>JARQZJ010000041.1:647500-1072500 GCA_030704895.1 Henosepilachna vigintioctopunctata
TACCAAACAACGCATAGAGAAGAGGCGTTAGCAATTTTTATTCAACTCGTATAAGTATCAGTTCATATATCAAAAGTCCCATTTGCACGGCGATATCGCACAAATTACTTTTGCGGAATAGACATTTCCCTCAGATAACAGGGCCCATCAATAAAACATCGGAATATTATGATGTCCCATAAACTCTGATTTGAGCGCGAGCGAAACGATCTCTGCCAACCCGGCAGCTTATCTAATATTTATAAAACAATCATCATTCGGCCATCAGGCAACATGGCGGCCGAGCCACGCGGGAGCCTGCGAACTGCAAACTGTTATGAACCATTTAAATATTAATGCTTGAATAGGGATGCCCTTTAAATTTGTTTTGGTGGAAATCGAGATCCGCGCCCATTTTTCCTTACAGCAATTTCAGCATACATTTGAGATTCTCGCGTTGCCTTGATGGCTAGAATAAAGTTGGGAAAACTTTGGCCAGAAATCAGAAACACTACGTGGTTTTCTGTTAATGGCCACAATGTCGCTAAGTCAATATGATCATGAACGATTCTTAGCATAGTAATGATATAGGTAGATATGTTTTAAAATAATTCAAAACCTTGGTTTGTAATACAAAAATTTTTTAATAATAATAATAATATATTTCCAACAGGTAACTACCCAATTACAGGAAATTACATAATGAATAAATATGGTTTCTAAAAATATCAATAACAACATAGATATACAATATTAAGAAACAATCGTAATAATTATCAAGAAAAAAAATCTTTCAGAACTCAATTCGGAAGAAATCAAGATACCTCACTCTTAAGATTTAAAGACACATTTATGATAGAAACAGGTGAGCCCCAGTGCAAATTACTGAGGCTTGATACCTGGTTTGCAGTAGAACATGCAAAGCTGAGCGGCGATTGCGAGAGAAGATTGGTTCTGTGGGTTTTTCAGTAAAATGTCTGGCTTATTCTAGTACATCTCAATCTACCATTGAGAAAATAGAATACCTAAAAATTTCAATGCATTCAAACTTCTCCTGGTGTGGAGGCTCCTAGTGTCAAAGGTCCATAGCAAACAAGCGTGATCACAACCATCCTCTCGAAATGAGAGCCACTTCAAGAACTTCCTCTGCAGTGCCTCCAGGAGGTTTATGTGACAATTATATATTGGTCGCTAAACAAGAGAGCCATACTCAAGTTTGCTTCTCACGAAGGCATTAAATAAATGGACCAGTGTCGAGGAATTCGAAAACAATCTAACATTGCGGACGATAAAACCATAAATTTTGCTACATGATAAAATTAATTGGTTGATATTTGATTTTTGATCGAATACTAGGCTAAGATCCTCAACCTCCAGAAGTCGAGTCAGATTAACACCTTCAATGTTGTAATCAGAGATATCACATTTCTCTTTCTAGTAAAACTCACCACATTATATTTCATGACATTCAAGTGTAAATAATTATTATCACACCACAGGCTGATATCATTCAGATCACTTCAGATAGCCTCAAACAATCATGCATAGATGACCCGCTCTTATAAATTTTAATGTCGTCTGCATAAGCTACCTTTTTCAGTCCACCATCTCTAAGAGATCGTTAACAAACAGGACAAATAGTAGGGGTCCAAGATGGGATCCCTGCGGCACTCCCAAAGTTAATAGAAATTATCTCGATTTGGAATTCTCAATTTGTACGAATTGACTGCGATTACTCAAGTAGGACTCCATGAGAAGTGATAAATTATTCGCAAATCTAAAGGTAGTCTATGATTTATCTTATCAAAAGCCTTCTGGAATTCTGTATATATAACGTCGACTTGCCCTGCTCCATCCAACTCCTCACATATGAACAGAGAAAACTGAACCAAATTTCTAGAGCAAGATCTCCTACTCAAGTTTAAGCCACCGACAAAGGCAATTCCTGTAGAGGTGGATCACTGAGTGAGACGATTCGCCTTGATTCTGTCACTATGCCATCAGTGAGACGACTAACCACGATTTAATTGCTATGATATCAGTTTATATTCAATAGTATTGAGTATACTTCTATCTATCACATTTTACTGATTAGGTACTTCTCTATTTTACCCGATATTAATATTGTTATTTAGATGCTTTTCTATGAATGATTCCAGGTTGACGAACTTCAAGAATTTGGTGTTTGTAATCCCTCGGTGGGTCATCTGGCCTAGCATTTGCGAGATTTGACTGCAATATTTTCAGTTTGAATGACGCGGTGGAGTCAAATTTTGTTTCTTAATTTTTCACCTCATAAAAGAGAGAAGCAAAATATAATAGGACAGCCTAGACAGAGGATCAGATGAGAACAGCATTATATGCAGTCAAAAACAAAGTTAGTTTACCACAACCAACTTTATGGAGGAGAACGGAAATAAAAGAAGTGAAATAAATTTTGGGTTGTCCCAAAAATATAGAAAAACTTTCAACGGAGTTGAAAAAATAGAAAGAGTAAAAACTATTTTTGAAACGAAAAACAGCAAAATTACACAGTATAGAAAAAACATTGAGAAAATGTATTTTTTCGTCCAACGACGACTTCAGCTTTGAAATGAGAGTCCTAGAATGAGTTAAAAGATGAAGATGATACAGAGTGTGGCGGTTGAAGTAAAATATCAAAGAACTTTAAAGCATGAGGATTGGATTCATTTTTGGTTTTACGAGAAGAAGGGAAACCTTCTTTCTGATTTTTTACCTCTCTTCGTCATCTCCATGATATTCAATTTTTTTTCACTAAATTGTTTTTCAATTTGCTGAATTTGCATTCTAGTCTAATAAAATTTTTATTCGTTCTCTCATGCTATTAATACGATGAATTAGAAAAAGGACACATGAATTAGGTACCTTATGTTTTGGGCAACTCATTTTCAAAAATGGATACTACAAGCCTAACATGAACAATAATCTTTCGACATGTAATCAAGCTACCTATTCATCGATACCTCAAGGTCAGTAATGTCCTTGCAAGTAAAATCCATTTCTTTCTTATTATTGTCCTTATTTTCTAATCCTAAAGTCCATAACTTTGTCACTTATTGAATGCCTTCTTCCATTGCTGACACCATATTCCATTGGGTCCAATTTGCTTGCTTTGTTCAAACAATATTTTGATTTATTGAGATGTATAAAACAATGTTATTTTGAATATTTAATAGTGTTGACGTTTACTTGATGTAAATCCATTATAATTGAATATAAACTTAAATTCAAACATTAGTCTGTAAGGATCTGAAGAAGTCGTTTGCAACGACGAAATTCTTCATGCTATGTAGTGAATAAAGTGTAAATCATAAGTTCAAGTGTTTGAAGTTTATATTCAATATAATTTTGATGCAGTTATCAAAGATTGCAAGATAAAAGTTTCAGAAAAATGCCTAACTACTTTGTTGGAAAAAATCATTTCAAAGATTTGAAGTTTCATGGATTTTCCATGAAATTAAACTGATGAAGTGAAGAGTATGGTTTCGTATGTTAGGAAAGCAAGGAGTTTCAACGTTTCCCTTGGAACCAACCACTAAATTATTCTATAATTTCACATTTCGATCTTCAGGTTTCATAAGATGTTATACAAAAAGCGAAGCAGTATTCACTGTTTGAAATCAGATATTGTTATCATCATAATAATCAAATAACGTGAAAATCTCTTCTCATCTAACTTCACAGAAATTCGAATGAATTATTTTCAATTGAAGAAACAAGAACAAAAAACGAAATTGACTTTATATTATGTTGAATATGACATGTTAAAATAATTCATTTGTTGTCATGGCATATAATTTGGATACACTATATAACTTGACTATACGTCCCGTTTTGGGCTGGACAGTCCCGCTTTCATTCAATCTGTCCCAGTGTCCCCAACGAGTTCAACATAGTTCCGTTTTTGCAAACAGACTAACGATAATTTGAAATGTATTTTTCTCGAATCAAATTGTATTCAAAATAGAACGAATTACTCGGCATATTGCTACTGATAGTCTTCCTGGTGACTTTGAATACTTATATAGTCAGCCATAGAGTCAGCCTAGAAAATTGATCGTCCAAATAAAAAAAATTGAGAATTTCCTCCTTGCATAATCCTTAACCTGCTTGTAAAATGATAGAAAACAAGAAAAACTGAGAGGTTGCGTATCATCAAAAAAAACACAGAATAAGACTTCAACTAGAAGCGTTAAATGGGCAAATGTAACAAAAGTGCCTAAATGGGAAGAGGTACAGAAAGTGTTGAATTTGCTGGTCACGCAAGGATTTATTAGCAGCAGCCAAGATACGAAAGTCTTGTATTCACAACTTTGCGACGAATGAAAAAACTTTGGCTGGAAGGCTGATAATGTTTCTAAAGAAACCGAATCGAATTATAGTTTAACTTTAGTACTAAAAATCGTCATTTAAAAACTTTTCCACAAATATTGAGTACTCTGTATGCCTAGAAATTTTCTTCTCAAACGCAGAAATATGGAAAAGTGGTGAAACAGAGTTGAGTGTCGAAGTAATGAAAGCTGATTTGATTACGCAGATGAATATAAATAAATCGTTTACTGACTTGCACATTTATCCAAAAACAAAACACGAAACAAATTTCTTTTTGTTCTGCCTATGTAACTATTTCTTGTAAGTGCTTTGAATATTTTTTGCCATTCTATCTTCTTCAATGAAAACCTTGTAGAAAACTAAAAAAACATTTTGATTATATAATTCAGCAGATGTCCCGCTTTGGTGAAAAAAATTAATGATAAAGTTATCTATACATCAACTTAATATACAAAATATTAACGAAAATGCTGAAGAATTCTTCACATTAATTGGTGAATGAAATAAAGTTATAATTTAATAAGTTATTTCTACTCATAATGAAAGATAGGTACTTGTTTCTATATGATGGATCTAAGAATACATATGAAATTATAATTCAAAGTACTAATATTTCCACTATGTTTTTCATTAAAAATTTAGATAAAATAATTTTCAATTCATCAATCTTATTTTTGATTTGCGAAACCAGAATTCCTTTCTCAAGTGCCAACGCATCCAAATAAATTGAAATATTCAAAATATGTTAACTGAGCGAAGTTTAAATATAGTTCCGCATCATTAATTTCAAGCGGTTAAGAACCGCATCTTCAGAATTCAACTAACAAATTGGTCTGTCAAGTGATATATTTCAAAAAGTGCTCCGAATACTTTGAAACATAATTAGGCTGAACATCATGTGTGGCTGAATTGTGTGTCTCACAAAAAAAATAAATGATGCAGCAGATGCATAATAGAACGAGAAATTTTAATTTAATGGAGGCACGTTATCATTTGGTTAACATTTTTATCCACGATTCATCATGAGAAGAAATTGTTAAACCATCATTATACACACTGAATAATTTCCTTTCATCAATTTACAGTTTTATTAATTTTAAAAATCGCGTACCACATATAATTTGAAAATCAATATCACTATATATAAATCTTCTTCTTTGTCCAACCCATGTTCCCATTTTATCTAGGAATTTTTTTATCTGGGTTGGGTCTTTATTTGCTCCAAAGAACTGTGTTCTGGGTGGTCTGATTAGTCAGTATGTCGTGATCCATCTCATTCTGGATTTCGTTCCACCCTTTGGCGTAAGGCCTGCCTTAACACTGATAGGGTTATGTGTGTTGAGTACTTTCTTCACAACATACTCATCTTTGCGTCTTTGGATATGACTATACCATCGTAAACGACATCCTCTCACTATTTCTACTATCAGAGCCACTTTGAAAGAACCTCTGATATACCCATTGCGCATTCTATCAAAGCGTGTCACTCCACCCACCCATGTCAAAATCTTCATCTCATATGTGTGTAGTTGTGATTCGTGCACTTTTTTCGTAGTGCAGCATTGTGCTCAATATATTGGAGCTGGTCACAACACTGTCTTGTACACCTTTCTATTGATATTGGTGGTCAATTTGGGATCGCATAAAACACCAAGTAGTGAGCGCGTTTTTAAACATGCAGTATGTCGATGATTGACATCTTTGTCATTATTGGCATCAGGTATTATGACGAACCCATTGTTGTAGCTTTCTACTTTAGGCAGTGGTGTACCGTTTATACATATGTCAATACCTACGTTGACTGTTCTTCCAAAATGGCACTCCATGTATTTCGTCTTACTGCGTCGGATACGTAGTCCACGCTTTTCTATGTTGTTTACCCGAAGATCGCTATACATATATAATATATATATATATATATATATATATATATATATATATATATATATATATATATATATATATATATATATATATATATATATATATATATATATATATATATATATATATATATATATATAATATAATTGTTGTGTGTTATAGGCAAAAATAAGAGGCCACTATGAATAGATTTTATCCAATTTGTTTGCCTGGTCTATATATACCCACAACAATTATATTCAAATTACCAGGCAATACTCCTTTTCATTAATGTATATATATATATATATATATATATATATATATATATATATATATATATATATATATATATATATATATATATATATATATATATATATATATATATATATATATATATATATATATAATATATATATATATATATATATATATATATATATATATATATATATATATATATATATATACATATATAATATTTTTAGCAATAACAGACTGTTTGTAACGCAAATATTTTCATTTTTGTTGATTTTCTTTCGTTGTTCATTACAACTTTGTCAAAACTCATGAATAACTGAATTTTATATATTTCTATGGATATCAAAACGTCGAACGTTATTTTCAAAAATCAGCTTGCATTTTTTGCCCCTTAAGTATCCAAAGGAATATTTCTGGCTCAGCGTTCGCTTCGAAAGTTTATGAGTCTTCTTCAACATGAGAAAAACTCTGGAAAATTCATGGTAAACCAAGTGATTCAAATGAGTATGATATATTGTTTAAAAATTGAATTTTTTGTAGTTGCGATTTTTTATACTAATCCAGAAAATTTATATTCAAATATTTAATTTGGGTTTATGTGTGTGAAATTGATGGTAGATATGGAAAGAATAAGTTTCGAGATACGTTGTTTGATGGTTGTTGTGTATTGATTCTATGAACATATATAGAAATATATATATATATATATATATATATATATATATATATATATATATATATATATATATATATATATATATATATATAGAAATGAAATTTTTGTGCTTGTGGCACTGAATGAAATATTTAAGAAAATGAACACTAGAACATTCATTTGAAAAATTCAAATTAACCAACAGAATTTTATAGTAGAGCTAGATATCAGGTATATGCTAGGTTTCTGTGATTAATTTTTGCTTCCTTTTGCTATTAATTTATTATCCATTTCATGTATTATTTTTATATATAGAGGTTGAGTGGAGTAGCTTTTAGCTAGACTTCGCCTCTATTTTTGTACAATTTGGCAATAAAGACAATGTATTATATTATTATTATTATCATTATTATTATATGTGAACGTGTAAGATGTGATGTCTCCATCATCCTTCAAGGGATAAATGTTAGCGAAATATTGAAATCGATGCCACACCTGATGGAAAAGCGAGACATATATGTTTTGTTCTGCAAGGAACTACCTACCTACATAGTATATACCTACGGGTATAGAAGATATGTGAAATTTCGATGCTTGGTGTGTGTGTAATCTGAGAGGTGTTTTCTACTGATTCCTATAGATAGAATTGTGGAGTATTCATTACTCTACGTTCTTCCACTTGGAGTCACAAGAAGATGCTTGGGGGTTGAAATCGTTGCCTCACTTCGATGGACGTGGTGCGACTGACGAGTTCCTTGCAGAACGAAACATATATATCTCGCACTTCCATCAGGTGTGGCATCGATTTCAATATTTCTATAACATTTATCCCTTGAAGGATAATGGAGACATCACATCGTACACGTTCACATATCTAGCTCACCATAACATTCTCTTGGTTAATTTGAATTTTTCAAATGAATATTCTAGAGTTCATTTTCTTATATATATATATATATATATATATATATATATATATATATATATATATATATATATATCTATCTATATAAAAATGAATTGCTGTGCGTTAGTCTCGCTAAAACTCGAAAACGGCTGAACGGATTTATCTTATCTTAGTCTTGAAATGTTCGTGGAGTTCCAGGGAAGGTTTAAAAGGTGAGAAAAAATCGAATAATTGCCGGGAAAACTCTGAAAACAGCACTTTTCTATTTCCCATACAAACGTTTCTAAATAAAATGTGGAGTTAATATGAACTTTATCGGACTGAACGGATTTATCTTATCTTAGTCTTGAAATGTTCGTGTAGTTCCAGGGAAGGTTTAAAAGGCGAGAAAAAATCGAATAATTGCCGGGAAAACTATAGAAACAGCACTTTTCTATTTCCCATACAAACGTTTCTAAATAAAATGTGGAGTCAATTTGAACTTTACTACTAAGTTCATATTAAATTATTCGCGTGCGCTTTGGAGGATTTGATGTCGCGTTCCGAAACTAAACAGCGAACGTGACAGAATCGGATAGTCACAAAATGTAATAAATCATCAGTAGTACTGATTTTTAATCAATTTTCAAATTTGCGTAACTTTATTTTAGCTAACTTCAGTTGTTACCGTATCAGACAATTTTTTTAAGTTTGATAAATCCTTAAGTTTGGTCACAACTTGAGTTTCAGAACGCAACCATAATATTTGACAACCACGGAGCTAACCTCAAAACACGGAAAAAAGTTTTCCTATTAACAAAATTGTGTTACTATCATGGTTGCGATATTTTATGAGTACATCTATGTTTGTAAGTGACGATTACCGCTACGTGCGCGAGAATTTTTTTGCTTTTGTGATGCTTTCTGGTAGTGACATTCCAAGTAGTGTGCTCTTTTTTGTTGATATTTTGGTGATAGTGACACTTTACTGTTAAGTGAGCGCGAATTTTCTTCACTTCAATTTACTATATTACGTTACGATGCCAAGGAGAAGACGACCTGACTTAGTTCTTCGCAGTCAGTCAAATTTACGAAGAGCTACCTCACGTGTTAACCGCACTGATGACCAGAGAGAGACAGATCAAGAAAATAGTCGTATTGCTATGTCAGAATTGCGTTCTTTAGTGAGTGGTAATGAAGTAAATAGGCTCAGATGCACATCAATCACAACAACAGCAAGCACGACATAATGAAATTGAGCGAATCCGCAGACGCAGTGCTTCTGTGATTCTTGAACGAGCTGCATTCCACTATGATCCGGCAATTGATTATTGTGCCGACAAATCTGTAACAATTCACCTCGGAATTAAATATGTGTCCGCCGTCGTTCAGAAATCAAATTGAGAGAATAGTTTAAAATGAATAACCAGTTAGAATTTTTATATCTTTGTTCCTACATATTTATTCTAAGGGGGTAAAAAATTAACTAAATTTTAGCTAACTACAGTTGTTTAATATCTATCAGATTATTTTCATATATATTGATAAATCCTAAGGTTGTTCACAAATTCAAATTCTGAAAGCTATCATAATATTTGACATTTGACAACCAACTAATATATCGATCTATCCTCTATGACATAGAGTCTATGTCGATCGATACCTCATACAAAGAGTGCATCCTTCTATATTTGTGAGTGGCGATTACCGCTAAGTGCACGAGAACTTTCTTTACTTCGGCGATCCTTTGTGATAGTGTCATTTCAAGTTGTGTGCTCTTTTTTTGTTGACTTTTTGTGATAGTGGCAATTTACCTCTAAGTGCGCGATTACTTTTCTCACTTTGATTAATTACAATTTACAATGCCGAGGAGAAGACGACCTGACTTAGGTCGTGGCAGTCAATCAAATGTGCGAAGAGCTACCTAAGGATATAATATATATACAATAACATAATGAATTAAAACATTGGATTGAGTTTCACTGAGTGAAACTTTACATACTCTACTAAACGAGTATGTTCTCGGGCGGTTATCCCATTATTAAGAGTAATAACTTAATTTCTAAATCAATTTTGAAATGGACGAAATATCAAAATGCATCATTTATATTTGGAAATTTCTGACTTCAAGTAGAAATTATGCCTTTCTGACATTTCAAAATTATTTCAGAAATTGAGAAGTTCTGATTTAATTTTGAAATAAATTGAAATCAGGAATTTACAATTAGAAATAATTCATATTGATTTTACGTTAATTCAAAAATTAAATCAGAAATTTAGGTATTATTCATAATAAGGGACTAGCCACCTGAAACTTACGTAGAGTATAGTATTTCAATTTCAATTTATTATTAATATACTGCAACTCAACGGCTGGATCGACTTGAGTGAATTTTTGTATATGCATTAATTCGTTTATCCTGATAGCTTGGATTGTCATGGCAGGACAACGTCTGTCGGGTCCGCTAGCCGGGCAGAATAGCCAATAATACATTCTCAGCATGCGCGAAATATGCGTTCCTTTGAATTATATATATATATATATAAATTAATAGCTGTTCGTTAGTCTCGCTAAAACTCGAGAACGGCTGGACCGATTCGGCTAATTTTGGTCTTGAATTATTTAACAAAGTCCAGAGAAGGTTTAAAAGGTGAATTGAAATTTGTATGACATAGAGTCTATGTCGATAGATACCTCATACAAAGAGTGCATCCTTCTATCTCAGTGAGTGGCGATTACCGCTAAGTGCACGAGAACTTTCTTTACTTCGGCGATCCTTTGTAATATATATATATATATATATATATATATATATATATATATATATATATATATATATATATTTGTATGGATTATCAAATCGTTATAGGTAGAATTAAGCTGTTTTAGATCTGTTCTTTCATTTATTGTGTTTTTTAATAAAATTATACGAATGTATGAACAAAAAAATATTTTTTTCATACATTCATGAATTATATAAAATATATGTTGATTGTTTAATCATAACAACAAAAGATAATATTATTGTTATACTAGAACGTTTGAATAATTTCCATAATAAATTAATATTCACACTTGAGGAAGAAACGGATGAAAAATTAAACTCTTCGATATAGTGATTATGAGAAAGAATAATGAGATTTTAAGAAGGTGGTATAGAAAAAATATAAGTTCTCAACATTTAATTCTGAAATTAATCATCACTACCTCCAAAAAAAAGGAATAGTTACTAGTTCAGTAGATATATCCTCAAAATTAACCTCATCATGTCTCTTAATCCAGTCAAAATAGACAAAAATGAATCATAACTTAGACAACATTTGGTAGCAGCCGTTGACACGAGTTTCGAGCTCATTGGCTCTTCTCAAAACGGCGTAGCCAAGTTCAACGGCCAGAATTGGCCAACAGAAAGGCTGCTGTGTTCAATCAGAACAACGCCAGGCCACACACATCTATAGTTACTCGCCAGAAACTCAGGGAGCTTGGTTGGAAACTTTTAATACATACACCATATCTCGTAGTCTGGACGTGGCACCAAGCGATTACCAACTTTATATCGCATTGCAAAACTTCCTGAGTGAAAAGAAATTGAAATCACGAGAAGATTGTGAAAATCGATCATTAGAGTTTCATGCCAATAAAGACCAAGACTTTTTGGGAGAGGCATTATGATGCTACCCTCAAAATGGTATCAAATTATACAACAAAACGCTTCATCTTCGACCCAAGTCGGTCAATCCGCCCCAAACCCGAATGAACGACCCAAATAGGTCATTCAACTCGGGTTGAATTCCAGACTTCAAAAAAAAATTTTGGTCTAGAAAATTTGAGAAAACTTGAAGACGCTGATAATTAATGACGATTGACATAATTGTAAATAATTGCACAGATGGAGCAGAATATGGTAAGAATTGCACAGATTGAAAAAGTAAAATAATCGATTCACGATTTCTTAGTCCATTTCAAATAGATTTATTCTGTGTGTTTCGTGAGATTAGTACATTCTCGGTCAATATAGAAAGTTGAATTTAATATACATATAGTTTTGGTCAGATCCAATTCAATATGACTTCTGATATGTTATTCCACGAAGAACACAATATGTAGTATCATTTTTATTTTCAGTTTAATTATTGTTCAAAATATACCTGATATCAGACGTACAAACTCCAGTCTCAGAACTAGTAATATGCAAATCGTTCATTTACAAAATCAAGATCCAACGAGTAACGCGGAATGAAAATCGAAGTAGAAAGGGAATCGAATGAGTCGAATCTGCATGCAATTTTAACGTGAACATAAATTGCACTTTACAGCAAATCCTTGCTATTAAACCAATGAATGTTATCTTTCATTATGACAAGGCCTTACGTTCAAGAAAGCTCCTGGATTGTGTTCCGCGAGCGGTCAAGTCAAATTAACACCACTGCTACTCCACCACTACATTTATTGGTTAAACATTTGTCGTATACAGCAATACAATTTTGGCTCTCAAATGACGTCATTTGGCATATGACGTCAAGTAACATGAAAATTGACAAGTCTATTGACAAACTTCAACCACTACGTGACTGGTGCTAAATACATGGACAGTTCAATTGACATTCAACTCAAATGGTTTATCAACTGAAGTGACGAGAAGTACATTTGTTGCTCTGTGAATTGCCAAAGCAACCCGAAACGATTATGTTTAAGGAGGAATAGAAGTGCTGACAAAGATTTTGTGAGCTACATGGTGGTTCAAATATTCGCTATCCAATATGCTATGTTACATCTATTTGAAATAATTTTTTTGCAGAATTTTTCATTGCGATTCAGCAAGACAAGTTCATCAGTACTGTGCACATAAAAATTTTGTGAAAAGATCAGTTGTGGAATACGTCCAAATGCTTTGAATAAAAAACACTAAGTCAAGTGTTCTTTATTCAATATATTGAATGATGTTTCACCAAGAGATTAGCGAATATTCAATCAAGTAATTAGGTTTTGTGAAATTTTAAAATTGTCATCAAAGGCGATAAGATGTCTGCAGGATGGAACGTAAGACTTTTGATGTATTGCTATATGTTATATTGAACATCGACCATATAATTTATTGTTATGATAACTAATCATAATGACATTATTTTGGCAAGATAAAGATTAGTATCAATTTTTGATGACTATAATATTAGAACTATTAAGCTTAGGTAAATTTCTATTGTACGAGTGGAGTGCTAATGGAAATATTTTCCACTCAAGCAACTCGATAAGTTTCATAACGGGTAAAACTTGTCGAGAAAGAAGACCATCAGTGAGTAGTGACGTTTGGAAACTTTCATATTTATAATTTAAATTCCAACCAGGACAGCTGGAAAAATCCTAAAAAAGAATGAGAATGAAAAACCTTATAATGCATCTTTCGCTTCGTGACCGTAATGAAATTAAGTCCTCAAGGCCAAGAATCTGACCAAGAATGGTTCATACCATTAAGTGTAGGTCCACATAATGTGTTCAGTTTAACAATGACAATGAAAAAATATTCTTCGCTCCTTAGGACCAATATAGAACAATAATAGAATATCATTATATAGAATGTCATGTGCTTTCCCAAACGCACAAAAAAGTTTATTTTTCATTAATCATTGGTAAATTGAAGTTTTTTCTTTTTGCCTTAAATGTTCGCAGTAGGTATATGAAATGACTGTTCAACAAGTGTTGAGTAAAAAACAAGTTCCAATTTTTAATTAATATCATTCCTAATAATCCATGGTAGTAGCAAAAATATTGAAGCGTATTAATAAAGTGCCGATAAATGATCTCATTAAAAGTTTCTGAATGTATTTTCAATTAGGGCGCGTCATTGTTTATCAGTTTCAATTTTTCGATTGATACTTTCAGGCGAGTCCAATTAGACTTGTTAATAACTAGTTACTGCTTTAATATTAGAATTCAATTATTTTTCAGTCGAAATGTGAATTGTTAGAGTTTTTCGTAATTGCCTAATTAAAAATTGTTCCGAATCGTAGTCGATGTTTTGTTTCTATAATGAGAGAAGCTTTTATAAATGCTGAATAAATTATTTCACATGATCCAGAAATATTTATTATTTATTTATATATGTTTTGATTTAAAATTGTATTTCCGCAATTCTGGAGATTAAAATCGTTAAACTAAATGGGATACCACTTAATGGCAGATTTAAGAGGTTAAATCAAGAAAATATCACTAATCAATAGCTAATCAAACGTAGAGGTACCTACTGAGAAAAAATTAGTGTACTGAAAATCAGGTTGTACTTGTCCAAAAATAACGAACTTTCAGATTAGCTATTAAAAAGGTTTAATCAACGTACACGCTTGAATACATCAGTATGTGTACCTACTACAATTCCTATTATTTTCGAACAGTTCGAAGATCATCTTCAGCTGATTTGACAAATAAGGTACATGAGGGTATTAAGGCCTAGCTAAGGGGAATTAGTTGTAACATATTGCAAGAACAACTTATTCAACTACATTTATTCGTAATCAGTAGTTTATTTATGGTACCTCAAAATAGAACAAAAAAATAGCAACTTCTGCTTACTACATACATAAAATTTAACTTTTTTTTTGAAACACTCTCAATAGGCCTTATTATAATTAGGTAGGGTAACAAGGCCTATATTTTATATTATATAAGTAATCAACTTAAACATTAAAATTTGGTTATTGAGGTCAGTAATCCTTATACATAATAGCACAATAATATAATCTAATAACAAAATACATGGTCTCTTTTAACATCCAGCAGGACATATAAAGTCATCACAATCATCCACTGACAAACCGACGCACTCCTCATGATACATAGCACTCAAAACATTGAGAGCACTCCCTTATATCATCCATGTGGTCTTCTTAACAGGCATGAGAGTACCAACTCGCTTGATTGCCTGCAGTGTTCTTGGTTCTGGTAGATCCGTGAGAAGACGATTTTGTTGCTTCTGAAGTGAATTTAATTTTTGAATACTCTGGGTCCCTTTTCTTTTCCTCTTTTTTCTCTTTCTTCTGTACTATACTTTTCTTTTCTGCATTGTTTTTCTTACCTTCATTGAATTTATCCAAAAGATCTTTGGAAACTGGAGTAACTCGGTAATTGATAGCCTTTTGTCGGACAATATGTGTTGCTATATATATGTCTTGAATTTTTGCAGGTGTGGGCATGAGATCATGAAATCCAGATTTCATTTGAATAAGTGGCACGTTTTCCAAATAACTTGAAGGAGTCCCATAAATTTGGCAATAATAGCTGCGTTTTGCGGTTGGTTGGCTTGGGATCTGCTGATTTGGTCATCCTTTTAATAACAATTTGGCTGGTGATCTAAAACATATATAAGGTTCAGGAATCAAACAGGAGTTTGGCCGAGAATAATCAGCGTGTGGCACATTCTCTTTTCCGACATCAGGTGCTAATATCTTTGGAGAATTTGACAGCAACCTACTATCAGCTTCTGGAGTCTTTTGTCTAGTATAATCCACATGTGACACATTCTCTTCTACGAGTTCAGGAGCTTAACGCCTCTGTCAAAATTGATGGTGATTCGCGTTCCGGAGTTCCGATACCTCAATTATCAAGAGGTTCTATGTTTCCTTGTTCACCATCTGCGGGCGTTGGTGAATCGACTTGAAAAAAGAATGAACAAGAAGTATAAAAAACTAGAAGTAAAATATACTGCAAATTTTCATAGGCCTTATTACCCATGGGCAACAAATAAATAAAATTGGTATTATAACACGTTATTCATTTAGACAGTATGAGACAAGAGTAAATTGACACAATTACAGACAGTAAGTGTAAATAGATAATTATAATATCCCTATTACTCCCTATGCCGAGCGGTATGGGAGGAAGTCAACTCTTGCCGTGTAATATGCATGTGTGAGTGTTACCTTCAGAGCAAAATCGTGTTTTAAACAAGATTTTGAACGTTTAGGCCTTATTAGGCGACAGACTTCAATACCCGCATGTACCTTACTTCGTTTTCACTTACAATTTCTTCATATTTTCAAAGTAAAAAACTTTAACGAAGGAAAAAATTATAAAAACAGAAGTAGAATATGACGGTTTAGGCGGACTTGATGCACTAGTTGACTAGTGTTTCGAGCTTGTTGGCTCCGTTTAGAACGGCGTAACAAGTTTCCGATTTACAAACTCTGCAGACTTTTCATCCTTCACGTAATCCTGAACCGATAAATCAAGTAATACTCAACGACTAACGGTAATACTGAAATATAACGGTTTATTCCGCTATGGGATGCAGCCGTTGACAATTATTTCGAGCTTGTTGGTTCTCATCAGACGAATTACTAAATTACTTGGCTAGGCCACCTAGAGATTCCATATCATTAATTGCTTTGGTTTGCAATGCAAAGAGGGATCACAGTACATTATGGTCTCATATATATCAAATCAGTGAGTGAGAACCTTAGATCAGTTGAGCTATCTTACTGTCAATGTTTCTGCAGACAAAAATATTATCTGAAGATGAATAAACCGTCTCTTAAGAAACTGACACCATAATTAGGGAATTCTCTGTAAGAGGAACACTAGAAGTAAGAACTTAAAACCTCATCTGCAACTGTTAAACTAGTAATATCATGATCACTGTAATAGCAATCAATACCATCTCAGTAATTCTTACTTGTAACCAGATACCTTTGTGTCCAACTCACATGTAACTCGACTCGTCAATATTCATGTCACCTACCAGTATCAAATTTTCAATATGAGGGAAGGGACGCTAATGATAATTATACTTTTATATACATATAGGATAATTCAAACACATGAATTTGATTCAAACTTTTATAAAAGATGAATAAAATTAAATTGAATAATAATAATGTTAATAATAAAAATGTTTAAATGTCGCTCCTTGAGTATTAGAGAGGCCAGATACAGCAGGACGAATTTAAAATGCGAAATGGAGACCACATCGAGTCTATGCAAGAGGGAAACACCTATAAGAACTTGGGAGAGAAGCAATCACAAAGAATCGATCATCGTTCAATGAAGGAAGAAATCTCCACTGAATTCACAAAGCAAGTGAGAGATGCACTGAAAACAAAACTTGGCAATAAACTTATCTTCAAGGCAATCAACACTTACGCCTGTTCAGTTCTTGTTTACTCATTCGGAAAAGTAAAGCGAAGCAGAGTTGGAACTGATGTTGACAACCTGCATCGAAAGGTCTGAGCAATTCTTGCAGAGTTTAATAACCTTCGCCCAAAAAGCGCAGTTGAAAGGAATACTTAGCCAAGACATGAGGGCGGTAGAGGTTTGGCAGACATCAGTACCTTGTTGGAACAGCAGATAGGAAATGTTCGCGATTATTCCCACAGGAAATTTGTTTTCACATTTGCCCTAAGTGATCTGCCAAATTTATATCTTCACTCCTCTGAAATTGAGTGATAGCCATGTTGCCAGTTGTCATCAATTTAACAACGAGAAGCTACAGAGAAAAATCCCTGCACAGAAGGTGACATTAATGAGACCATGAAGTAACATTTCGACTAGGAAGCGTTGAAGTAGTGGTTGGTCTCAGGCAGAATGTTTTCCAAAACTGGGGGGTACTCCTAGCTATTCAAGATCAGGTTATTCCAACCTGTAATTACCTGAAACTCGTCGTTACAGACGCAACAGTGATGGACTACAGGTGCCGATACGAATGCTAAACAGCAGAGACAATCCAACATATAACAGTATAACACATAACGCCGTAGCAAAGATTATATACCAATAAATGGCATTGAAATTTTATCTTCTACAGAAGAAAAAGGTGCTCTACTATAAATACATGCTAGGCCCAATTTTGGACAATGATCAGTTTAGACTCTACTGGGACCACGCTATCTTGGCTGATCAAACAGTTCCCCACAATATGCCTGACTTGATACTGGTTGACAAAAAAGCGAGGGAAAATACATTTATCGAGGTTCGCATTCCAAATGCGAACAACCTATTTGAGAAGAATGCTGAAAAACGCTCAATATATAGAGAAATTGAAGTTCGAGTGCAGGGACAGTGGAACATGAACGTGGTAAGGACTACTCCAATCATCTTGGGAACCATTGGTATAATACCGAAAAATCCCCTGAAAAATATCACGCAACTAAGACTAGAAATTGTAACAAAATATCAAAGCTTCGTTTCCAGCTTATTAATAATTACTTAATCCATGCATATAATTTATATTCTAAGCATTACCAGCAACAATACAAATATGTTTTACTTAAAATTCATTTATAATTTTTTTTTCAATATTATTCATCATAATACATGTAAATGTATATCGATTTGATATAAAGAGTAACGAATATTCAATTTCATGTTTCATGTTTCAAATTTATATTTGAAGGTTTTGCTTTATGGTTTTTTTTACAGATAACATAAAAGATATTCATCTAATTACCATTTATTCTGACATTGTGAGTGATTAGCACGTTTTGGTAACACTATAATCATCAAGACACAAGAAGAGTTTGGGAATTCACAAGCTACAAAGATATTTCAAAGTAGAGTAGAGGTGGTATTAAGAGGAATATAAAAATGAATATTATACTAGTTTATTTTAGTCGAGACTGTAATCAATTTATGAATAAAAATTTTTTGTTTCGTTCAATGGGTTCAGTAGTATTTTTCGGGAATGAGCTTTGTAGCTAATCAATAAATAAATGATGATTGAATACTCAAAACTATGCTTGAAAAATAATAATTAGATGACATCGACATCGCTGCAGAGATTGTGAATGTACAAATTTCAAGAAAATATAGTATGACATGATGTGAGAATGCCGAGAAATTCTGAAAATAGGTTTTTTTTTCACGAAAAAGGTCTCACTCAGTTTAAAAGTGTCCTAAATAAGTGTGTGTAAAAAAGTAGCACATGTTATAAGTGTTAATTACAAATTAACGATTTTGCATACATTTTCTGAACGATTTAGAATACAAAACGCTCCTACCAAAAAATATTGAACAAACAAATCAAAACTTCATGATAGAAAGAAAATACTCAAGCAAATTAACAATATAATAAACTGAGATATAAAAACCGATAATTATCTTATTATCGTCCTCTAAATAAAGTATTTTACCAAAGACTCTCAAACGAAATTAAGCACTAAAAGAAAATATCCAAATTTGTCTCTGCACTGATCAATTATAAGCCTATGAAAGTATCTGTGAATAGGCGAATTTAGCGTACATAACCAGTAGTGTACGATTTGTAACCATATGTGGCGATTAAAATTTATAAGGCAAACATAAATGAAGAAATCAAATGATGAAAACAAAACAAAAGTGAAATAATCAATTGTTACTTAGAGAATAAACTTGATTCGACATTAAATGAGTCAAAATCAAATTTATACCGCCGGCTTTCCTGGCATAGTCGATAAACACTCGACTATGGTGCGGTGGGGTAGAGGTTCGAGCCCCGTTGAACGTATGTGTATGTCTATGATCTAAGTACTTCAAGGATAATAACTGTTCAGTAATGCACATTGATTACAAGTCCATTGGTCGTTTGGAACCGGCTTCAAACTGTAGGTCCACAGAATTATATCATACTAATTATATATTATATAATCAGCCAGTCTGCGTCATAAAATCGGCCAGATTGTGAAGCAAAGCGTTCAAAACATATACTGGTACAGTTCTTTCGCGTCTCAAACAAAGATTAAATATAGATAAATATACGTAACAGAAACATAATGGAAATTACTAATATTTACTTAAAAAACCAGTGAATTCTAATTGAATACTATTCCATATGAATACAATGGCTATTCAAAAACTCGAAAGTGGGGTTATGATGATACTTAAGATAAATGAATTTACATATGCAATGAAAATATGTTTGTTCCTTCTATTGTTCTGTTCAGATAATATACGCTCTTTGACGAAGCTACACTAGGAGCAGAAATTTGCATTGTAAACGAAAATAGAAATTAGTCAGGATTATCTGGATTGTTTTACGTAAACTGACCATAGCTAATTGTAATGAAATAATGTTCAGTCATTGCTGCAGACGAAGTTTAATAGGCTTGTAATACCCATATGAACATCCGTTTAGCAGTTTCGAATAAAACTTTTAAGATTTCGAAGAAATTACTTCCTCCTCGAAGAAGGTAGCTTCCACACAACACGGTCCGTATAGAACAGTAGGACAAAAATATTTTTCTGTGATCCAATGGTATTTATATTTTCACTGGGACCTTTGTCAATCAGTGGCATAAACTTATAGAAAACCTTAAGAAATTTTCTGAATTGTAGGTGAAAAACAGTGAGTTCAAAGTTTTTTCAATCATTTCAGAATAATATGATGCACAATGGATATCATCATTGTTTCGTCGATAACATTCATAAGGAAAAAATTATATAATAATGCCATTTCTCAAGTATATCCTAAAGTAGCAGAATTTTATAACATTAACGTATTTAGGCAACCCTGTATCAAAAATCTCTAAGTTTTTATATGATAGAAATTTAACGATAGCTTTCAAACCCTCGAATACCGTGGGTAGGCACGAAATGCGATAGATAAGATGTTGCTGATGATAAATCGGGTACCTGTGTGTTGAGTTGCGATACTTGTCCTAAAGTATATGTTGGTCAAACTGGAGGGAATTTCAGACTTAAATTTCAGTCAGAATATCTTAAAGAAGAGAACCATGTCTTCAACAACTTCAAAATATTGCATACGGAACGAAAAGGTTATAAACTAACCCTGTTAGAAGCCATAGAAATTAATAAGAGGAAGAAATCAAATAGCTTATCAAATGATCAAGTTTTAATCAACAATTCTCCTTTATTAAATTCGTTCCAGTAAAAGGCAATCGAAGAAAAGTATTCTATAGTCATCCCCCACACTTAAGTAGAAATATGTTCTATAGTCATCCCCCTACTTCAAAAGAACAGTGTTCTATGGTCATTTCCGCAAACTTCAGGATAAATGCAAGCAATCCACAATGTAATAGATCAGTTTATCATCAACATCTGATGAAGCCAATGTGTTGGCGAAACAATATTGCCCTGTTTTAAATTAATTATAGTGAAAATCAGAAAACCACTTAGTTTTATTTAAACTGAATTCTTATGTTTCATTATTTAAAGACCATTTAAATTGGTCTTATTGCTTAAGCAAAGTAATATTACTTTGATTGATAAAAGAAATAGCTTATTAAAGCTTACTCTGAATAAGTCTTAGGGTTCATTAAATTAAATTAATATCTCAGAGATAATGCTTTGATACAGTTAAATGAATTAATACAGGTATTCCTAATATTTTCAGCGGAAAATACGTAGATAGTGGGTCTTGATTCGATTTCGAAAGTATCAAGTATTTGAAAATAACTAATACAGTAGTACAGAATTTTAATAATACAGCACAAAATTTGTACTAATATTTCGAAACTGAAAATACCAATTAACCTTTGTGATTCAACAAAACATAATCTAACTGATAATTCCTTCGAATTATTGGGGGCCAAAGCCTCCAGATCGAATTTTCAAAGTGGTCCGAACTCCCCGAGGCCTCACGTAGTCGGCGCCACTGTGCATAATACGTGTACAAAGATAGACGGGCGGACAGAAAAGATATGAGAATTGAGCTTTTGGCTTAATTTGCTACAATATAAGCCTTATTTTGGTTTTTCTTCTATAAATGTAATTTACAGACATCGGCCCCTTACAACTTTTTTAGGTAACTTGTTTGAAGTGAGTTTGTTTTGATAGTCAAATCTATTTCCTAGAGACACATGTCAGATGAATTGTTATGACATGATTTTCACTCAAATAGTCATGGTGTGATCCGAAAATGACTCAGCGAAATGCATGAATGCAATACCGTATCGAATTTGAAACGTTTGAAATGTTCAACTTCAAATATTATCAACGGAATACGGAACCGAAAACATATGTTCTGAATGAAAATTTGAGAAAAGCATTCAGCCGAACTTATAACTGAACCCGCTATCTACTCGAATACAGAGAGCATCATGACAATCAGAAGAAATCAATCAATATAGAATAAAAGATATCAGAATAAGTGGCGGAAAAAGCAATTATATCCAACAATTACTCATTCAGTGTATCGTTTGCAGCGATAATAGGACTTGACTATAAAGGCGATAGAGTTCATGGCATTCACAAGGGATAATGTGGCTCATCTCCGTTTTGGGAATAGAAAGAGACAAGTTGCTGCAAGAAGGAAATTAAATAAAAGAATAAGGATGATAGTATTGATCCTCCAAATACAAGAAACCAATTATTAGAAGAAAGGAATACCGTTTTCGAGTAATTGGAAATATATTCGTTAATACTCTGTTATCCGGACACGAAAAACGATTCCAAGATTGAATTTCATTAGAATTCGTAGATATCTAAGTGCTCCTCTCCAATCAATATCTCAATTTCTTTTTAGCGTATCTTGAGTTTACTTACCTCGATTTCACCTAGATATTTTTGAAAGATTATTCACACATGTGGTTTTCATATATAATTATCTACTAAAATTATCAAAACATGTTTTATATATTTATCGTATGTACTTCTTTTTCTACCGAAGTATAATAGTGTTTGTTGGACTTGTTCTACATACTTTTATGTAGACTTTTATAACTTGGTAACACTCTATTTTTTAGTTAGCTAAGCCATGCTTTCAATTTTCTTAATAATTTTTTCATTCTTTCTGATTTCGATGCATCTTCCATTTCTTTTATGTATTTCATCAATTTCACTATTTTAATATATACCCAAGCTAGTGGCAGTGGTCTTTATGACACCTATTCCCATTGTTTCATAGAATTTTCTTCTTACTTTGAATAGCACTGGTAGTTGCTATCCCAATACATTTCAATAGACTCTTTCAAATATTTCAAGTAGATCCTAAGAAAATCGTCACTCTCTTGAGTTAATTCATTTGCTGTTGTTTCTCCAAGCGTACTTAGAGTTTCCAGTACTTTCAGATTTCTTCGTCATACCAATCGGTTAAATTGTAGGAGGTTAGAATTACTATTTCAACCAAATGGGTATTTCTACATCTTCCATCACTCAAGACCATATCGACTCTATTGTGATCGGTAAATAGTATGCAATCTCAGCACAGCCTGATATCATTTTTCAGAGATGTATCCGGAGCATATTTGTAACAAACCACTTTTGATATAGTAATATATTCTGTGCTATTTTCTGATTTATAATCTTTGGTAAAGCGTCGTTTCTTTCTTTCTGATCCGTTGAAATAAGTATTTAACATCGTCCTGTCATGTGTAGAAATGCCTGTAGTATTTATCATCCATACCAGTACTGTCGAGTCCGTGACTACATGTTTCTAATACTTACGAGTAGTTCAAATGTCTCCGTTCCAAAGTAAGCCCAGTTGGAAGCTTCCTTGAAGTGTTTATGTTTTATCAATATGTTTTTCCTTGATAAAATGAATGTGACCTTGGTGTAAGAATTTTGATTTCTTACTTTGTTTATTTTCGTTAAGTAATAATAATTATTTGGCAAATTTTTCCATGTTATTACATGGAAAATTGCTATTGCAATTCAGTCGAAGAGTGTGCCAATAATTCCATGGAATTTCTACTGGCTGATATCGCTCAATTCTCAACCACTCTAAAATCTTGCTAGACTAGTTCTTTCAATGACACTTTTTTGTGGTTATTGAAGCTTATTGTCAATTTCTCGATATTTTGATGCAACTGCACGATCAGAAGTAAAATAGCCTATTTTATTTCATCACTTTCGTTTTTAAGAAATTTCCTCTTGAATGTTACTATAAACAACATTCGAGAGCATTCATAGCAAATCGAATTATAATGCTGACAGATAATCATGGATCTGATTTATTCTTATGGGAATTAACATGTAAAATTCACCAAAATTGTGCCAGAACTGACCTATCTATATATGTACTACCATCCGGCACAAGGCGTTGAGGAAGATGTTCGCAAATCTAATCGAACTATACATATTTTGAATTGCGTGTATGGTGTTACTCTATAGTAGGTATTCATTTATGAAATTTTAATGCATTTTACTTTACTGCTTTTTTGATTTTGGTCATTTATGAAATAAAAACAATAAAATTAAAAATGAACACACTTGACTTAAATTTCACTGAATATATTAAAAACTACATAAGTTTCAGGCGGTTAACTCATTGTCAAGAGTATACAATATTACTGAATTTCGAAATGTACAACTTTCACTTATATATCCTAAACCATAGAATTTAAAACTGGTTTCACGAAAAAATCCACCTGATCATTACAAATAGGTAAATTCTTCTTTTTAGCTATCGAAATTTTCAAGACTTCGAGGGTATCTAATATTTTGCCCTGACTGTACTATTTCGGTCTTCCTGGCATCCAAGAAATGATTATGTTTAATGCAGTGTTCTGAAAACCCCATATTAGGTTTATTCAACAGTATCGATCTTTTATGTTCATCGATTCTTTTTTGTAAGGAACGTCCAGTTTGACCTATGTAAAAACTATTACATTCACTCCAAAATATTTTATAAACGCCACTTCTCGAAAATAAGTCAAGTTTGTCCTTGTTCATTGTCACCAACAATGAAACCAAATTTTTTTTGTTTGATGATATTGTTTTCACATTATTTTCATGTAATCTTCTACAAATTTTATTGCTTAAGTTAGGTATAAAATTCATTGAATGAAATATTTTTTGTTGTTTTTCTGAAAGAATAGAAAAAATCCTTTGTAATAGCATCTTTCTCTGTTTATTTTTGATTAGTTTATCAATAAAGAAATGTTTATAACCATTGCTAATAACAATTTCTTTTATTATACAAACTTCATGTCTAAAATAATCAGTGGACAACGCAAGCGAAAGTAATCTATGAACTTATGAATGAAAGGCACTCATTTTTATTTTTTGCGACTGACAACTTGAGTTGTGTATTAATATGTCTGAATAAGTTGGTTTTTTGTAAAAGTCAAAAACTAGGGAATGAAGGGAACGACTTATGTGTGAATCCAAAAAGCTAATACCTTGGCTGATTTCCGATTCCAGAGTGAAATTAACTGAAGGATAGATTTAATTCAAAAATTTCAAAAAGGAAGTTAATTGCCTATCTGTACCAGTCCATATACAAAATATATCGTCGACATATCTTCTCCAGAAAAATCTATTCTTGGTTAAACTATCGTCTGAATTGAATAAGGTGTTCACAAAATGCGTCATAAAAATCTCGCTCAGTAACGGAGATAACGGAGAACCCATGGGTAAACCGTCTGTTTGTTGATAGATCTTTTCATTGAATTTGAAATAACCTTGTTTGATGCATAAATTTACGGCTAACATGACTTCATCTATGTAAGTAGAAGATAGGGAATTGTTCAATAGTGGAAGTTCTTTGATTATTCTTTTTAGTTCATGTGAAGGAATGGATGGGAACAAACTCACTACATCAAATGAAATCAATTTTTAAAAATCAGTTTTAAATTCTTTGGTTCAGGATATATAGGTGAAAGTTGTACACTTTGAAATTCAATAATATTGTATACTCGTGATAATGGGTTAACCACCCGAAACATATGTGGAGTTTTTGATATATTCAGTAAAACTTAAGTCAAGTGTGTTAATTTTTAATATTATAGTTTTTAACATAATGTTTCACCAAGAGATAACGAAACCTCAGTGTCATTCATTTATTGAGTGTTTGTTTTATGTGATGATGATGATTCGCCGCTTTCTATTGTGTGCTTTAGCGTTCAAAATTTCTGTCAAATTGGTCTTTCAGGTGCTTTTAATGCTTCGTGAATATAGTTTTTCTTGTCGGACTTACGTCCTTTCAATCGGTTTTCTAGGTTTTGTGTCGTTTCACGAATATATAGTACACTTTTGTACTATTTAAAGGCATGATATTTTTTTTCGGCGTATTTGTTTTATAATATATCAGGTATGTTGAAACCCTCAACCCTCAAGTTCATAAGAAGAATCGCGAATCCAATAATTTGGGCTTTGGTAAGCCAACCTACTCTTTAGTAAGGAATACAGTATAATATTATCAGGCGTAGGTACTAGGAATGCAGCATTTTGCAAATAATGAGTCAGTTTTTAAATAGCTGACTAACTGAAATATTAGATACGTCACGTTAACATCACAGAAAATATGTAATCAGGTTATAGAAAAAGCATCTGGTATTTCTTGAACTAAAATACCACTGCTAATTCTTATAAATTTCGACGATGTTGTATTATTGTGTTTTAATGAATAATTTCGATACATTTCTCCACATAAACTTAAATTCAGTCCTATATATTGACAAAATATAATTTAGATCGTTTCAATTACCAATTGTTCCTGTCATGCGGTCCCATGCTAAGCATTCGAAGAATAATAATAAATTTGAAGAAGAATAATAAACTTCGGAAGCGAATGCTGAGCCAGAAATATTCCTCTGAATACTAAAGAGACAAAAATGCCCATTTGATTTTTTCAAAAGAATAAGTTTGACGTTTTGATATCAATGGGAATTCATAAAATTCAATTATTCATTAGTTTTGTGATATACAACGAAATGTCAAAAAAATTACTCAAAACGAAATTCATCAAAAAGACAAAAGTTTCACTTTATAGTGGTGTTCAGATTTAATATGAAACATTTTGATACAGATTATGATCATTATTGAATTTGAAATATTTTCATTTTTTAAAATATAATACGTGATAATTTTGTTCCCAAAATTTATATGATTCTTCCGTACTCATTTGATTTTTTTCAGTTATTATTATCAACAATCTTTCTGAAAAATTTTCCAGCTCATAAATTATCTTAGAAAAACGGTGTAACGGTATCATAAAATGCTTTTCTCATCATCAATTTTGGAACGATTTCTTTCTTCTGCTGAATAGTCAAATCAACTTTTCAAATATGCTCATCACATAACTTTTTGTGATCGAGTAAATTTTAAACTTTGAAACATCCCTCAATTCAATATGCTTTTGTTGAGGCATTAGTTTTTCATTTTTATTTTTAAGAAATATCAGTTTCAAACTTTCCAGTTACAAAGACACACGATTTGTCAGAATATGTTCCAAAAAAAAAAAGTGTGAAAATGAAATATCTGAAAATCAAAAAGACAAGTTTGAAAAAATATCTTCTTATGAAAGGTAGATCTAAACCTTTCAACCCATCAGACAGTTACATAAAAATTAAATATTCCTAACCATACGTTTCGTTGTTCTGGTGAACGTATAGAATATCATGAGAAATGAGAAAGTACAGTCATTATGTCATTCATTTTCAGTATGGTTTATAAAAATGCATTAGTTTCATAAAACTCATATCTGAAATTGTTTATTCATGAGAGGTAATTCAACTGGAAACAATATAATTATAATAGGTAATTAATAAAACGTCGTTTCAATTAAGTAAAAGTACTTAATTAACTTACTAATCGGATCTAGAAAACTTCCTCACCGTTTCGCATTTCCGTTTCGCTCTGCCGCCTCCAACCGCCCCCATACCCCAAGCTCCGTCCGCCGTCTCCCCCTGAGACCAACAAAACACTATTGCGATGCTAAACTTTTTTAAAAGCTTATTATCGGAACCCCGTAGGCGGCTTTTATTTTTTCCCGTTCTTAACACTTTTTAAAACAGGATTTTACTTTGGTCGATGCTTTGTCGCGAATTGTGTCTCCCTTTTTCTCTTCAGGAATATTAAATGCTTCTCAACTCGTGATTGTGATACGATGATTTCGAGCTCAATCTGACAATATTATTCGTTCATATAGGATATTATTATATGAAATTAATTAAAGAAAATTTTATTGATATTGTATTATTTATATTGTATATAAATAATACAATTATATAGTATATACATAATATATAACAATAATAAAATAAAATTTATTGAGTAACATTCCTTACATTGTGAAATTACATTCATTTAATTGATATAATAATTACAACTAAGAAGAATGTTCTCAAAACAACTGGATTCCGTTTTGAGTCTGATTTTCCATTCAGCCCTCGAATAAAAATTTTGGTTATACAAATATATTGGTTAAATTTATATTCACCAACTTTATTTGAAAAGAAATGAGAAAAATTATCTCAGAAATATTGAACATTTGAGTCAATTTCACGTGGTTAAGGACATTTGTGGCAAACAAATATACAAATATATGATACAAAAAATTGATTCATACATTATTGCCTACATTCGAATCATTGAAATACTCTGCCACACTATAGTATGCCTTTGTTAAGAGCAGAGATTCAACTCTCCTATTAAACAAATGAGTTCTCATTATTTTCAAATGTATATATATATATATATATATATATATATATATATATATATATATATATATATATATATATATATATATATATAATGTCGGAGCACATAGGTATCCAACAAGAACTTTAGACTTTGGACATTATCCAAGGCACAGGTTGAGCTTGAGAGAAAAGCATCCATCCTACAACTGCATCAGAGTTTATAATAGATTACCATCAAATATAAAAATAATAACCAATCTTACTCTACTTCAAAAAAGGAAGATGAAGATACTGATACTGGGTTCGTATTCCAATCAAGGTCGAAAAATTTTAGGTGTAATTTCGATTCTAAATTTTCAACATAAAAATATATATATATATATATATATATATATATATATATATATATATATATATATATATATATATATATATATATATATATATATATATATATATATATATATATATATATATATATATATATATATATATATATATATATATATATATATATATATATATATATATATATATATATATGATAAAATTGATTTATTGCCTGTTTAAGATATTTTATTCTGAATGTTTCTAGCAATAACAGGCTTCTTTTAATATGAAAAACTTTACTTTTGTTAACGTTTCGATATATATCACAACTTGGTCAAAACTAATGAATAATTGAATTTATGAGTTACTTTAGATATCAAAATGTCAAACTTATTTTTTAGAGAAATCAAATTATTTTTTTTGTATCTTCACTTATTGATTTTCATTATTAGAAGAATATTTCTAGCTCAGCATTTGCTTCGGAAGTTTTGATCTTCTTCACCATGAGGAAACCTCTGAAAAACTCATGGTAAGCCAATGATTTTTAATAATTTTTCCAGATCTACCTTCAGTTTTACACACATAAACCAACAATATACATATTCTGGATAAGTATAAAGAACTATATGTAATTATATACATGTATATATAAATCACAATTATTAGAATCACCTGGCTTACCATGAGTTTTTCAGAGGTTTCCTCATTGCGAAGAAGTCTAAAACTTCCGAAGCAAATGCTGAGCCAGAAATATTCCTCTGATAATGAAAATCAATAAGTGAAGATACAAAAAAACTTATTCGATTTTTTGATTTTCTAAAAAATAAGTTTGACATTTTGATATCTATAGCAACTCATAAATTCAATAATTCATTAGTTTTGACAAAGTTGTGATATACAACGAAACGTTAAGAAAAATAAAGTTTTTCATATTGAAAGAAGCCTGTTATTGCTAAAAACATTCAAAATAAAATATATATATATATATATATATATATATATATATATATATATATATATATATATATATATATATATATACCTAATATTAATATAATAATACCTAATATTAAATTTATAGTAAATTTTTTTCAATAATATTTTACGAATTTTTCAAAAGAATATAATATAACAGAGCTGGCTATGGGACATATGAACAATGTAAGGCCTCTACTATCCTTCAAGGGATAAATGTGCCTAATAATAATGAAATCGGTGCCTACATTCATTGGAAACTCTAGAACTGTTTCGTGTTACAAGGCGTACTTCGTTTGTTGAACGTGAAGCATCTGAAGAGTACCTTTGGTCACAGTTTTTTCTGTAATTACAGACGATGTTTCCAATAATTGCCATATATCTTTCGTTTATCTAATCAAATGTTCGACTTTTTTCAGTTGATTTGGATTTTTTCATGCAGTTTTGATTCATCCTCCATTTTCCACGTTTAATGCCTTTCATATCATAAAAATAGTTTTAAAAGAATGACAAAAACAAGGATCAATTATCAAAGAACATTTTATTTGGTCTGGACACTATGCCATGTTTCAATTTGTTTGAGAAATTATGTGGAAATTCCAAGTAGTAGGTCGCCGATAACACTATTGTTGACTTGTATTTCATTTTTGTGTTTTTACAATGGAAATACATATAAAAATCGGAATAGATTATAAATAATCAACTTGAACTATATGTAATTTAAATAAAACTAGGTAGTTTTCTGATTTTCACTATAATTAATTCAAAAACATGACAATATCGTTTCGCCACATTGGCTTCATCCAATGTTGATGATAAAAAATGAGGGTATCATCAACGTCTGATGAACCCACTGGTGGTGAAACGATATTGTCATGTTTTTGAATTAATTATAGTAAAAATCAAAAAACTACTCAGTTTTATTTAAATTATGTATTTAGATTTTCATCAAGTATCGGTCCAATCGATTAATTATTCGAACTAAACTCTTGAATATGATATTCATTTCCATTTTCTTCGAGTTTTATTTTCATTTTACATATCAGAACTCACACTGAGTTAAAACTGTCCTATAAAAGAGGAACACATATAAGTACCAATTTACAAATCAAAGATAATTCCAGAAAGCTCCTACCAAAAAATAGAAAAATTTCAAAAATTCGGAGAAGAAAGTATGAACTCAAGCACATTAATATCCTGTAGGTACATATAATCCGAGTACATATAATATTTGTAATCACTCCACTCGAAAATTTACACTCGGAAATGACACTGGGGTACGAAAGAACAATAATTATATTATTCTCATCCTCTAAGCAAAGGTCTGTCCTGAATATCTCTCAATCGAAAGAAAACACGAGGTTTGAGATGTTGAATTCAAATTCAACATATTCAACATATAATTTGTATAGCTCTAACGTATCGGCAATGTACGATTTCTATTTACATGTGGAGAAAAATTGATTACTATTAGACTCGTAGATACATGTAACAGAATATATTGAGTCGTTAAGTAATTTGCGGGAGAAATTTAAGATTATCAAAAAAAAATTTTATGTCAAAATTTTATTAACATCGTTACTTCTTTGAGGTGACCCCCTAAATAACGATTGAGTTAATTGAATTAAAAGTGTTGGATTTAATTGTATTACATTGTTTGATAATCTTTCCAAGTATTTTGAATAGAATACAAATTTTTCTTTAATTGTAGATACATTTTTATGTCACCTGCAAAAATAAATGAATTGAGATATAACCTATTATTTGCTACATTATTTCTTATTTTGACAATTGAATCTTGGATTTAAATTCAATTGAAATTTCAATATCGCTCAAAATTATTAATTAGCACAAGTCAAAAACCGACTACAATAATATTTCCTTCAGTCTCAAAGATAGGAAGGGAAATATGTTACTCTCATAATTCATTGATGAGAATTCAAAATAAAATATCAAACATCTGACGACTTCATTAATTCATAGGACTTCTGGATGTCGGAATATGAAAGAACTCAATATACTGATGACCATCTGTTCTAGAGGCGACAAGAAATAATTGAGGAAAATCGAAAACATTTGTCCTAATTCACTGTTTTGATTTTTTGTGGGACCCCCGAAGATCCATCCAAAGGCGGCCGGCGGAAGGGCGTTCCATGGCCTTCAAACCGTGAAATTCGCCAGTGTTAACTTCACTAATTGGCTCATTATGAAGTGTTCACTTTTGACTATCGCTTGATTTATCATCTGCCGATTTTAATGAGATAAGTCAATCGAGTGGGGCATCACTCGCCCCATCTCGTTGTGGAATGTGAGAACTGCACGTGTTGGTGTGTCACTGAAGCAGTTGGAGCGGAAATTCTGGTAGGGTGATATGTTTTACAAATTGAATCAGAAACTATAAGCGGAAATCGACAGAAATTTAGTAATTATTCTGGCCGTCTATCGAAATGAACACATTAGCTTCAATGACAAATTTGTATATATATATATATATATATATATATATATATATATATATATATATATATATATATATATATATATATATATATTTATATATAATTAAGATATCCACATGAGGAGAGCGATTGAACTTGAATTCGAAATTATTGGGACTTATGCTTCATCTTTTTCGCCTACCAAAAACGCTTCTTTCTCTCTGAATGCTCTTTGTTCCCTTCATCTGTTCATATTAATCCAGGTTGACGATTTGACTTCTGCTCAAACTTCACATGTGCGATTTTATAGCTACATTCACTGCGATCGTCGATATTTTTCATATTGATTTGTTGTAGATCTTTTTGGACCTCTTTCAGCCACTCTGTTCCGCATTTACTATTCATAACTATATCGAGTAGTTTCTTCGGTATTCTGGACTGTTTCATTCTGTAGACATTGAACTTTGCTCGTCATTTTCTGATTTCTTCCGTAATCGTATTTGTCTTTTGATAGAGTTCATTCTGAGGTTTTTTCATTCAAATGCCGTTTCTATTGATTGGCCCATAAATCTTTCTAAGCATTTTTCGTTCTTGTTTTTCTATTTCTCTAATTCTTGACTACTATAATTGCTCTACTATAACATTCTCTTGATTAATTTGAATTTTTCGAATGAATGTTCTAGTGTTCATTTTCTTTATATATAAATATATATATATATATATATATATATATATATATATATATATATATATAATATATATATATATATATATATATATATATATATATATAACATTAATCAGAAGGAGTATTGCCTGGTAATTTAAATGTAATTGTTTGGGTTATAGGCAAATACTATGAATAGTTTCATTCAATTTGGATGCCTGGTCTATATTTCGATTGTGATTACAATCTTATCAGGGTCCAACGAAGAGTTGGACAACAATAATTGTAAAAATCGATGCTAAAATAGTAGATATTATTAGTTTTAATTTTACTGATTATTGTTTTGAAGCACTATTATTATTATTATTTTTAAATAATACAGTAATCTGTTAAACACAATTTTTTCTTGTTTTTCATTAATCCAATCGAAAATGTGAAGGCACCGATTTCAATATGAAGAAATAGACTAAGTACATGAAAATGAATTCTGTAGTTATCGTGCTCATATCATCGAACTTTCAAAATTAAAAGTACATAATTTTTTTTCGATACTTTTTTAAGGTCCAACGAAGAGTTGGACCAATTTGAAATCGATGCTTTTTAGCACTAAACAGTAATCTGTCTTGCATTTCCAATAAATGTAGGCACCGATTTCAATATTCTCTAACATTTAAACCTTCAAGGACAGTGGCGGATTTACAAATTTGCTGCTAGTAGGCCATTCAATTTTTGCCGCCCCTACTGACTTTTGAAATTCAATACGTTAGTTCAATCCCGTTATTAGTATGATTGTGAACTTAAAGATATTTCTGTCAGTTACTAGATTATTTTTGCAACCCACTATGTACTGAAGAGTTTAATGTTGACCTAACAAGTTCATTTGACAGGCAAAACAAAAAACCCCCGACTTTAAAGCGTAAAACCACTGTAACTTTTAAACGGCTCAATCCATTTTCATCAAACATGTCTAAGAACACTCGCCCGTAAAACACCTGTAATACAAAAAAAACTAAATTGAAATCAGTTCTTTCGTTCGGGTGCTATGATGCCACAGACAGACAGACAAGAAATTAAAAAAAAATCTAATTCTACTCAGTTACTCATCTTAAGCCATCCTAGCTAATTTTTTTTCGAATATCTTTAATGCACAGACTATTTTAGGTTTACGATTTTATTATAGTATAGATTGTGTACACGTATAATTATAAAAAAAAATCTGTAAAAAAAAAATTTTTGCTAAATTTGCCGCCCCTCTAAATCTGCCGCCGTAGGCACCGGCCGGCCTACTTGGCCTATTGGTAAATCCGCCACTGTTCAAGGATATTGGAGACATCACGTTCTTCATGTTTCACATAGCCAGTACTGCTATAACATTCTTTTGAATAATTCGTGAAAAATTATCGTAAGAAAGTTATAGTATACTCTTATATATATATATATATATATATATATATATATATATATATATATATATATAAGAGAGATATATAGGAGAGTAAAAACGCAGTAGCCTAAAATGTGTCGACTTCCTTTAGTGGAGTGTCTGTTTCCTTCCTGTTTTTCCATCTCCAGGTTCGTACAACTTGAACTCGGCTACGCCATTCTGAGGAGAGCCAATAAGCTAGAAACACGTGTCCACGGCTGCTACTAATTGCGGGATATACCAACAGTGTCTACTTTTGATTGAAATTTTGCCCCGCGTTCAACATTATTCATATTTTGTATATATATATATATATATATATATATATATATATATATATATATATATATATATATATATATATATATATATATATATATATATATATATATATATATATATATATATATATATATATATATATATATATATATATATATATATATATATATATATATATATATATATATAAAGAAACGATGATGGCAACGTTGGCATCTTGCAATATCTCATTACTTGAAAGAATTCCTTTGAGTAAAAGACGTATTGATCAAATGAGCTCTGATGTTGAATATTTCTTGTGTGATTATCTGCAAAAAAATTCATTTTTTTATTCGACTGGACTAGTCAACTTTACTTGAAAATGAAGCATTATTATTGGCATATGTTCGATTTGTTATATGCGAAGAAATTCATGAAGAGGTACTATTCGCGAAAGCTTAGAAGAAGGACACTAAAGGGGAATGCATATTTATTCCTCACTGATTTTTTTAAGGAAAAATCGATTCCATTCAGAAACGTTATTTCGGTGGTAAGAAATGGGGCTTCTGCCATAGTCGGTCGATATCCTGGGTTTATAAACCATCTTGAAAGAATTATACCAGACGTAACTTCAATTCACTGCGCTATCCAACGACAACATCTAGAAGTGAACGTTTTTGAGTGATAGATTGCACCAACTGCTTCAATTTATGAATAATACATTTAACGAAATAAAAAGCAATTTATTGAATACGTGCTTATTTGCACAATTCGAAGATATTCTGTCGATGGAAATACCACCATTTATCTATACTACCATTTAAAAGGAAAAAGTGGAGATTGAGATATTACATGAGGAGTTACCCGAGCACTAATGAGGAGCTGAAAGTGACATTAGAAAGGGGGTACCACAAATTATGGCTGCATGCAGAAATACCCCCAAAAATTGTGGCTGCATGCAGAAATACCATGAAATTTGAGGAATTATGCTAAAGCTTCTGATGGCGTTTCCTTCGTCATATCTTGTAGAAAAAAGTTTTAGTACCATTACACACTTATTTAAAAAAAGAAGCAAACTGAATATCACAGAACGTGGAGATTTGCGGTTATTCCTCACAAAACTCAAGCCAAATATTGATATGCTGGCACATTGTAGAAGTTAACATTACGTTATTAGTGTTTAATTTGAATATATTACGACTGTTATAAAAATAATAATCAATAGTGTAATTATGCATAGATTTGAGTATATACCTACAACACAAAAAAATATACTATACTTTTATTTTTTTTTACCACTTCTAATAGGAAGTTTTTAAATAGAATTTGTGAGAATTGATTGGTGCTTGTGCATTGAGTCACTGTAGATTTCAAAAAACGTAAAGTTGGATGGAGTCACTTTTTCGATTGCCCAACTTTGCTTTTTTGACACCCACTCACACCACAATCAATTTAAATTTATTTTAATAAAGAAACATTTATAAATATAAAAACAATTTCAAAATAAACAAAACAATTTGTTTAGTCGGTTTCATTATCAAATAATCAACGTTACCTATCGAGCAATCAATTCTAACTTTTTCTTTCGATTCTCGATTTTCACTTTTTTTAAGATTCAGAAAGTGGTAGTAGGTAAGGTAGCTGCAGGGGGTGCACCGGATCCAGCAAAATTTTGAAAGTGGTCTTTGAGACAAAAAAGTTTGGGAACATCTGGTCTAAATTATATACCTACCTAACATAACCACAAAGTATTCACAGGAAAAAATTGTCTTTTTCTCAGAAACTTAACTTATTAATATTTTGATTTTCTTCTGCCACACTGAAAATCATCATAATTTGAAATATATTTTTTGAAATTGCTATAAACTATCAGTTATTCAACATAATTATCAAATAACGATTTGATTAACTAGTAATGATCAAATAAAATAATACCAGATGAAAACATTTAATTACATTACAATATCCACCTAAAATGTTAAAATGAACTAAGCAATTTTCCAGTTCATTTAAGACAATAACCTTTTCACTCCCCCAGCTGCAATATACCTAATACTTTCTCGCAAAATCCCCGTTTATGCATTTCTAATGGATGCCATCTTTCCGGAAATGATGGAATGTTCTTTTGTCACCACAGGAGTGTTCATTTTCCGGTTGGATTAACTACCGATAAAAAAGTACGCGATCACAGACCATGAAAATAGCGCGGACCCGTTGCTTCTATGGTATTTTCTGGCCTCAGCTGAACTAGTTTGTTACTTGTCGTGGGTCATTTAACAGATAAACGTCACCAAGTGGCCTTGCTTTAACGATATCTAGGGCCCCCGATGCACTATCAGCCTAAACGATACTTAAAGAAACTGATTTCACGAAAGAAAGAGCCGAGAATTCCTGTTCTTTTTCAGTTCGGGTACTTCGCCGCTGAATTGTGCGGAAAATTCTCCTGAAGGATACACTAATTTTATCCTGCACCCGTTTAGATAAAGAACTATTATAGTAGGTAAAAAATTTTGTTCGTCATGTAATGATCGAAGAAATATTAATATCGAATATTAATTAAATATGAAATTGATATGTGATAACCATATAAATTTTAAATTCGACAGAAACATTAATGAAATTGAATACTCATAAAACTTAAGAAGTCACAAAATGTCGATTTCTTTGCGTGAATTTTCATTTGTGTTTTCGTGTTGAAATTCGTTTATTTAAAACCTAGAGTCTGTAGGATATTATTTATAATAATTGTAAGGGTTTATTGACTCAGTATTTGCAGTGGTACTCTTTTCTGTTTACCAAGCTTTCGCAATCTACTTTATTGCTTCTTCAGGGTTCTAAAATTTATAAAATAACCTTAACCAACATCTACAACACAATATACACTGTTTGCTTACATGGAGTTGAGGTTACAATCATTTAACTATTTCCAGCAATAACATAAACGTAATTGGCCAAATTCATACAACATTTACAATTTTATCTCAATATTCAATTTTAATATATTATTTATCAAGAAAGGAAACACGTCAAAAAAGAAAAAGAAATGAAATAACTGAGATCAGATAATACGTGATAAGAATATAGACATTTAAGCTAAAATAATTTATTAAAATTGAATATTGAGATAAAATTGTAAATGTTGGATGAATTTGGCAAATTACGTTATATGTTATTGCTGTTAAATAGTGTAGTGATTGTAACCTCAACTCTCATGTAAGCAAAGACTATATATTGTGTTGTAGGTGTTTATTAAGGTGGTACATTTTATTTGTATATATATTTTAGACCCCTGAAGAAGCAATAAAGTAGATTGCGAAAGCTTGGTAAAGAGAAAAGAGTACCACTGCAAATACTGAGTCAATAAACCCTTACAAGGCGAATCAAGTTAGACGCGATGGTCTGTATTACGAAACGGTTGATTTTTAAAATAATATAACCACGCAGTCATGTGGGGATTTATCAAGGGTACATTCTGAAAACAATTTGATACATACAGGATGTTCCAAAAATGTGTGATGTACCAAAGTTATGTTTTTTCTTATGGAACGCCTCTATTTATCTACGTTTTTGGGTTCTACGTAAAAAATAAGAATATTTCTTCAATATGTCATATACCTAACAATTATAGTTTTTGGGATATTTCGATTTTTCGGAAATTGGAAAGTCCACAAAAAAAGATAACATCTTCGAAACAATTGACTTTAGCGAAGTGAAATTTTTTGTGTGAATAAAAGAGGGATTACGGAAAGTTTTAATGAATTCACATTCACTCAAAGTTCTACAGGGTGTCCAAAATTTGATGTGCCTCTGCTAACATATTCAAACTACATTATCATGCTTATTTTAAATGAGACACACTGTATTTTTCAATCCCATCATGGACTAAATTACATTCTCTTTGAAAAGTTATAGAGTGTCTATTTCTATTACTTTTAGAAATATTTTCAATTATGTGAAATTATCATTCGTTCTCATCTATTTTGTCACCTCAGTATGCAAAACTGAGAATTTTTCTGTTACTATTATCAAAACCTTATCACCTTCAGAAACTTGAGACCGACCTTGTTAAATATAATATAATAATTATTATAATATTTATGGCGTAATAATGATATACATAAATTACATAAAAGTAGAGTTCGGCTTTGCCCGTCTTCCACTCTACCTGAAAATACATGCATAATTATAAAAAAGAAACAGAAGAAATTTAAACCTAACATATCATACTTCAAGTGAAACATTGAAACAAAGAAGAACATAAAAATAAAGTAACATCATGGATCACTGATTTAACAGTGACATCCTAACACCCTTCCTGAATGTTGATTTTACATATTCAAAAATATGTAAAATCAACACTCAATTACTAAACTTCAATTATAAAAGTATATGAATATTCAAATATAAATGATAGGTATTCCAACAATCACAATTACAACAAATGTTCAAAATGGCGACCATCCTGTTTTACTACTGTGCTACTCGGTTTTCAAAATAATTTCTCACATTTCGTAACATATTTGGGGTTATTGTTTCAAAAGGTTCTCTAATAATTTGCTTCATATTTTCTTCTGTTGTCGGGGAGTGCTGTAAACTCTGTATTTAATATAACCCCACAAAAAGAAGTCCATTGGACCTAGGTGGCCAAGCATGTGGGGTTCCGCGCCCTTGTCCATTTGTTAGGATGCTTACTGTTTGAATAGTTTCGCACAACTGGAAAATGTGCGAAGCCCTACCTAATTGCAACAACATTTGCATTCTAATATTGATTGGAACATCTTCCAAAAGTTCCCAGAAATCTCTCTTTAAAAATTTCAAAAATTTACGGTCGTTTAAATGACCATCAAAGAAATACGGCCCAACATTTTGATCGGCTCTAATTCCTCCATAAACATTAATACTCCACCATTTCTGACGATCTATTGTGTGGAACAAGTGTCGGTTTTCAGTATCGTAGTAGTGGAAATTATGACGATTAACCAATCCGTTATTGTGAAAAGTCGATTCATCGCTAAACAGTACGTTATAAAAGTAATCATTTTTTTCGTCAACTTTATCCAATGCCCATAAACAAAAATTTTGTCGTCTTTAAAAGTGTATCCAATACAGGCTATGATGCATCTCGATGTGGAAGGGATGGTACTTGTTTTTAAATTTTAAAATGTTTTTTCAAAATTCTAGATACATTGGACTGACTTAATCCGTTCTCTCGTGCTAAAACTCTAGTATAATTAAAAATCCAAACACTAGGATTTTTAATTACCGACCCCTATTCTTAAACATCATTTCTAAAGAAACATTCCACTGACACCGTTGACTAGTCTTACACTCAGCATTCTCATAATTAATAAAATTAATTACAGCAGCAATATGTTTACAGTTTTTGCCCAAACCAGCCGGACAATTGCATCGCCGATCGCTGTGACACTTCTGTTGACATCTATCTAAATATTAAAATATAACCTTATTATAATTTCCAAATGATATGCATAATTATAAGAATAATAACAAATTATTAAATCTTACTTCAAGTGTTACATCAAAATGTTGTTTAATACTAGTTTGACGTATAACTTGAGCTTTTATCAAACTAGTATCTCCAGTCTTCCATTCTTCAATATTTTTTACATGATTACTTGGGAATAAATTTTCACCTTTTTTATCTGACGACTGCCGGAGATCTGGGACACTTATTTTTTGGAATCCACTTTTCATTTTTACTATGTTAGACATTTTCAATCTTAATAAATAATTTATTATTACTGTAGTGAATACCATGAACTGATTTTCATCATAATCGGTGACTGTTTTTGTGAATGTCTTCATTCGATATTTTACGCATCCTGTAGCTCTAAAGGTTTCAAATAGTTTTTCAGGCGCCCTCTTATCAGGATGTCGCCGATTAGGGTTCTTCTGTGTATACCTACACTCGTTCTGTCAAAAAACAATTCGCAAAACATTCACCCAGTACTAAAATCGTGTCAATTCTTTCTTGTATTGAATAATATATTTTTACAAATTTTGTGGATACTAGTTTAGACAAAACAAGTAAACGGTCTGAATAAATTCAAAAACTGATGTAAAGTTGAGAACTCATTAATGGAATATTATCATGGTGGTAAGTGTTAAATTAAGAACACGTATTATATTGAACACTCTTAAGAAAATTGTAAGCATAATATACTTAGTATTTTATAATATCTATATAAAAATATATTTATTCATAAATATGTTTTTCAAAGGTTATATCGATGAATAAATTATAACTGAGTATATTTATCAATATATTTTGATATATTTCAAGTTGTGAAATTATATTTTGAAATATATTCTAAAATATAAATTCATATTTTAAACTATATTTTCTTCCATGGCGGTTCCCCTAAATTATTTCTGTGGGTTGGCAGTGTTGTCAATTTGACGGATATCGATATTTGCATTTTATTATTCATAGATATGCGTATTATTGTGAATTCGAATTAAGATTTTTTTCGAGAACGGTTGATAAAACCTAGTCAGTTTAGATAGCAGTGGAGTCCCATTGTATTTGCCCCAGGGCCCTTGGTTACCTAGCTACGCCACTGCTACCTACCCAAATTTATAAGAATATTGATGATTTCTTTAAATTTCTTCTTCTCAAGCAGCATCTTTCTAATCTGTTTCCTCATCATTCGTACCTATGTACTTCACATACGGTACTGACTGATGTTCGAAGTATCCTTCAAGATCACAAAGTATCTTACCACAGATAAATAAATCTATGAAACAACTAAAAATAAATGAGCGATAACTATAACTACAAATTACACTTTAATCACTACTGTATATATTTGAACACACAGTATATCAATCTTATTCTCACTTCATTGGAGATAACTCTAACAGTACGTACTCTCCTGATAAATGACTACAATTATATTACTTTTCATGGATAAAAACTGATGGAATTAAAACCTATTTGATGTGTTTGTATCATGATGCCCAAGTATCTGATAGTGTCGACATCTGATTGTGCTATCAAAATTATATATTAGAATTAGTATTAGTATCTATCTTATTATCCAACAAATTTTTTTGTTGCACTTCAGTTCCCTTTTAGCTTAGATATCTTATTTTCTTCCCAGGTTTTTCTAGAGTAAATGAAAACTGTGTTATCAGCGTATGGTATTATATTGTCATTCACTTATGTCTTTTAAAAGAATTAATAAACATCAAAAACAGGATAGGTCCAAGGACTGTTGCTTGTGATATATATTGCTAAGGTCGCCTAAAGTGTCATTATATTTGACTATTTGTTATCTAAGCTATAGATATATTCCAATCATAAATTTATTGAACTTCATTCAATTTAGGTTTATTAATTAGACACTACACAATAGTCAATGCATATTATAGCTAAATTAGATATTGAAAAATTTTCCAGTAATTATCTGAAAATGAAATAACAATATCTGCTTCTTGTGGTATTCTGTAATTAAAATTTTTAATTCATATTCAATGAATATGGATAATTCATATTTCATAGCATGAAATGAATTAGATATACTTAAATCAGTAAAATATTTTCTTCTGTCTTCTAACATTAGAAGTTACAACAACTGCTACCATTGAAGCAATTACTTTGTAATTGAAACTCAAATTGGAGTTAGTTTTTAGTGGCTTCATTTCGATATACCATATTTTTCAACATTTCCATTTCAGTCGTTTCATTCAGATAGCTTATAAAAAAACGTGAGCTAAATGGCTTTTCCGAGGTTTAAAGAAGTTGCTAAATGCGTAAGAAAATCGATGGAAATTGCCGGAGGTTTTTTCATTTGTATTAAAATGAAGTAAAGTGAACGCGCTCATGCAAAGAAGTTCCAGAGAGCGAGGAGAAATCCGTTAAATTTTTACGGTATTCATTCCCTTTGGCTGCGTATTATTGGCACAATGTTTTAGATTTGAACCTAATCCAACTTAAAATGCCATTTCATAGATCCGGTTGCGATGTAAGTGCTACACTTCTGCGAGGATTTTCTCCCAGAAAGAATTTTAAATTCTTAAGTAGCCACATTCCATCTCGCTCTCTCTCAGCAAACAATGGAAGGCCTCTGTTTTCATCGGAAAAACACCAGATTTTTAATTCCCACAGTCTTTTCCGGGCTACATATATATTTTGGTAGATTTCAGTTCATCCCTTTCTTCAGGAAAGATTCTGGTTTTTAGTGGAGGGGAGATTCAATTATCTGATTTTCTCGAATAAGGGATTTTCTTCTTTCAGTTGTCTCTAAATTATTCCAATAGAAATTCTTTTATTGATATTTCTCCAATAAAGAATGATTGTGCCAAAAATTTTAATAACTTGTGAATAGTAAAATGAAATGATAATAATAAATTAAAAATCAAATAACACCCATAGTAGATTACTGACCGACATTGATAATAATTTACCTAATAGATCTTTGCAACTACAACCTCAGCTTCTAACTAAAATCTACCTAAATTTTCTGTTTATTCTCATTTTTATGTGTTCTTTTGATTATTATATATTTTTTTGAATGAATGCTTATTTTTGGTTGTTAGTTCTAAGATAAATGTATTGTCCCAAAACACACCAATAATTCAGATGGGCTCATGTCAAAATTCATGAAAATTCTTTGTATAAAACTTTGTTATGACTATATAAGACAATTCACGACTCGTTTAATGTCATATTGGCATTTACGACGCGTTTCGTCGGGAAAAGCGATTTCTTCATATGTTAACAGAATATGATTTAATGTAACAGGTTTCTGTAGTCCTCCTCCATTCCTAATTATTTCGATGTTTTCTCCCATTCTTAACACTTGATAAATACTTACCAGTAACATCATCCTCCAATTTATTAACCAGGAACATATATTTACACTTTCGTTTGGTTACGTTTCATGTAATCTATCACCATTCTTTTCCATTTGATATGGTCAAACTTGCGTTTGCTGGTTCACAAGTATAATTTTTTTTAATCTGTTAGCTTTACAACTTCACATTTTAGTTTTCAAAAAGTAACTAATTCCGACTATGAGTCTTTGGAAATATTGAATGTGAGATGTTCCAGCAACCTTCTGTGTTTGAGAGATAGAAAATTCGAGATATGGATATTCCTAGAATAGTGGCTATTTGGCTATATTAAAACATTGTTCACAAGACTATAGATATTGTGATGACTATTTGTTATCACTCTTATGATGACAGATAGTAAATATTAGTTAATTCTAGAAAGGCATTTTTTGAAGAATGTAGTTCTAGAAAAAAAGAAGTGCCTTTGTTGCAATGTTGCAGGTAGTTGCTTCACAAAATGTGTGAGGTGCGAAAAAGGTCACTACTGTGATGAATGCACCAGTGCTTGTTTGAGCCAGTCATATGCAGGAACTAATTGATGACCCAACGGTCCTTTTTTCCAAATAACTTATGTATAAAAGTAATACTAACCCAAAATCGTTACACTTTGAGATTTAGAACGTCAATTTAGAGCCTCAGAAAAAACTGGAGTCTCCAAAATTCGCATGGACGAACGGGGTATGAGCGAGATCCACCTTAGGGCCGCGAACACCACCTCAGTTGGAAGACATCCAACTACTACATCTACAGGAATTACAGAATGGTATTCGTGAGCTCATTTCAAAACTTGAAAGACTTCAGTCTTGAAAATGAGTTCACCCTCGAGACATGTTGACTAATTCATATTGCTAAATAAAATCGTGAAACATTAAGCCAAGGGTTTAATTTAATTCAATATTTAATTATGTTTCACCAAGAGTTAAGCGAGAATTCAATCTCAGCCATATTCGATTTCATTTATAAATTTTCAGTACTATTGAATATTTTATTTATTAGAGTAAAAAGAGTACTAAATAATAAGAGTAGGTACTATTATGAATATTGCTTGGTGTCAAAACTAAATTAGAAAATTAATCTTTTCAATTGAAGTTTATATATTGAAACAAACTAAAACGAATTATTTTTACAAATGTGTAGTACCGTTAAAAATTTGACCAAAAAACATGAAATAAATTAATGATTATAAAAAATACATGAAATGACTAATGTTCGAAATAATAAATGAAACAGAAAACTATTGGTTCTAAACAAAAACATAATAGCATTTTCCTTGAACATTGAGTATTGCTTGGTGTCAAAACTAAATTAGAAAATTAATCTTTTCAATTGAAGTTTATATATTGAAACAAACTAAAACGAATTATTTTTACAAATGTGTAGTACTGTTAAAAATTTGACCTGTGTCAAATTTCAAATCACAGAAAACTGTGTTTCTTTACGTTTGTGCCACGAAGTATAGATATAAGGAGTCCGAACGTAACGTTAAAAAAATGGTATCAGTTTAAGGAACAGATCTTTTGCCGCTAGGGCGCGCCACGGTTTAAAAAGTACACGTTTAAATTTTTACGCGGGAAGTCACGTTTGCTAAAACGTGAAATAAAATGTTTCAGAAATTTTTTCAAGCGCCTTCAACTCGGCAGTATAAAAAAGATAAAGAGATACTCTGTAAATGAAAAAATTTCAGATATTAATAATTACTACAAGAATTAACAGGCACCATTTTATCAAAGGAAATAAACAAAATGTTAAAAGGTTTTCAGAAATTAAATTCATGGATTATTTTTCGTCTTTACATGCAGAATTATTAAGCTTAAAGTGAAAAAACTCAAAATTGTCTCTCAAAATAGATTAAAAAATTGTCAAATGCCTATTAATTTCAATATTACGATGAAGAACTTAATTAAAAAATAAATGAGTTATGGTTAAACGTATTATTTATTGATAGAATAAGTGATAATCTAACATGTTTAATATGAAAAATACAAACAATTGTAATATATAAGTAACAAAAGTATACATATACATATTAATTGGGAAGTGTATATAATAGGTTTGATTATAGCAATATAGATTTAGATTTAAAATATGATATTTTTTTTACAAAAATTACATGTCTGTGATGAATGAGCTAACGCCATAACAAACCATGCTATGTAATACTAGATACAAAAAATGGATTTCAAATGAAATTATCACTGAGATGAAAAAATGAGATATCTTATTCAAACGTTTTAAATATACCAAATATAGTGTTGAATGGGAGAGTTATAAGCTAATTAGAAATAGAATTACTAATATGATAAGAGATGAAAAAAACTATTTTATGAAAGTATTATTAGAAGGTAATCTTAATCACATCTGAATTTACATTATTCTCAATATTATTGTTATCAAAAGTATTTTCAATTATTTTGTCCAATTTTTTACTCCAATTTTCCTTATTAACATTACTGCCTTCAAACGATTCTCTGGTCTGCATTAATGATCCTAATAATTTCCCTGCTGTCACATTAGATCCTGTTAGTAAGTAAGTAAGAGCAGAGTATAGTCTTCTACTTTCTTCTTATACCTTTCATTTGATGCTTATATACCAGTACAAATTTGTGAACATCTATAAACATAAAAAACAAAGTTTCAATCAAATTTTCAACTTGATATTTAAGATCTTATTTGCTACAGAGTAATTGCATGATTTATTATCAATTCATTTAACTGTCTACATTCATAATTACTTCTTCTCATTGTAACCACTTCCACTGCAAAAAAAGGTTTTTGCCAAATTGCTCAATAACTGCGAAACACAAGCCATCGAAGAAATATTCACATTCATATCAACAAGAATATTTGTTTGTGCATTGATTATCTGTAACATGATAAAAATTTTATAATACTATTTAAGTAATGACTTATATTTCAGCTTCTAACCGTAACTTTCAAATTCATATCAATTTTTATGTGACAAACTAATTCCAATTTTGAAATTATATATGATAAAGAAATAACATAATTTTTTAATACTGTCCAACTTGAATTTTTACGTAATGGTTGAGATTCTAAAATTCTTTATATACAATGAGAAGAAAACTTAGGCACCTTACTTGTCTCAGGCTCAGTCATCTGAAGCTCATTGCTTGCCTCCGGCTCATTACTTTTCTTGGGGCCAATCACTTCGATTAGAAATTGATTAACGGTATTTGTCTCAAGATATAAGCTACGGTCATTATTAATACTGTCGTCAACAATATCAGAAGTATCTAGAGAAACATCTGACAACAAGCTGTTATTATTTTTGTTATCATTATAAGTTGTATTCAGTTTTGGCTCTGCTTTCTTCCGCAAATGAACTTTTTGGTAGTCATAGACGTATATACTACCATCCGCTAAGACTGTCCGATCACTTTTTATCACATCTTCAGAATTAAAATGCAATTTTCATATACAATCGGTAGCTTTTAAATCTTGGTCAATAGCAGTGCTCCACTTCTTACGCATTTCAACATCCTGTGGAAAAAATAATGACTTTGTTGAATCAACGACAAATAAAATTATAATATTTTTCAAATATTATTTAACGCCAAAATTTAAAAAACCAATATTTATTAACAACACTAATTCCCAGGACAATTTTAAGGTTACTTACTTGGGTACTTTAAATAAAGCCACTTTCCCTATATTTCCATTTGCCTTTCTGCCACTAAGGCAACCACGAACAGCACAACACCTTCCCATTTTTTTATTAAAACTATTTTTAAACAAATAAATTTATATTTAATTATAATTTCAAAATCGCGCGTATTTAAGTCTGATGGGCATCTGTACGTCCTGAACATTGCGCAGCCCAGTGGTAGAAAAGAGAACTATGATCTGGGTTTGATATTGTGTTCATGAATACTACGGAAAAACCTATACGGTTCGGACTCCTAATATCTATACTTCGTGGTTTGTGCTCTGAAAGTTATTAGAAGTTTTATAAGAGAAAATATCAATTTGCATACATTGGTAAAGTAAGAATGAAATGAACGCCATTATTCCTTTTTCATGAACAATAAATAAATTTCTTGCACAAACACCCACTGAATTCATGTACACCACGGAATATACCCTTAATTTTGTAATTTGTATGTAATTTGGTATGTTCTGTGATGTACACTGTCATGTCCGTTTTACCAGTACAATATGGCGTAGTATATCAGTAGCAGTACAACATGGCGTCTATTTCTGATGTCATGACCACAGGTCAGAATACTGGTGAATATTACGGAACACGCCCCTAAAATGTTGAAACCATGTTGGCATTCAAAGAAAAAATTTTAAAAAATGATCACGACAAATTACATACATATGGGGCTGTTTTTATCGAGTTGTTCACATTTAGTAGACTTACTCATTTATTTTATCTGTCGCACAAACCGCAATTTTTACAAAAATTTATTCAAATTGTGTAATTCTATAATCGATTTATCGAAAATCGATGTAGACCATTAATAAAATCGATTTCGAAAAATCTATAACTAGGAAAAAGCATAGATAAAAATTGATTATTTTTTCATTTCCCTAAATATCTACAGAGAAGTGAGAAATAGATGTGCCATGATTAATGAAATTTGATAATAACGATTTGAGTTTGATTATAATCAAAGCAAAACACAACAATAATTGTTGTTGTATTTGGCTTTACAATTATTTCCAATTATAAAAAGGGAATATAATTGGGCATTTGTCTATTGTTATTTAAATAAATATTACACTTCTGAGAATATCTCATTTGTAACTATCCAAAAATTGATAGTTACAAGTTCTCATTAATCTATGTTTAGTTCATCAAAGACCTCCTTAATGAGAGTATTTATAGTTCTTAGGGAAACTATTGGATAAGTTATATCCAACACAGTAGAATTAGAATATCTTCAGTATTTTACGAATTGAAATTAAAAAGTGGCCAAAGTAACCCATGTTTACAGTAGGGAAAATGTAAACTTCGTCTTTAGAAAAAGCCTAGATTTGTCAAGCTATAGATTAATATAATGACCGGAATATTAATTATTAGCATACTATAATGATTTCCAGGTATCTGATTATAAATATTTGATTGCATTTTTTGCAAAACTTTTATAAGAGTTCTATTTTCTAGAATTTAAATATTATAGTGAATACAGAAACATTATCTTGAAGTTAACTTCTGTAATGAAAACTTGAAACTCTACCAGAAAAATTTTATAATATTTCGTATTTGGAACCATCAAAGATATCATTTTAATAAATATTCAAACGCAGACTATACCATACCATATAAATATAAGATATGCCGTTTATCATGGAACATGAATCGTCGGAAGTAGTGAGGTTAATTACTATTGTTGTAAAGTGACATTGATGAAAAAAATTTGGAGAAGCCCGAGTTTCTGGACTGATTTACAGTTATGAGGATATTAGAAAATTTTGTGATATTACTAAAAGCACAAAGAGGACTAGAAGAAAGCGATAGCTATGAAAAACTGTTGAATTCTCATGGGTATGTAGTGAAACAAGTAAATACGTTGGTATTTGAATTTCATGATTTGAGCGAATTGAAGGAAAAATTAGAGTCCAGTAAAAAATATAGTGGACTATTGCTATCAAGTCCTCGGTGTGTTGAAGCAGTATATTTTGCGTTAAATAAAAATAAATTAGAGTCGTCCTGGCATGGAAAGCATAACTATGCTGTAGGTGAAGCTACACATCTTGTAGCTTTGAAAAAGTTAGGAATAAATTGTAGAGGAAAGGAAAGTGGAAATGCGAAAAATCTGTCATCGATTGTAGCAAAAGGTGAGTTGAAGATCTATGTCTCTGTGCCAGTGCGATTCTTTTCCAAGAACCAACGATACAAATATCCAGTAGTAAATAAATTATATTGGTATACTATTAAGTTAATCTTTATTATTCATTTAGTAATGAACCTATAATTTCAAGTAAATTCGAAATTTAAGACAGTCAATAGAAAAGCATATAGCCTGTATTTGTATAAAAGCAATCTTTGTATGAAAGAACATATCTACACATGTACACATTTTGATGGATAAAAACTTATATCTCTAGTGATGGTCTGATTTTTGGAAATTAATAAAGTAGAGTTATATTAGCTAACAGGGTCGAAATGGATCTTAGAAGTAAGAAGTTATCATAACTGATTTCATCAATAAGGCAACTATTAAATAATAAAAAGGTTTACATCAAAATATGAGCTTCATAAATATTTACATTTTCTTGATAATGCTTTAGCTTATTTTGTGTTCATATTTTACATTTTGATATATGAACTAGAATATAAAAATCATTATCAAACTATTAGCTTAAAATATAAAAAAGTTTTTATCAATCTTTCACAACTTGAAGTCACGAGAAGACTTCAATTTGGAATTAAATATGAGGAAATTCAAACATGTGAACTTTTGATTTATACTTTTATTGAAACATATTACTGTTCACAGCAAATTGTTGCTACTGGACCAATGAACGTTGTGTGTCAATATTACAAAGCAAAGTTTAATTGTTATTGATAAGAAAATACTACCAATGATGCGACAAAATATTGCATGAAGAGTGAATTCAAGTAGTCTATTGGTACATCCACCAGAGCCACTATATTTATTGGTTTCCGGGAATGGACTATTTCTGAACATTTTTTGACATATATCCAGCAAATATCTCATATAATTTATGATGAGTGATGATTTATGAACAATTAATGATGAGATATATGGGACAAGTACTTGATACAAAATTAGGAATGCTGTTCAAGTAAAGAACGGACAGGTTAATCACTTAGTATAGGAATTTGAAAGAAACGTGTTAGTATAAGAATTTTACAATAATTCGTCTGATTTGAAATAACAGGAAGTGTTGCAGTCCGTTCTTAACAGTAAGTCCCTGGTTAAAAACGGGATGAATATTAAAAAAAAAACAAGATAGTGAAGAACAAGTAGTAGAACATGTCTTTCCGATTATTTGAAAAATATTCAGAGAAAAATAAATGGGCGTACAAAGTTCGCCGAGTCAGTTAGTATATATATATATATATATATATATATATATATATATATATATATATATATATATATAGAAATTAGGAGACGGGAATAATCCAGTCTATATAGTAATTAATAATGTTAATAATTAGTATATATTCAATTCATTCCGATCTTCTTGATGCTCGTTTATATCTTTGACTTGCTGCATTGCGAGTTCTGCGTACTTGAGTTTGTACATCTAATAGCCATTATTTTTAAAAACGAAATTTCAACTGCAAATTAAAGAAAACTATATATTTTTTTATATTCAAATATACCACGTTCTATGTTAGTATCGTGATGTTAGTCTATTCAAACTTACCAAAATTTTATATTAAATTGAAGTTTTAATATTAGTCGTGATAGGTCTGAACTAACCGTTATGTGTAATAAGATATTCAGTTTTTTAACATCCTTTTTTTGAGAATTAATAATTATTTCTTACTTATATTATCAATTAAGTATTATCAAATTTTCTAATTTTACACGCAATTTTTCAAATTTTTACCTGACAATAACAACAAAAAAAATGTAAAAAAAGAAATGAGCTGTCCGGCAATTATTCGATTTTTTCTTGCCGTAAAAACCCTCCTTGGACTTCAACGAACATTTAAAAAAAAGAATTGGCAAAATTGGTCCAGGCGTTGTTGAGTTATGCGCTTACCAACACATTTTGCGATTCATTTTTATATATATATATATATATATATATATATATATATATATATATATATATATATATATATATATATATATATATATATATATATCTATATATATATATATAAACATCTATATCACATAACGTTTCGGTCCTTTTCTTGGGCCTTTTTCAGAAAAAATGAATTTTGAAAAAGGCCCAAGAAGGTGTTTAATAAATATTTTTGAGAACCAGAAAACCCAATAATTTTCTTTCTGAAAATATAAATAAAATGGTTCAAGATATATAATATATATATATATATATATATATATATATATATATATATATATATATATATATATATATATATATATATATATATATATATATATATATATATATATATATATATATATATATATATATATATATATATATATATATATATATATATATATATATATATATATATATATATATATATATATATATATATATATATATATATATATATATATATATATATAAAATATATATATATTAAAATTTATTTGACATTCATATTAAAATTTATTTGACAACTGCATGTTTCAACAAGAACATTGGAAAAACAACATTGGTTTAGTTAAAGAATTTCTAGAAATATATTATAATATTCATGGATGTTGATATACATGATGTCAAGATATACCAGGGTTATGTTAATATTTTCATTTTTGTAACGTTTAGGAACAATATTCAGTTACATGTTTTAAAAAAATCTCGGTGCTCTACGTCCAATTACACTAATTGGTATTATGAATTAGCTCAGGGACTAGATTTCTGGATATTGATTTGCAATGATTTAAGTTTTATACAATCAATTTTGATTATTTTTGATTGATTTGGAGGTGATTGGAAGTTTTTTTCAGAAAATATTGGTACAGACAAGCCGTTCTTATTTCCACATGGCAATTTGAAGACAGATACCCTGAAGATTGAATTGAGTAAATCGAATATTTCTATTGAAGGCGTGTTGGTATATGACACACTGAGTAATCCTAATATTGAAGAAGAGTTTGCAGATGTAACTGAAAAATTCACTTTATTTCCAGAGTATATCATATTCTTCAGTCCTTCAGGGGTTAGAAGTTCAGTTGAAATATTAAGGAAGAGCCCTGGATGTTTGAATAAAATGAAGGTAAATTTATCCATTTTTTTATTTTAGTGATAGTAATATTTATAGGCACGATAGTGAGATAAAAATTAGTATTACTATTTTCTATTACCATTACTAAATTCCTATTTTCTTGAAAAAATTGTCTAGTTGTAAATATACCAAATTATCTTCATCAAAATATACCCAAACATCCTCTTCACGTTTATTATAATTATTTTAAAAATCGACACTTTGGCAGTATCATTGATAAACTGTGATAAATTTTTCGTGCTACTGTAATTCATGTATGCTTGAGACAGTCACCACACTATCTGGGAGTTCATTCCATTGTTCACCACTAGATTAACAAAAATATGCCTCTTGAAATTCTGACATTTGTTGGGAATGGCCGCAAAGATTGGTGTCGTTATGCCTCTTGGGAATTTTTAAGTTACATGTATAATGGCCATGTAGAGCTTTATAGGTCTCACTCTGGCATCACCTGTCTCTCTTGGCTTCTAAAGTTGTTAGGTCCAAACTTTCAGACGATCTTCATGCAGCAAATATCTACAAATGTGGAATCTTTCATGGACCTCTTTTGCACTTTTTCAAGGAGGACAATGTTCTTTCTGAAGTAAGGGCTCCAAACCACAAATGCATGTTGAATAATGGGCCTTATTCAACATGCATGTAATAGGCCTTCAAGAACAGTTACAAGAAGTATACTTCCATATCAATGGAAGCCTCTTTTACTATCTTCTGAATATGATCCCCATTTTAGTTAAAACTCATGCAGACTCCCAGATCAGATTGCTTATTCACTGCCTTCAGGTTCTACTACCAATAATGTAACCTTAGTATCTTTTGAATATGATGTTCCCATTTTAAGTTGAAACTTATGCAGACTCCTAGATCAGCTTGCTTGTTCACTATCTTAAGGTGTCTACCTCCAATAATGTAACTATCTTTTGAATATTAGGTTCCCACTTTAAGTTGAAACTCGTGCATACTCCCAGATCATTTTGGTTGTTCACTGTCTTCAGCTATCTACCTCCAATAAGGTAAAATAACAAGGTTTGGGTTATTGTATTCCATATGTACTACAGAGCATTTTTCTGCATTAAGTAATTGCAAAATTATAAATATTTCCACAGAATTGATTCCTTAAAAGTTATGTAGACATTAGATTTTTCCAAATCTGAAATAAAAACATTATTGTAACAAGTCGCTCTTAATGTTTTCCCAGCATTTTACATCTGCAATTCAAGTATAATATCAGTTACTTACAAGTATGTAGACAATTTGTGATACAAAACGGCTGCAATTTAATTATACAAACATAGAAATGGGTTCTAAAAATTGAATACTGCATTTAGTTTGATTAGGGAATTAATAGTAATGTCCATAGATTGTAGATAATTTGATATATATTTCTTCAGTACAATTCAATATTGAAATTAAACTGTTCATTTTTCATGTTTATATATGAGAGTCCAAAAAACTTCAATTCATTACAAATTAAATCAAAAATTGAATATAAACTGAAATTCAAACACTTGAACTTATTATTTACACTTTATATGACGCGTTTCGTCGTTACAAACGACTTCTTCAGATGCTTACAGAATAATCATAAAACGCGTCATACTATGTAGTCAATAAAGTGTAAATCATAAGTTCAACTATTTGAATTTAAGTTTATATTCAATTATAATGGATTTACATCAAGTAAACGCCAACCCTATTAAATATTTAAAACTAAAACGCTATTTCAGTGTTCTTATTACATCACATAAACTTAGATATGAATCATTTCAACTTCAAAGTGATGAAAGTTTCATATTGTCTTGAAAATATAATAACTTTAGTATTGTATTTGGCTTGGCCACATTTTGTCAAGAATTTTTTTCTAATTCTTTAAAATTTACTTGTATTTGAAATATTTATTTTTCAGTGCATCGCCATTGGTCCGGTTACTGAAACATCAATGAAAGAAGAGAACTTTAATATTTATGGTGTAGCTGCTAGTCCTAATCCAGAAGAAGTGCTGAATATAATAAAGAGATAGTAGGACTGTTGGAATATTTTGGCATTAAGAAAAAAAGGGCATACAGATAACGTTAATAATAAATATTTATTTTATATGAAAAGGACTACTATTTAATTATATACAAAATAAAAATAAACTGATTATTTTATATAATGAAATTCTCAAAATTTTCAGTCTTTGTAATCCTGCTTAATTTCAAACTATCACTATTATTGACTATTAAGTTTCAAAAATACCCAGTCTTTTATAAAAAGATTGTGCAAATAACTGAAAATTCAAGATACATTTATACTTTGATATTTACAAAAACATATTGAAAAATTTTTTGTCATGATGTTATATAATTTATATCTTAAGTATATATATTATTATACCTCTACTGGTCTATACTTATTAATTCTAGTATATAAATTGTCGGCTACTGGTATGCTATCTTGGTCCTTCTTGAAATAGTACATTCGAAGTTTTCCTTCATTGTGAAACTCTAGAATTCCCCATGTAACAAACAACTTCAGAGCGTTCTTAATTGTATCGGTAGATACAGCTTCGCCTGAAATAAAATATAACAATCATTTTCAATACAAGAATTGAAATTGAAGTTGAACAAATAAATATTTGTTGAAAAACCATACACTCATACATCAATTTAAACCGTGAAAATAATCAATATAATTTACTATATTCTATCATAAATTCATCTGCAACAGTGAATCAAAGCATGCATAGTGGTGAGTTCAATATCATTTAGCCTTATATGAGTGTGTTGTGTATTTATCTCATTATTCATCTTCGAATTGAGTATGTGTGAATAGTACACCCCGTCATAATTTGTATCACTAATCTAATGAACAGTAGTAACTATTTCAACAAAGTTTTAGGATAATACATCTAACTGAACTTCAGTAACGCTGACTTAGTTTGAAGTCAGTGAGGTTGACAGACGTTGAGTTTTTCAACATGTTTATCACCAGAAAATAAAAATGCTATAGCAATTTTGGTCACTAAACCATCTTCAGAGCAATTTTTGGTAAATTGATCTTTTTACACCTTAAGTTACCAAATAAAGTTAATATAATAGTTTTAATGAAATACCTAATCTTTCATTTTTTATAAGGATACAATGGCCATATAGTCAGTAACAATGGAGTTTATGTAGTTTTTCACCGAACAGCGGTGGGGGATGGTGGAAAAATTGTTTGAGTTAAATAAAGTCAACACTGATTCTCCAAAGTTTCATGATGACTTGAATCCTGACATTAGTCATTGAAGGCTTATAGTAAGCAAAGTAGATTGAATGTTTGCTGATCTCTTGATGGAACATTGTTCAATATATTGAATAAAAACACTTGGTTTGGTTTCACAAAAGTTATATCGACTGCTAAATGGCAATCAATTACTAGATAACTAAATTAGTTATAGCAAGCAATTAAATTACTAGATCTACATATGAAAATTATGTCAAGGACCAACTGTTAAATGGACTTTTCTGCGAAAAGCTCTTCAACTAACAGTACAATTGTCTGAAATAACAAATAAAGGTAAGCTTCAAGCACAATATATTCTGCCCAACAAACGACATGGTACTCGGCACGACTTTTGATAACGCTTGTCCACGAATAAGCGATAGATGGAGATGTGTTCTGTTGAATGATAATGTCAAAAGCTGTATTACATGTGAATAGTGAAAAAGGAATTTCTGTAGATTTACACAAACTTCTACTACACAAGCTTAAAAAATGCATATGTCTTTATATTCAATTATGTTGACGTGCAACGCCGTATACTCGAACTTTTAAAAGGAGTAAACGAAATATTACTAGTAAATACGACTAATAAAGTTTGTGTCCTCTTTAGATCGTAAAAATGTCGAAAATAATTTCATTATCCTGATATAATAATAAATATTTTACGAATAATTTATATGTATATCTAATACTAATACAGTTATGGCACAACATTACAAATCAGATCTAATAAATTGAGTAACAACGGAGCTCAGCCCATCAAACTCAAAAAATGCAGAGTTCAACATGAAGTTATATTGGTAGAGAGTGAATACAACAAACAGTATGGTATTGACTTATTTTTTTCAACTCAAAATAGATTTCAATATTCCTGATTGTTGAAAATAAATTTTGTTATACTCTTACACCTTACCAATTGTTACTAACACTACACTGATTGTACTAATGAGTTTAATATGCTGAATAAGAGTGAGAAAAATAAGTTTTTCATAAAACATAATGAAATGAATAAGATGCTCTATTTCCTTATTTTCAAATTTTCTCTCGATGAAACGACTATAAATACTTAACTGTGACTGTATCAGTTGAAAATCAATAACACTTTGTAACATATAAAATATTTCAGACACATTAAAACATTCACATTAAAATTCGAAATTTAATAACATCGACTCACATGTCGAAATTATTTAAAAAAAACTCTGGTGCTTGCTTTTTCATTTCTATACACTAAAACAAATCAAATTTAATATTCGAGGTTATACAATTAAATTTATCAAAAAACGTTGGTAGTGTTTCAGGTGTTTTTGTTTTTTTTATTTTAGTGTTCTCCTATACTTAAATATAATTAGTTCAGAATCTCTTCAGATCTCATTATATGTAAAGCGCCGTTCAATTATTACGTAAGTAATCAATGAAGAAAATAGATTACATTAAAAGAAAAAAATTTTTATACCAATGTTTAAGTACGTTTGGGTGAAAGGGTAAGAAATTTGCTTACTTTTCCTGACAAGAGGGTGGAGGGAGTATAAAATTGTAATAAATCTGCTTAAGTAATACTTAAAAGGACCAGTTACAAGATACAAATTTAGGAACACATTTAATATTGCCCCTTCATTCAATATCAACTTTTGATTTAGAAATAATAATTTTGTGAAAGCATAATTAAAAACTTATATTAATAGACATTTGAAAGAAGGAATAGTAAAATTGTAACTTACTATATAATACTGATTTATTCAAAAGCTGCATTCGAAGATTATCTAAAATATCTTTGATCAATTCGGTTTCCAGAACAGTCTTATTGACAATGTGCTTCAATGTTTGGGCTGACACTGCATAACATTCCAGTAATGGATGTACAACTGCTCGATAAAACTGCAGATAGTTGTGAACATCAGCATCATCATTCAACTGGTATTTATATGAGACGTAAGCATCTTCTTCATCTTCTTCAAATTGTTGTGCTATACGCCTACTCTTAGCTTCTAGTGCTGTTTCATTCTCCTATAAAAGAACAACATTGAAAGTTTCAACACTATTGAAAATCATATCACTACAGCTACTTTTTCTCAAATTGAATTTCTTCAGATATTTTCAAATAAAATTGAACACAAACAAATGTCTTTCATTCTGAATTTGAACTAAGAAAACGTGTGTGAAATTCTTATAGAAAATAAAGTACCTCTACAACTAAATCTATAAAAATAAGCATAGAAGCTCACAATAAATAAAAATAATTTTTGGTCAAAATGCAGCGATAAACAATACAAAAGCAATATTATTCATTCAAAATATTTTTGAAAACTACAGAGAAAAACAATTCAAAGAAAACTATATTATAATTATTAGATAATAAAAAAACTATATTATAAAAAATAAATAATAAAAACTAGATATATTTCTGTCAGACTTCACAGATTGGTAGGATATATAAATTTCTTCAAGGAAAATTTATATAAATTTAAATTATTCTATTGCTGAAATGACAGATTGACAGGTATTAACTAATAATTCACTTTATACCATGAATAGAAAAGTGAAGTGATGGTAGTTAATGGCATAATACAGTTTTTACAATGTTTTCATTTCATTTTTGAAGTTTTGTTAACTTGAAAAATTACTTCTATTTCAATGAAACTGGGCAAATATTCCTACAAAAACGAATAGCCTCAATTAATTATGATTTAGATTCTTAAAAGAAAATGGCTTCTATATCTGAGTAATACCCAAAATTTACAAATGACAATGAAGACTTATTTGACGTCAGTTATTCAGTGGACATACATTTTGATTATCGGTATATTCTCATGAGCAATACAGCAGTGATAATATACTCGTATGTATTCTGAACACTACTTGGGGAAGGACTAGCAATTTAAGACAAATGTGGTTTGTCAGAGTGTATTTGTAAAAATTAAAACCCTACAACTTATCATGCTTTTCAATTAATTTCAACTGAAAATTTATTGATTGAAACTTACCAGTAAAAATATCTGCTTTCTAAGTATAAGATCATCCAAACAGTATCGTATTGTTTGGTCCAAATTTTGACAAGGTTTACAGAATATAAATTCATACTGCAGTATGTCGCACAACTCATGAGCTGCTTCCTTCAAATGATCTGAGTCAATTAAACCTGATTTGTTATCTACATAATTGATAGCCAGAGCAATTATAGAGTCCAAAGCATAATGTGGCATCAATGTGTTACTGTAATAACTCAATTCTATGCAATTTGGCAATTCTACTTGCGGCTTGATGAACTTTTTTTTGTTTATTATTTCTTTCCGTACTAATGCAGGACCTAGCATCTCAACCTGGCAAAGAGAATGAATTTGCATAAATATAGAAGGTAGCGAATTATTGCACTATAAATCATACAAATGGAAGTAATATTAATGACAATTTGTTATGTTAAAATAAAGATGTGTACTATGGTCCTCCTGGTAATATAAATCTGTTTAAAATTTCAATTGGAAAAGACGAGTTTCAAAGTTACACAAGAACTAACAAAAAATTGATTTATTAAATGAAAATTTAATAAATTATCGGCCTGCTTGTTTACTGGATCTTAAAAGCTTATCTTAATCTTTACCTATTTTTAAAAAGAACAAAATAATATCTGATGAAGAAAAGTTATTACACATGGCTCCTTAATAAAAGTATAATTAAATAAAAATTATAAAATTAAATTATTTATAATTATTATTAATTATAATTAAAAGTGTCATAATTAAATCCATCAATAAATGAGTAAAGTTAGTAATGAAAAAATATTTAGAATTTTCTCATATATTAAAAACAATATGCATGACGCGCGTTTCGAAGTACAGCTTCTTTTTCAAATACTGAAATAACAACATTATTAATGTTGTTTATTCAGCATTTGGAAAAGATGTTACTTAGAAACGCGCGTCATGCATATTGTTGTTAATATAGAAAATTCTAAATATTGTTTCATTATGGATATTAATTTTCTCCAAGTATCGGCCTCATGAATCATCAGAGTAAAGTTTCATACTGATGCAAAATTGCTTTGAAAACAATTTATATACAATCGCCACATGTGTGGCCTGCTTAGATACAATAACACATTAATTCTTAATCAATAACGAGTGTCAACTCGTTTATTTTCAGTAAGTGTTGGTGTTGCTTGGATTAGCTTGAAGTAGTAATTTTTGCTCTGAAGTCTTCTTGAAAATTTTCTATTTTTCCAAATATTTTCTGTATACTCATTCAAATATATATATATATATATATATATATATATATATATATATATATATATATATATATATATATGCACAAAAAAATTTAAGTATAAATTTTTTTAAAAAAATTCGATGAAATTTAATATATTTTTTGAAAGTCTACAAAAACTGTTATAACATAAACAATTTGACACTTAGTTTTCAATCAAAAACAGTCTGCATTTTTTAATAATATCTATAATATAAAAATTAATTGCTGTTCGGTAGTCTCGCTAAAACTCGAGAACGGGAACCGATTTGGCTGATTTTGGTCTTAAGGTTTAAATGGTGAATAAATATGAAAATGCTCAGAATTAAATATAAACAATTTTGTTTTTCCTTTGATGTATTCGACGTCGTTCAGAAATCAAATTGAAAGAATAGTTTAAAATGAATAATCAATTAGAATTTTTATATCTTTCTAACTACATATTTATTCTCAGGAGGTAAAAAATAAACTTAATTTTAGCTAACTACAGTTGTTAACTATCTATCAAATTATTTTTATGTAGATTGATAAATCGAAGTTTTGTGACAAATCAAATTTCTGAACGCAACCATAATATATGACATTTGACAAACTAATATGCCGATCCATCATCTATGTCTTTCGATACCTCAGACAAAGAATGCATCCTTCTATATTTGTGAGTGACGATTACCGCTACGTGCCCGAGAACTTTCTTTACCTCGGTAATCTTCTCTGATAGTGACACTTTGATATTATATATATTGATAAGTTGCGCGAGAACTTTTCTCACTTTGATTAATTACATTTATGATGCCGAGGAGAAGACGACGTGACTTAGGTCGTCGCAGTCAATCAAATGTGCGATGAGCTACCTAACAATATAATATATTATATAATAAATTAAAATTAAAACACTTGGCTTGAGTTTCAGTGAATGAAACTTAACAACTCTACTTATGTTCCTGGTGGTTAGACCATTATCAAGAGTAATAACTAAATTTCTAAATCAATTCTGAAATTAACGAAATTTCGAAATGCATTATACTTCTATTTGAAAATTTCTGATTTCAATCGAAATCATGCTTTCTGAAATTTTAAAATCAATTTAGAAATTGAGAAAGTTCTGAATAAATTTTCAAATAAATTTAAAGCAGGAATTTATGCATATTGATTTTTCGTCAATTTCAAAAATTAATTCAGAAATTTAGTTGTTATTCTTGCTAAGGGACTAACCACCCGAAACATGTAGAGTTGATATTATAATCAGTGGCATTTATTAACAACAAATGGGAACAAATGAATGAAATTAATATCCAAATTGAAATATATATACAATGTGTGTGTATATATATATATATATATATATATATATATATATAGAAATCAATGGATAAAAACATATTTTGTTTCTCATCCCTCATTTTATTGTATGTACCAGTATTTGGATGGAAGAATAGAGTTATACAGGGTATATTAATCATCTCATAATACACAACAGACAAATGCATCAAATATTTACACTTACTAATATTTACGAATAATTAATTTTTTAACTTACTGCATAATTGATGACATCAATTGAGTTTCCTTGAAAAGACAATTCTTTTCTAGAGTAGTCTAAATCTTCCCTCAAAATATCTAAAGCTGTTGCAAGTTCTTCAAGGACAACTCCTTTTCTATATTTTGTAAGTAGTAAAAATGCCACCGCATTTGTGGCCATCACAGAAGTGGAATGACTAGCATCTGAAAATATAATCAGTGCAAATTAATGAATGGTGATGACACAATTTCTTTAATGAACTGCCTTACCAAAAACAATATGTCTGGAAATATTTTCAATGATATTTTTATTTGTATTAGGAAGTACTTCAGTTCCATAAATACTAGATGTAGAAGCTGTTGAAGATAGTGTCCTTTTCTCACAAAGGCCATTTTCACTAGTTGACTTGAAAGTTTTGACCAATTCCTACAATAGTATCCAATTTATATATTTCGCACTTAGCAATGAAGCAAATGTTACAATTCAACTACAGTAAAATTTCTTCAAATTAGAGTTATATATACACACATATATATATATATATATATATATATATATATATATATATATATATATATATATATATATATATATATATAAGCATTTATTTTTAGAATTATGGGTAATACAAAAAAAATAATGATACACCATAAAGTAAAAATACGACATACATCCATAGATTCATCATTTACATTGTGAAACATTATTCACTCCTTATATATGAACTCAGAAATACTCTAGGGTTCACTAACTAAAATAAATTTATAAAGTTCTTTTCTATAGGACTCTAACTCCAGACTTCTGATATTACGGGGAATACTATTCAACACTCTTATAGCTGTATATGCGGTTCTGTTCTCAGTCAACGTCAAAGTATGTTTGGGGAAAAAATGTATAAAAGTTCTTCTTGTATTGTTGACATTCTTCCACTCATCAAAATAATGATTACTCTTACGGAAAAATAGTGGGGTTTTATATAATAGATTTTATAAAGAGATCCGACATAGTGAGAATGTTTTCAGATTTAAAGATGCCACGACAAGATTCACGAAATTTCATTCTCAACATCACCCTGATCGCAAGCTTCTGCATTCTAAAAAACAAGATCTGAGCATATCCCATTTCCCCAGAGGACAATCCCATAAGACATTACCGATTGAAAACTATAGTAGTAAATAATTTTGAATATATTCATATCTACTTGATTTTTGACAACATTTAAAGTGTATACTACATGACCCAACTTGGTCACGAGTTTTTCACACTGATCTTTTCATTTTAAATCTGCATCTATCGTAATACCAAGTACCTACTTTAGCTGTTGAGCAACAGTGGATTAGTAGATCGTTATGCTTGAAAGACTTGGGGATATCTTTTTTTGATCTACCTGATGAAAATGCAATAGAAGTTGTATTATCTGGATTCATAAGAAGTTGATTTTCAATGAACTATTTCTCAGCTGTTGTTATTGCCGTTTGCATTGTACTGCTTATAGTGTAGTTTACATTGCCGACTTGTATAGTGTACAAGTCGGCAGTTGAGTGTTAATTTAAAGAGTTCAAGTTGCATACATTGGCCAAAACAATTTACTTGTTGGTAAAGAGTAAAACAATTATAAAGCATGCCAATCATGCTAAAAAAGTTATAAATATTTGGTAAAATAGGCATAGAGCTAAAAATTGGTAGAGACGTTAAACACAATTTCAAGGTCAAATGTTCCATCGCAAATAATAATTCCTTCTTTAATAACCATCTGAATCTTGAGTGCAAAATATTACTTCACAAAATTTAGGTAAAATAAATACCCCTTATTATCAAGCACAATCAAATGATGACGTTTGCATTGTACTGCTTATAGTGTAATAGTTCTTGTTGCATACATTGGCCAAAACAATTTAAAATTTAGCATGCCAATCATGCTAAAAAAGTTATAAATATTTGGTAAAATAGGCAAGAGCTAAAAATTGGTAGAGACGTTAAACACAATTTCAAGGTCAAATGTTCCATCGCAAATAATAATTCCTTCTTTAATAACCATCTGAATCTTGAGTGCAAAATATTACTTCACAAAATTTAGGTAAAATAAATACCCCTTATTATCAAGCACAATCAAATGATGACATGAGTAATAGTTCTTGAAAATTTAGACTCTCAAAACATTATGGCACACTTTATGTATTAACAAGTGATTTATTTGCTATATAAAAGAACAAGCAAATTAATTTTGTTTGTGTTTGCAGTAATTAGAAAAATTGAATTGGACATGTTCCTTACTTATATATGTTCGAAGAAAAGACGAATAAACTCTACCTAGTGTTCTAGATTCCTACTCATGACAACATGTGCGAGTGTAAGGCTTCCTAGACATTTCATTCGGACTCTACACATTGCAGACAGAACACTGTCTGCAATGTGTAAGAAAGAATGGTCCCATGTGTAATTGCTCCAGATCACGCCCTGGCCGGCAAAAGTTTAGATAGTTTCTCGATTCACGAATCGTTTATACCAGTAAATACTACGACTCTTAATCGAAATATCGAAATATTTCGAATAAAACTCTCAGGGAGCTATCTCTGATATTGTTACTGATGAGTATCACTTTCACTTTTATGAGTGTAAACTAAGAAATTAAAAACTATTTTCTGACAAATATTCATTAAATTAATTGTCTGCAAGAATGTAAAAAAGTTGAATGATATTTTGTAATTAGATATGCAGTAAAAAATTTCCATAACTCACCCTGAGAGAACATGGTTGATTGAAATCCACTTTAACCATTCCATAGTCTCCATTTATAGATTTCCATAGTGATTTTATAGTGCTTAGGACACTTTCCATCTTTTTGGCCTCACCTAATTGCTCTCTTACGAAATTTCCATCAACTAATTTGTCATAATTCATACTAACAGGAACCAACAGAGCATCATCTATTGTTCCATCCATCAAAGAGTCAACTATGACACTGAATATCCCATATTTTGGCATTAACGGCTTGCCACTTCTTGTTCTACCACCTTCAATATAAAATTCGATGTTATTTCCATTCTTCAAAGAATTATGCATATATGTGTGAAGCACAGCTCTATAAATATGATCCTTTCGTCCTTCGACAGGATCAATTCTTCTTTTGATGTAAAATGCTCCAAGTCCTCTAAGAACCTGCCTGAAATGTTGATAAAAACTCAGTACCTTGATCCTTGATGATTATACTATAAAAATGTAAAACATTAAGATTATTCAAATATATATATATATATATATATATATATATATATATATAATACATATATATATATATATATATATATATATATATATATATATATATATATATATATATCCGAAATTCAGTACAAGAAAAACAATTCTGTAGTTCTCATGCTATATGATCGCAATATGCTATATTGTCGATATTTGCACTTGTAGTTATATTAGTACACTATAACTTTCTTTCGGTAATTTTTGACAAATTATTCAAAAGCAAATTGAAATCAGTATTGATATCTAATGTACTTACCCAAAAAATGGGAGTCTAAGGTTATCTCCCGCAGCAACGATGGGACACTTGATACCGTTATTGTATGTTATGTAAGTTAAGAGTAGATAATCCAAATGAGAACGGTGGAGTGGCAAAAAGATCAATGGCAGTCCAGATTTGCTAGCCTCTTTTATCATGTTGATTTGTCCAGGGTGAACTAATACAGAATTCAAAAAAAGAGGAAACATCTTATGGAAGAACCAGTTACTGCATCTTAAATAGAAAAAATATATACTTTTGAATGAGTGCTAAAATAATACAAAGTTTGATAATAATAGGAGGTTACAAAGCTTTAACATTCAACTTGTTACTATGTTTGCTATATTCCAACAAAATAATAGAAATATTACCATCTTTTTAATATATTTTATATAGTTCACCTATATAAATACTATAATATATAATACACCTCTTCATTTTTGAAGAGGTGTATTAGAATATCCAGATGCCTGACTTTGCGATTATCTAGCCAATTATTCACGTACCTAACTTGTTCACCTTTTGTTAATATTGTATGATGTGTACGTTGTCGTGCAAACGACACATTTTTCTAGCGATCCTCACTGTGAAGTCAGATCTCTGTATTGTATTTTCATGCAATTTTTTTTGACAAAATGATGGGTCAAAATATTCAAATATATACATCAAATGAGATTATTTTTATCAAGAAACATCTAATAAAAAAACAGTTTATTGCAAATAACAAGTGAATAACGAAAAACATAAAATGACGTATGAAATAACCTTAAAAAAGAGAGGTTTTCGTCCATTTTTCTCCAAAGACGACCGTGGAAGAAACGTTACCGTCAATGGCAAACGATTTCGAGCCATGATACGTAACTTTTTTTTGTCCCAGTTGGTCGAGTTGAACTTGGTTGACATGTAGTTTCATCAAGACTGTGCCACATGCCACACAGCTCGTGAAACAATGAACATGTTGAAGGATGAATTTGGTGAGCAGCTTATCTCTCGAAATGGCTCTGTGAATTGGCTGCCAAGATTATGCGATTTGACGCCTCTGGATTATTTCTTGTGGGGTTATGTAAAGTCGTTAGTGTATGTGGACAAGCCGAACACGATTGAAGCCTTACAGGATAACATAACTGTATGCCACGCGTAATTCGTGGGATACAGGCCGAAATGCTCGAAAAAGTGACGCAAAATCGGACCTTCCGAATGGACCATTTGCTACGGAGCCGCGGACAACATTTACATGAAGTTATCTTTAAAATGTAAATGGCAAAGGCCAAGTTATCAATTTCAATAAAAATTTTGAATATATGATGCAAATTGAGGGTTTTATTCGATTTAAAAAAAAACTACGCTTAAAAAATCATCCATTATATATTAATGAATTATATAGATCAAGTTGGTGAATCCTCACACTCACAACAACCTCCAACTTAAGTTTCTAAGGCTGTCAGGATATGTGAAATATACCTTACTAAAAAACGTAAAACTGGACACACTTGTTATAAATAAAACTGTCATAAACCGCTATTTATGTAATGGCACACGCTGTTTTTTCGTGTGGACATTCCACTCAAATTGAAGATATGAGACGCGTGAAGAGTGATATGGTTCGCGTTTCATCTCAATTGTATCCAAATTTTATTAGCAAGTAGATAAACCTTTTCGTTTTGTTTTTGTTAGAGTTTACTTTCTTATAATATAAAAATTCCAAGTGCCATGCTTTGTTCAAATGAAAAAAAAGCTGATTTTCCTATAAGACATAATTTACACACCCAAAATATGTCAATTTTTTAACACATACATTTATTTACACGCATTTCAGCAATAAAACCATCTTCAAATAAACGAGTTAACATTGAAAATACACCCATGAAATATTTTTTGTTTTTCAATCTATATGCACATTGCGTTATGAAATTCATAACACGATGCAAATCATCGATTACACAGGCAATTTTGTTGTCTTAGATCTGTGACTTGTTTTTGACTAAATTTTCGTCTTTGAATTCAAAAATGTTATCAATTTTTCTCTATCGCGTCAAGTTTTTAAACTACAGGGTACACTCTCTTTACCCTAAAAGTCATACAAAACGGGCATACTGAGGAAAATAAAGTGACAACTAACCAAACATATTAGAATATTTTATTCATACCAAGGTTATAAGAATATTAAAAGTTAAATTGTGTTTATACAAAAAATAAAAAAAGATATTAGGGTAAAAATTTTCGCTTATAACTTTTTCTAGAATTTTCAATCTGTGGACATTCTCGTTTGATGCTCCAGCAGTAGTCAGACATCATACTGACATCCCCTCTACCTTGATACCTTGCCTCCATGACATCTTTGTGGAATCGCTCACCCTGTTCATTACTAAGAGCGCCAAGATTTTCTAGAAAGTTAGCAAGATGGCTATGTAAGAAATGCAGTTTGATACCCATGTTACAGCCAAACTTTTTAAAGCGTTCTGAGAGTTGTTGAACAATTTCGACGTAATTCTGGGCTCGTGTGCTTCTAAGAAAATCCTTGACAATACTCTTGAATGCCAACCAAGCCTTCTTTTCAAGTTCGTAATTCTTTCAACTAGGAAATGTCGAAATGATATACTTAAAACAGTCCGCTTCAGTTGACAAAGCTTTAACAAATTGCTTCATGAGACCTAGTTTTATATGCAAAGGCGGAAATATAAGGTTTTTTCTGTTGACATGTGGCTGATTTAGAATGTTTGGTTCACCAGGTTTCAGGTCAGATCTTGGCGACCTCTTTGACTGCACCCAATGCTTCTCATGAGCTCTGCTGTCCCACATACATAGAAAACAGGGATACTTGGTATAACAGGGATAATATACATGGATTATATACAGGGATAAGGTATATCCGCGTTGCTGGCCAAGAAGGAAACAAACCATTTTAAGGTCAACACAGATGATCCATTGATGTAAGTTATATTCCGAGAAATCAATGGTCTCCTTAACCATATAAATTTTCATTGTGGGAGAGATCACACTTTAAGCTACGTTTTGAACTATCTATAAACAATCGCCATTCAGTTGCGTTATAGACTGAAATTCCCAATCGTTTCATTAAACCAGCTATGTTATGGCAATACACAAATCTATCAGCACTCCGAAAGAACTGCAGAAATGCAATTTCTTTCTATCGAAAGTAGGTGACTTCAGCTCCTTCTTCTAACAAGTTTTTTTCGTGCAGTCTTGATGCAAAAATTTCTGACGCTTTTTTGGATAGTCCCAAATTTCGTACCAAGTCAGAGTACAGAGCGACAAGTACGCCTGTATACTACAGTGTCTCATGCGTAACTGACCGAATTAGTCTAGACAATACGAATCTAAACTTATTGGGCCGCGTCATTACCCTTTCCACTCGTTACTGAAAAAATATACGCCGGTAGGAGTGCAGTAGGGCTTTCTGTAGATCGCGTTCAGTTCCGCGAAGCCTAATAGTATGCGCAACAACTGTAGAAAAAAAACTTGTGATAGAAAAAAACTGATTAAAGTTTTGGATTTACCTCTAAAACAGCCTAAAAATCGAAGTCAACAGAAATTATGATACAAATTGTTCCCCAGTGTTTTCAACACCGAAACCAAAGAGCATCCAAGCCGAGATAGACATATTTAAATTATAGCCCGTTAGTACCGCAAAAATATGATAAAGTCAATACACTTACTGATACATGTACTATATTATCAGATGGCCAGTTTAGACTAACAAATTTAAATAAAATATGCACTTAAAAATACTTCTTACCTGAAGGATTTTTATGAACCAATAACCAGAAAAAGTATTTATATATTTCATTTATAATATAAAAGAAAAATTTCAATGAAGAAGTTTCCATTTTTTCATGAATAAATTATAAGAATTTAAGTGAAATAAAACAAACACATGAAAGAATCGATAAAATACCTCAAGAAATGATAAAGTTATAGGGCTTGAACGTTGCGCTCTCAATAATAATTTGGTTACACGCTGCACTCCATAGTGTAGCGTCATTCGACCTAGACGACGTAGCACGTATGTATTGTTGTGTATTTGCTTACATCCTTTGATTTGTATTTTCTTCATTGGCATATGCTAATAAAATGCTTACAAATATTGCATTTTTCTGTGTCAGAGAACAAGGGTTGAAAATCCCAAGAATTTTTTTTGTTTTATTATATAACAAGATAAAAGTGGTGCAAACTAATGAAGCACGATTGGATTGGTCGTAAAAGCAGTAAATATGAGTGTGAAGATCATTTTGATGTAAGTAAATATGGATAATACGAGTAGCTGCCTAATTTTGATTGATATATAATAGAGTTGGGAGTTGGTTCGAAAAATCTTATCAATTAAGTAAAAATAACTATATATTTTATGGAAATGTATTTGTTATTTTCTTTATAAGTGTAAGTACTGTAAAAAATGAACTAATTAACAGAATGAAAATGACACAGAAAATTTAGTCATACATCGACTGGTTGGGAGAACATTAAAGTTAAAACGCAATATATATTGTCATACATTTAACTGTCGAAAGACGATGACGAGGAGCATATAGAAAAAGATGTGTAATTTAATTTCATGAAAATCTATTAACAAAAGAAGTATCGCCCACTTGAAGTCAATAAGAATCGTTCAAATCTTTTGTTGTCATTCCATTTGACATTCTCCATTTGAAATCATTCAAATGGCGTTGAATGATTAAATTATCACTTTCTCCTTTGAAGCCTTCTTTCATTAAAGTGAAATAAAACCTACACACTCATAAATAAAGAAGCAATAAAAGACTGTACGTAAATAAACACGAACGAAGCAAAAGCCCTAGCGCGACTCTGAAACTAACTTGAATTTTTCGTGGAGCGTGATATCGAATAAGTCAAATGACGTCACAGGAGAATCAGAAACTCAAACGATCCGTAAATTTCAAAAATCTATTTCTAAGTCATTTATTCATGGAATTCAATAATTCTTCCTTTCAGTTATATATATATATATATATATATATATATATATATATATATATATATATATATATATATATATATATATATATATATATATATATGAGGGTTAAATGAAACAAAATTTGCGTTTCATTTAACGCTCATTATAAAAATGAAACTCACACAGGGATAATATATATATATATATATATATATATATATATATATATATATATATATATATATATATATATATATATATATATATATATATATATATATATATATATATATATATAGATCAAAACTAACTAAATTTTGATCTATATTTCAATACCATGACATTGAATTTTTCACAATTATCAACATCATGAAACTTCTCCATTAGTGGAATCTTGTGAAGAACTTTAGCTTTGGAATACATATTTCAAACAAATATTAAACAATTCCAAAAATTTATCTAGCATTCTCAGTCATCGATGCACCTACCTCAATACGTAATCGTTCAAAGCAGATTTTAGATCTTTTAACAGCTTCGTTGCTCGTTTTGTGTTAATTTCTAATAGTCTATCATACAACGATTCATCGTCTTTATTCTTTGCATCATCTAACTGTTCTCGGGTCATACGCTCTATCGACATCTTAGTTCTTTCATCTTCTAAAATACAATCATCTAGCGGCAAGACGTAATTGAAATTTTTCATCTTCCAATTGTAGCATATATCACTCATGTATCTAGCAATGAAACTGTTGCCAGGAATAGGACGATTAAACATGTTTCTTAAAGCCATTCTCTCGGTTGTTTTATTAATCAATGACTCCTGCAATAACGATGTCTATAAAATCAAAAAATGGTTACCCTAAGTGTAAACTTACTCGGCTAGTCATGCTACAATTCTGACAAGCAAGCCGTAAAATAGACTTTGGTCTAGGCAGCTGAACATCAATAGTATTTTCCTTAACATCGAAAAGTTGACTCTCCCTGATCTGTAAAGACACAAATAATTCAATCAAAATTATATTAACATTCAATATTTACTTTTATCACTTCTTTGGCTTTTTTTCTTATAACACAAGCATAAATGAATGTGAAATGCAGGGTAAAAGTAAGGAAAATATTAACTATTTCGCGTTCGACCAATGTTAATGAAAGGATATTCATGGAAAAATGTTTGATAAACATCCCAGCTTTATCCAAGTAATTTTTTTCAAGGACAAAAATTATTTTTAGCTTAACTTTAGCTAAATTAGTTATTTCTAACTAATCTATCACGAATTTTATCACTTATTTCAGACACATTGACAATCCAAACTCATTGACGAATGCTAAATTGGCATTATTGAATATCAAATATTTATATATTATTATTATTATTACGATTGTTTTCCATGAGGAGAGCGACTGAACTTGAATTCGTAATTCTTAGGACATTTGCTTCATCTTTTTTGCCTCCCAAAAACGCTTCATCCTCTGTGAATGCTCTTTCTTCCGTTCATCTGTCCATTTTACTCCAGGTTTACGATTTGACATTTGCTCAAACTTCACATGTGCGATTTTATAGCGACATTCAGTGCGATCTTCGAGATTTTTTATATTGATCTGTTGTAGATCGTTTTGGATCTCTTTTAGCCACTCTGTTTCGCATTTACTATTCATAATTATATCGAGTAGTTTCTTTGGTATTTTGGACTGTTTCATTCTGTAGACATGTGCATAGAACCTTGCTCGTCGTTTTCTAATTTCTTCCGTTATCGTATTTATCTTTTGGTACAGTTCATTCTGAGGTCTTTTCATCCAAATGCCGTTTCTATTGATTGGTCCGTAAATTTTTCTGAGAATTTTTCGTTCTTGTTTTTCCATTTCTCTAATTCTTGAATGACCGTCAATAACCATTGTTTCAGATGCGTAGATTTCTTCTGGACGGATCGTTGTGTTATAATGCCTCAATTTGGAGCCTCTCGAAATGCACTTTTTGTTAAAGTGAACCCATGCTAGTTTGTAGGCCCTTTGGAGCTTGGTAATTCTCTGTTCATTAGCGATTCGGTTCAAAACTGCTGAGGACTGTATAACTTCTTCGAGGTATTTGAAATGGCCGACTTGCAAAATTTCACCATGTTTTGTGATAAGAGAAGATTTATTTTTTGGTTTTCCTTCCATTTATTTGGTTATATATATATATATATATATATATATATATATATATATATATATATATATATATATATATATATATATATATATATATATATATATATATATATATATATATATATATATATATATATATATATATATATATATATATATATATATATATATATATATATATATATATATATATATATATATATATATATATATATATATATATATATTAGACTGATTCAAAAAAACCGACTATTTTTTTTTTCTTTTTAATATTGAAAATAATGTCAGAAATGACGAAAAAAAAATCCTGTGAAAGTTAGAGCTTTTAATATTAATATAAAGAGGTGCCGAGTGGAAAATTTCAATTTCCCATTTAATTAACGTGGGAAAAATTTTTTTTCTTACTTTGGAATTTTGTAACTCTTTAACAAGTCATCGGATTGGTTAAGTCAGAACATATTCTTGTAGAGAATTGAACGCTCTACAAAAAAGGTCTCGTATAATTTCTCGATATATTCACTTTTTCAAAAGTTATTCAACGCTAAAGATGAATTGATTCAAAATTTTTACATTTTTCTAATTTTCCGACGCAACCATCAACTTTATGAGAAAATTTAATAGGACTTTTTTGTAGAACATTCGATTTCCTATAACTTATCTCTCAAAAAATTAAAATTTTGTTTACAGATTGTAAGTTATTTGCAAAAAACCAAAAATTTTTTTATAAAGTTGTCATTTTCATTCTTAAAATTAATTATCATATTAAACAAATAAAGTTTTAACCTAACAATTAAATGTTTATTATAATTTAATCAATAAATGGAGAAGCTTTTTTTTCATAACAAATAATGCCGATTTATGTTATTCGATTTTTGGAAATCATTTCAAGGCCAAGACGAACAATTCTCAAAAGCAAATAAAAACATTTTTTTATCTATTTTATAGTTTATATGACTCCTACTATCCATATCAAGTAAAAATCCTTTGAAGCTCGCCCCCCTCTATCTACATTTAATATACTTCAACGCTGTTGCGATTCCAAGAATTAGGTAATTGCCGAGCTTTTTTGAATTGAGTAATATATTTTTATTGTCAAGCCTTCAATACTGTGAGTGACGTGTACTAGAGTGAGGAAGTATTCTTAGCTTTCGGACGCTTTTTTTTTCAATTATTCTTTTCCACGGTTTCTTTCAATTTTTAATAAATATATCATTATTATAATTAGAGAATTCTTTTTTCTAAAATTGGATCTGTATCATATTTTGCTTATGTTACGCGTTAAATTAACTTTGGTTGATACTTGTTTGTTATTACGTATTTTGTGTTATTGTGAACTAATTTCTTAACGACATCCGACACAATTATCAATTTATTTGTTATGCACAATGGATAAGGAAGTTCATTTAATTGGAGTTCTGTCAGACAGTATTGTTGGACGCAAACTTCCCAATTTTAAGGAGACTTTGGCATTGTTTTTTTATCATCACAAAGTTTTGAAGTTTGTCTTAAAAAAAAGTGCTTATTTGACAGTAAATAAAGTTGCAGAACAATGGAAGAAAGCCCAAATCCCGGTTTGTACTACTCAAAATTCTGTCCAGAAACTTTTAGGAATGTTTAAAAAATGGAAAAATTTACAACGTAGTTCCCAACGCAAAAAATCCCCTACTCAAATTAAAAAAGAAAATGATTTTTAAGCCGTTAGTTCTAAAATATCAAAAGCTGCTACTGTAAAAATGATTAATCATCTATGGTATTTAACTGAAGAGCTAGCTATAATTTCCTTGTTTGATGATGAAGTAGAAGTTGAAGTAAAAAAAAATGATTGCAAATATTAACTGTCGGAAAGGAAAGAAAGTTAAGGCAAGGAAATTTGAAGTAAAAAAGATAATTTAAATGCAATATTAGACAAAGATATGAGTGACTTTGTGTCGATAGATTATCTATTTTCAAAGATTTTGATTTGCCTTACGACTTCATTGAGAAAGATGTAAATTCTTGGGCTAGTGATGGAAGTTTTAAAGAGTGTGTGGAATTTTTTACGAAATTAACAGTTGTGAATGATGTGGCGGAGCGTGGTGTAGCATTAATTGAACAATACAATAAGTGTTTCACTAAAAATGAAGAGCAATTACAATACTTATTGCTAGTTATTAGTGAATACAGAAAAAAATTGCCCAATAGCAATAGAAATTTTTTAGTGTAACGATATAAATTGATTTTATAATAATAAACATTCAATTGTTAGGTTAAAACTTTATTTGTTTAATATGATAATTAATTTTAAGAATAAAAATGACAACTTTATGAAAACATTTTTGGTTTTTTGCAAATAAATTACAATCTGTAAACAAAATTTTAATTTTTTGAGAGATAAGTTATAGGAAATCGAATGTTCTACAAAAAAGTTCTATTAAATTTTCTCATAAAGTTGATGGTTGCGTCGGAAAATTAGAAAAATGTAAAAATTTTGAATCAATTCATCTTTAGCGTTGAATAACTTTTGAAAAAGTGAATATATCAAAAAATTATAAGAGACCTTTTTTGTAAAGCGTTCAATTCTCTACAAGAATATGTTCTGACTTAGCCAATCCGACTTGTTAAAGAGTTAGAAAATTCCAAAGTAAGAAAAAAAAATTTTCCCACGTTAATTAAATGGGAAATTGAAATTTTCCACTCGGCACCTCTTTATATTAATATTAAAAGCTCTAACTTTCACAGGATTTTTTTTTGTCATTTCTGACAATATTTTCAATATTAAAAAAAAAAATAGTCGGTTTTTTTGAATCAGTCTAATATATATATATATATATATATATATATATATATATATATATATATATATATATATATATATATATATATATATATATATATATATATATATATTGGGTTCATATCTAACAACTCTTTTATTCGTCAAGCTAGTTATTCGACGCTCGGATTGTCGTCTTTGATACCTGCTAGAAAGTGAGTGACACCTACCCATCCTCCCATATGTATTTATTTTTTCCGTAAGGAACAATGATAATTAAAGAACAGTAATTTTGTCGTGTTAACCTCACTTTAAAAACTTTTGAGATGTAATTTCAATTCTCAATTTTCACTGTAAAAATATTAATACAATTATTCATGTCCGCACGTGGTGAGGTTAACACGACAAAATTACTGTTCTATATATATATATATATATATATATATATATATATATATATATATATATATATATATATATATATATATATATATATATATAATTTAATAGTATTTTGGAATTGGGGTAAAATATTGCATATTAAATTAAATTACGTGAGATCATTTTAGGAAAATGAGGTCACGCTCGAAACATGTTGACAAATTCATATTGTTAAATATAATCGTGAAACATTAATCCAAGAATTTAATTTAATTTAATATTTAATTATGTTTCATCAAGAGTTAAGCGAGAATTCAATATCAGTCAAAATATTGCATTATTTCGTGAACACGATTATATCAACTTTAAATAATCAGAAATAAAATAAACAAACATTGAAGCATTATCTACATCATCAAGCAGTACCTACTGAAAATTATTTAATTCCACACAGTTTCTTCATGTCATTGAAATGTTATCGTTCATGTGACCTTTGAGGTAATCCAAATTCAAATAAGCAAATTGCACGACCATCAACACGCTCTTGAAAAATTATGATGATACTTTAATTACCCCACCATGTAATAGGATCAAAATTGTGGTCTGATGATTTTGTGAACGCTCACGTGTTGCAATTTTGAATTCGAGCATAATTAAATTTAGAATAATCCAACTGCTGAGTTGTAATTTTTCAATAGATTTCAATTCATTTTATCGCATCCTTTAAATGCCCTTCTTCAAATTTTTCGTAACAAACTCTGATAACATTGGGGGCTGTTCGTTCTAATTATATATATTTATAATTAAATATAATTTTAAAGAGGAGAAAGTTTTAATATGTTTTATTTGGTTTTACAAGGACAAATGGGAGTTTCTTCATGGTTTTCAAGTTATGAAAATCGGTTATGTCAATTGACTTCGCATCACTCATCACTAAATGAAACGTTGAACAATTTGTTGAAAACACTTGGTTGAATTTGAAAAAGTTTAATTCAAAAAATATCCATTTCGGATTGTTAAGCCATTATTATTGGGTTAACAAATTGAAACATACGTAAAGTACCTACATAAAGCACAAATTGGGGAATTCGACCAAATGTTTCAAATTACTTGTTACGAGATAATAACTCCAAAAACTATTTTCAGTAAAAGCCTAAATACTGGTGAAGTAGCCGCCTTACGTGAAGCCCTGAAGAAAAGTCAAAGACTAGGCAAAAAGACTCACTTAGCGGCCTAATAAGCCTCCAACAACTATATCCTGAAAATACCGTAGTACAGCAATTGAGAGAAGAATTATACAAATTACAGACTCAACAGTATAGTGTGAACTTCATTTGGATTCCATCCCACGTAGGAATAAGTGGAAACGAAAAGGCCGATGAACTAGCAAAATTAGGTCCAAGTTCACAAAATCAACAAAAAATGAAATACAGTGATCATAAACCTCACACTAAACAGTTTAACGGCGACCTATGGCAATCTGAATGGGACAAAAATAGAGAAAACAAACTATCCGATCATACCTGAAATAACCATAAAACCGACGGTACCTCAGAAGAGAAGAGACCAGGTCGTGATGAATAGATTGAGAATAGGCCATATCACACTAACTCACAAACACATCCTGGAGAGAGAAGAATCGCCAATCTGTACAAACTGCACAGCACCAAAGACAATTCACCTCATTATGATATGCCCAGTATTCAACAAACAGAGAGATGATCTAGAAATAAGCAACCAAGACCCCTTCGAAGTACTCAGGACCAACCCCCAACAAGTGATAAAATATATTAAAGAAATTGAATTGTATAACTTTATTTGATTTAACATATCCAAAAAAGTCGCTAATATAATCATTGCTGGTTGATGGGGTCTTCATTTATTGTTTGTGATTTAAATTAAAAAAAAGCCTAAATGTAATGCTCACAACCAAGAAATTGAAGAAAACCGATTTTTCCTAAAGAGCCAACTTGACTAGTGACAATAATAGACACAAAATAAAGCCAAGACTTCTTCTAATAAAAACTGCGAAGCTTATCAAATTGTTGAAGATGTTTAATTAACGCTTCAATATAAAGAAACATTAATATTTGTTAATGTGAGTTTAAGTAGACGAAAACACGGTTGTGTAAACAATTTATTGCGTTAACTGGAGGTAGGAACGAACGAATGCCGGAATTCGATCTTCAGCTCTCTATAGATATTAATGATTAACGATTTCCACAATATCAATTTTGAAACTCAGTGAAAGTCATGTAAACAATCTCAGTCTATTTTTTGAAAAAAAAAAAATTAAACATTATGAGACTGAAACTGAAAAATGTCATTATTAGAGAATTACAAAGTCAGACTTAAATTTGTTTCTGAAACATACTGCAACAAATATTAATGTTTTACCTAATAAAAGAAAGACGTATTTAAAACAGAAATAAAAATGAAAAGATAAATTTCAACGAATAATTCTACCTAGAATTATTACACTAGAATTTCATATCAAAATATAGAAAAAATTATTTAATAGGTGTAGTAGAATACGGCTTCAGCATTCACGTAGAAAAAGCAAAAGATAAGTTATCCTTGATATCCACCTTTTTCAATAATCAATTGGAATTTATCCTAAGACCTATGTTGAACTCCGTAGTATTTACAAAGACCTAATCCATTTTGAAGTTCAGTTAACATCGTATTAGTCTCAACAATGAGCGAATGATCCGAAACATATGAAGAGTGTTTTAATATGCTCAATGACAATTATTGGGTTTGCCATATTCGTATTAGTGAACATATTGAGAAAAAGTTGAGAAAGAATAAATTTAACCACTTTATTCAATGAGTTTGAGAATTTTCAAAAACGAATTGAATAATGGATTCAAATACGCCTCAAGTTCGTCAATCTTATAGATTATTTTATGATAGCAAAACTTTCCAGAAAAAATTTTAAATTACTTGAAATATGTTTCGTGCTTCCTAACAATTAGAAGTTTGGTTAATGTACATTCATCACAAGGCCATTTTCCGTTCGGAACCGGGGTTAAACTGTAGGTCCACTGTCCAACTCTTGGAAATGGTTTATTAGTCCGAAATATATATGTAGTGAGAAACAGCTTCAAAGGTGAAGGATGAAAACGTTACGAGATAACATTATCACATATACTTATTTTATAGTGAAACCTTTACCTTTATATCTGCTTCTCGTGAAATTGCTCTTTTGTTTCTGTGATCTTGGGAAAATCTCTTCAAGTTGCTAACAGTCGATAGAGATTCCGTTTGAGAATTTTGGTTAAGAGAGAACCTATTGAAAGATTCGAACATCCGACTTGTTACTATGTCAACCATTCTGGCTAGCCTGAAAAAAATTAAGAAACTCTAATTTGTTGGTTTACAGTGACATACATTGAGATAATTCAAACTTAGGTTGATACATAATAGTAGTAGTACTCTTTATTGTAGAGAAACGTGTTTCTTACAAATGGTAGGAGTTTAACTTATAATTCTCTACTCCTCCAAAAATAAACATAACAGATTATTGCAAATTTTAATAGGGGTAAACTTAATCCTAGGTAAACTAATGAATGAAAACTTAATAAACTGCGTTTATTAAACTAATTATTCCGTTTAATACACCTTGCACAACATAGGAATTGAATTCATAAATTGTGAGCATGATCACATTGAAGACTTAAATTTGAAGATCAGGCTACTCGCAAGCCTGATCACTGATTTATTTCACATTTATTGTAAAAAAGCTGTTTAAAATTTAAAGGTAAGATATTATATACATTACAACCAATTTACTGTTTTTGTGATTAGACGATATTTGGTTGTTCTATATTACTTGCTCTATTATATACTCTTGTATGGTAAATCCGACAGTTTGAGTAATGTATCGACATGAATATTTATTTCTACAAGAACATTATACATCCATAGTGTAGGTAGTTACTAGCGTTATTGCATGTTTTATAAATATTTATTTGCATAACTCCAATTGAACAATATTATAACAATTTACACGCTGCAGTGTAAAAAGTTAACGCAGATGTTATCTAAGTAAAGTGTAGTGTAGTGAAGTATAAATTTTATCGTAGAGAAATTTTCTTCTTACAACTGGTAGGAGTTTGACGAATCATTCTTCCGCTCATCCAAAATTAACTTCAACATAAAATAGCCAATAGTATAATGTAGTAGCAAATAATGAAGTTATACTTAATCATAAGTGAAACTAATCATTGAAAACTAAATAATATAAACTTAAATATTCAACTCACAAAACACTGAAAATATGCATAAAATACACAAAACATGAGATGAGCATGTTTACATTAAAGACTGCCTTAATGCTCTCCGAATACTCGCTAACAAAATAAAAGCAAAATCTCAAAAGATTTTTCTTTATATTTATTTTAAATTTATTGAAAGTAAGCTCTTTAAATGTTGAAGTAAGTTATTCAATTGAGTTTTTTATTTACTTAGACGATATTTAGTTTTTCAGATATTATTTGAACCTCTTGTATAATAATTTTGTAGATCAGACTGATCCAAAGTGTATGCAAGGGTATTATATTATATTTTATAAATAATGGTCAGCATGATACCAAGTAACCAACGTTAGCGATTTTCAAACTTGCAAATATTCGAATTGTCTTTTTTTTTTTTCTGCAATCTGAAAACTATCAAGACATTGGGGCAATTTCTCCACAGAACGCAAGAACTTGAAAATGAATGAAATAGAGAGAAATATGTCATTCTTAATATGGTAACAACTCGTTATAGGTCTCGTTCGTTTAAGCAAAAATACATTACTTACTAGAAAGTTTTCCTTTTAGTTGTTCAATATTTTTTGTTCCAAATAAGTGTGTTACCTAGTGTTTTCTGACTACAAACATTTGAGTGAAAAACATTACTACTTTTGAAATTCTCCTTGAAATAATAATAAGTTCTTTATTCTCAACAGGTATAACACCCAATTACAGAAAATAATAACAATGTTGAATACTAACTAAAAATTAAAATGAAAAAGATATAACAAAGAGCTCAATCTAATCTAAAAAAAAATATTAACTAATAACTACATTATATCATTCAATGAAATATTACCAAGAACTCAATCTAAATCAATTCATTTTAGTCAGTTTGCTTTGTTCACATAACTCCTGATAACCTCTATGGAGTCAAAGTGAATGTCACAATTATTGGCAACTCTAGTGAATGTAGACTCCATATGGGGAATTGTATGAGGGAGTTGGTCCTCGGAGTCTCTAGGTGGAATAATTCTGTGTTACGAGAATTTTGCCTAAGAACACGAAATTTCAAAGCGGACAAGAGAGGAGGACAATCAATACTATTGTGCAGTAATTTGTACAAAAATTACATTTCTCCTACCATGAATTTAGAAATCAATAAGTAACAGATTTTGACTTAATCAATTTCAACTTTCGTTAAAACTATTTCTGAAAATTGTTACAAGTATCGCAGTGAGAAATTTTCCAATAGATCAAGAATGGGGTCTTTAAAAAAATTAGATTAGTGTAACCTATTGTCTGATCCTCAATGTTTATAAACACAAACGTCGTTCAAAGTACAAGTGAACATGGGACTTTGGAATGAACAAAACTCCATGCCAATAATAATTATTGACGATGAAAAATGAGATCTACAAATATTACACTCATAACTTTGTATATGTTCGTCCTTTATGCATAATATACCCGTTTATTTATATTAAGATAAGGGGACAGTAACACTCTGATCAAGTAGTGCATAAACCCATTTTTTCTAATATAACAAATATATACACATTTCATTAGCTCTTATCATGTATGTCATAATTCCAAAGTCAATGTGTGATATAAACGTAATAATGGCGTTTAAGAACTATATCTATTGATTATTTATTTCAATCGCATATTCCGTGAAGAATGAAAACTGAATCTTAAAATTGGCTCATTAAAGTATATATCGAGGATGAAGAGATTTTTGTATTTCAAAGCGAGCAAAAAACTATTTCAATCACACGAAAAAATCCTGCATCACTATTTACTTCCAATCAATCTCAAAATAAAACAGAAATTGAATTACCCCAGACAAAAAAAATTTTGATTTTCTCTGGAACCATCAATATTTATAATAAAGGGTTTTTTTTAGAAGTAGAGTACTTTAAATTGCAATAAAACAACGATGGATCATTCGATTGACAAAAATTTTTTTGTATTCGAGAGATAATGTTGTGGCATTATGTTTTAAATATGATTTTTGGCTTATGACCGCCACAGTTGGCTCGGATGTGGTCCAATCTGGACGTCCAATTTTGGATGACTTTTTCCAACATTTGTGGCCGTATATCGGCAATAACACGGTGAACATTGTCTTCCAAATGACTTTACATAGCCCCACATAAAGTAGCCTAGCGGTGTTAAATCACAAGATCTTGGAGGCCAATTCACAGGTCCAAAACGTGAAATTCAGCGGTCACCAAACGTGTCTTTCAATAAATCGATTGTGGCACGAGCTGTGTGACATGTTGCGCCGTCTTGTTGAAACCACAGCTCCTGGACATCATGGTTGTTGTCCAGGAATGAAAAAGTTAGTGATCATGGCTCTATACCGATCACCACTGACTGTAACCTTCTGGCCATCATCGTTTTTGGAGAAGTACGGACAAATGATTCCACCAGCCCATAAAGCGCACCAAACAGTCAGTTTTTCTGGATGTAACGGTGTTTTGACATACACTTGAAGATTATCTTCACTCCAAATGCGGCAGTTTTGTTTGTTGACGTAGCCACTCAACCAGAAGTGCGCTTCATCGCTATCGGGAACAACGGCAATCTCGTTTTGGGCCCATTCGACGAATCTACGCCTTGCTTGATGATCGTGAGTCTATTCATGATGAATTGCCAAACCAAACTGAGAATAAATCCCTTCTCAGCTATTAAATAGGTCGCCATCTTCAACAGTAATGCCAACTTAAAATTCTATACCTCTAAAAAAACACCCGTTATAAGGTTAGTGTCGCTGCGTGTAGAAGTGCGCTATGTGTAGAAGTACATTATATTAGACGATTGGATATAGTTGTTTCGCAAATTACTTACATTGTTTGAATAGAGTACGTAATTTTTTATATACTGAATTCATACGTATCAAAATTATTCATTTAATTCTGGTTTAGGCGATGACTATCTTCCAGAGTTATCTTCCTATCATTAAGAGTTTCTTCCAAATGAGTTAAAAGGACGAGAAAGATATTTTATTATTTTACTTTCATTCACTTACATTTAAGTTTTATTCTTTTCAAGTTAAAAGATGTTTGAATGAAAATTAATATAAATAACTAGAATACTTAACATCTGCGTCTGAAATTTTGATCTCAACTTTCCACCATATTTTGCACTGAAGTTAATTTTTAATCAATCAGTTTTCAGAATCATTGCTTTGACTTGCTGGTATATTTTGAAATGAATGTGTTTGAATGTTTTTACTTTATTCCACACTGAATTACCAGACTCAAATCTTATATCATTTAAAGAATTTCCCCAATACAGAAGTTACACGAACGGACAAGTATTAAATATTGATCTCAATTGAGGCACACCAATTTATCATATAAAATTTAAAGTTGCTATCGTACTTTTCAATACTATGGCAAGTGAATTTCAGCCTACGTTAGTCATTCACTTTCGGGCAAATTTTGAACCATAACATGACAGGAGCAAAGAAATAAGATTACAAAAACAAACTTTTGTTTGAATTGTATTAAAACAAAAAAATCTTAATTCATATTGTATAGGTAAAAAGTCAACTATTATTAAAACCAGTCCTTTACATTTACAGCAGATGATCTGGACGAAATATCAGTATGAAAAATTCGAATTGAAATAAATCAATGAAACATGAAGAGGAATTTGATATAATCATCACGATTTCTTCCAAAACTGGGATTCAATACATTTTAAAGTTAATAACTTTGAAAGGCCAATTATTGTTTTATTGTTCATAAAACAAAAATTATGATGAATTTTAATTAAACCTATTTTCACTTGATATCATTAATTTTTCCTTCGAATGTGGAATAATATTGTTATCAAAATCTCGAAAAATTCATGAGCTGGGTTCAAAAACTTCCTACTTATTCTAATATATCAAAATTTTCATTCTATGAATGTATATCAATTTAAGTTTTTCTGTAGAAACTGCTTATCAAGAAATATCATGAACTCTCAGCTGATATGTTTTGTAACTGGCTCGAAATATAAAGCTAAAATCAGTAAATGTGAGAAGAGCAATACGAAGTTGCCATTTATTTAGAACGTGCTACTAACACTAGTAGGTTGGCTAATATAATAAATACTGTAAGAATTTATCGCAAAGTTGACTGATAAGGAACAAGAGGGTATGTAAATAAACAGATAATTGATAGATGAAAAGAAAAAATACCACTTCTCCGGCACATGTTCTAAACATTTCATCTGTTATGATAAGCATAAAAATTGGGTTATCAAAGAATTTGCCTCTTTCCATTGTTTGCACAAAATTAACATATGATTGCGCTTAACAATGATTAAATATGAGATTATTAGGAAATAATAATAGAGAATATCACGATCTCACATATATTATCTATTACTCATGAATAAATTATATCAGAAATACCTATAAATTGAAAACGTGCGAGCAAAAATAGCAGTTAAACAGAAATTATAAGACAACATCAAAGAGTACACTTAATCAAGATCGTAAATCCATTTAAATCTATTTACATACAACCAAATATGTTTGAAAGGAGTTTCCTCCTGAAATTACATCAGAAAATTTTAATATATATTCAAATTTCCCGTACTGTGGAAATCCTTAATATAATATTTAGAAAAATTGTTCTGGAAACAGTCAAGAATTTAGAAACATCAGAATTTACGCGCATAGTGCTGGCTGTTTAATGTCAATTCTACCTTATTCTTTTCTGCGTATTATGTAGATAGTATGGTGGTAGATTAGTACCCATGCAAACGCTAAAAAATCATGGAATGAGAATTATATAAATCAACTGTATCGAAAATAATTGAAGTGAAAAACATGTTGAAATTAACAGATTGTTGCGAGTGAGCAACGGTTGATATTTTGTCCTGATTCGAAGCATTTTTCTGAAGATTGTTGAATTTGAAGCTTGATAAAGATACAAGGGCTACTTCCAAAGTTCATGGAATTGTGACACAAGTAATTGAATTAAGCAGAACTTTTAGGAATTGTTATTTTGTGCCAGACAAGTCTCATATATTTATATAACTATCTAGTTCAATATTGTTCAACCGATTTAGGTGTTCGACTGGTAAAGGCGTGTTTGTATAGCACTGTTTCTGTAACTATGGAAGACGTCGAAAAATCTCAAATTCAAGTTTTTGTTGTGTAAAGAAGGTGTGAAAACATCAGAAATTATTCAGCGTCTGCAAGAAGTATGTCGTTGGTCTGCAGAATCCAAAAGTACTGTTTAACGATCAATCGATCGTTTGAAAATCGTTAGAACATTTCTAGAAGATTCTCTTCTCATGCGTGGCATGCATTGAATTGAACGATGCATGAATGTATCGAAAATGAAAGAAACATTACTGCCGTCGAAGACCTACGGAAAGAAGTCAGGTGAATATTCGTTCATTAGTGAGCACTTAGGGTTAGGTACAAGACAAAATGATGCCATCTTTAATGATTGTTTAGGATCATTAACCGATACTTGATGAAAATCTAAATACATAATTTAAATAAAACTAAGTAGTTTTTCGATTTTCACATAATTAATTCAAAACATGACAATATCGTTTCGCCAACACAGTGGCTTCATCAAATGTTGATGATAAACTGAGCTATTACATTGTGGACTGCGTATATTTATCTTGAAGTGCGTGGGGTGGTAATGACCATAGAACACTGTCCTTCTTTTACAGGGGCCCCTGTATATATATATATATATATATATATATATATATATATATATATATATATATATATATATATATATATATATATATATATATTATATATATATATATTACAGAAGGTTAGAATTCTTAGGTGTGTTCTTCAATAGAAGAACACACCTGTAAAGGAAGTCTCCACTACTAGGCCTCCACGTGAACTCTCCGGGTATGGAGGTTTGGTCAACGTATCGCCTTTGTGGCGACTATTTATCCTTTACGGAGTCTTCAACCGAGAAAGTAAACAACGAATGAAAGATTTTCTCGCGGGGAAGAGTACAAACATTTGAAATTTGAAAAAAATTTTATTTTGTAAACACCACAATTTTGAGAATTCAATGGATGATCTGGAAAGACTTGCGTGGAAATCATTTGTAGCAGTTGCACAAAATTTTCTTGAAAATAATAAGGCTGACAATTATATACAATTAGTAGAAGAAATGCTAGTTTGTTTCAAAGATTTAGGCTGTAATATGAGTATAAAATTACACTCAATAGTCATATAGATAAATTCCAACACATTTTACTAGATTTAAGCCAAGAGCAAGGAGAACGTTTCCACCAAGATATAAATACGATGAAGAATAGATAATAAGGAAGGTGGAACACTCATCTGATGGCCGAGTATTGCTGGGGAATCATGCGAGATTGTCCATGTCAGTTTCACTCAATAAAATCACTCAAAAGGCAATTTCTTGAAGTTTAATGCCAATAAAATCATTTTTTTTTGTGAAAAGTGTATTTTTCTTCATCTCGAAAACTAGAGCCGATAGAAAAAAACCGGTAACATTTTTGATATCGCCATATAGGACATACTTAAAATCAGGTCTAATATCGCCGGCACCAAAATCGTTGTAGGCCTGTGTGTTTGGCGGATATATATCTTTTCTGGATATAATTCATAGTATGAGTTACTCACGATCGAAATATATAATTCACTCTCATTCCAAATGATTGGGAATAGTGTGACCTGCCGATGAGAGAAGAATATAGACGAGGTACCCGACGATCGGAGGGTAGCGATGTGAGAACAACTTGAGGCGCAATGCTCAAAGATCCGGATAGGGTTATATTTGGCGGATATACTGGTATATCTTCACTTAGAATGATATATCGTATATCCAATCCTTCACTTGATATAGTAAGCCCATGCCTACTAATAAGCGTGACGTGATGGTAACCGATCTACCTAAAATAGTTTCCATAACAAAAATCACGTTTTAATGAACGATACGATACTTAAGTGAAACAATTGGACTTCAAATTGGAATAAAAGAGAAATCCAAGTTAATATAAGACAATCGTACAAAAAATACTCTGATCACACTCAGTATGCATAGCGTTCAAGAAAATATTTACATTCTAATAGAGATTCAAATAAATACTTGAAATTATTTTATCAAGGAAGTATGAACGTGATTTTGTTAAGAAATTGCTCGATAAATGATTGACCTTACATCAGTCAATGTTAATTATTGAATTAGTTGACGGTTCAAGCTATAGACAGGTTATCTTCAATTTGAATACGGACAATGTATAATAACGTAGGCAATAAGATTTCCGATAAGATAAAATCAAAACAAAATTGGGAAAGATTTATAATGAAAAAAACTTTTCATTGTTTAGTAAACGCAATTGTGAACTATAGAAATCTGGCTTTACAACAAATATTAAAATATGTCATTTCCAAGCATCCAAAACCTGATGTTTTGTTCAAGATTGATATTTTTTACCTTGTTAAATAATGTCCTATACTCAATTCATTTTTTATTATGATAATTTGTGTCTTCCTGTGAGTATTTTCTGCTAAAACGGATAAATACATCCTGATGTGAATTTTGTGAGACGCTTAAAAAGGCAACAATACTAATTATGTTTTTAAAATTACCACAAATTGAAAATCAAGACTACGTAATTGCTGCCGACAGATAATATAATTACTGTTTGACGTCGACCAATACAAAATCTAATTTTAGCCTCAAGTTTTTAACGTGAACTTTTTTAGTTTCGTCATTTGATGGGTATACGTCTTTCAGGAATACTTTAAATAGAATAGGGATAATATTTCTCACTGGAGTAGTTTTGACATATGTTTACAATTTTTTCGAAGATCAGTAAAATTTTTCACGGCTCATAAAATACATGAAAAATATTAAAAAAGCAGATTGAATTTATAAATAGCAAAGATCCTTATTAATTTATAGAGTAGTATATATGTAAATAGATAATATCATTTTGCAATTTTGGAAACGATTCAAAGCCTTGAGTTTTTACATAATTATAACATCGTTCATTCAGAATATCTTTTCAACAACTGGAATATTAAAAAATTCTCAACAGGTTTGATAATCAGTTGCGTAAAAAATTGAAAAATTCTAGATCAATTCCACAGGAATTTCACAACTCGACAGTGAATTTTGTGAATAATACATTTCGACCTGGCGGCATATAGTTTGATAGACTGAACTTACAAGCTTTTTTCAATCATGTTCAGAATTTTTTTTTTTTTGATACAAGAAGATATACTATACTTACTACTCAGTTTACTGCGAAGTGCTCTCGGATTAAATGCACTCAATTAATAAATTTTGACCTACTACAATGAAAACAAAATTTGAAAATAAATAAATTTTTTCAATACATAAAGAATTGATTTAAGGAAATGAATTGTTATCAGTTGGAATTAGAACAAAATCAGTATGCATTGCCGAAAACTTTGAAGAGGCATTCTATTCTAAAATGAAATATTGAATTATTTGTTGCCAACACTAATAATAAGTAATAAATAAGAGGTAAAAATAATTTACTCTTCGAACTTTTTCCGTAAATTTAGTCTTTCTATTATGAAAAAAATTATATTTTATTGTAACTATATCTATGAAATAATGTGGTTTTCTAGCAAAGCAAATTGGATTATCAGAATATTCTTTCGATATTGTTGAGTAAGTAATTGATAAAAATGTATTCAAAATCGTTCATTCAATTCATTCTTTCCTCGATAGTCCATGTAAATTACCTTTATCGTTTGAGAGCAGAATGAATATGTAATATGAACAATATTTTATACTCACAATAACAAATTCAACACAAGTTTTGTAAGGCTGACACTAATAAACATGTGAAAACTCATTTCCCTCCATGTTAAATAGGAATGAAACCAAATGCAACTAAAAACACTAATAATTATGAATTCTATACTGTATTCCAACATTTTCCATACGAACAGAATATAATTGTGAAATTTACTCAAAAACAAATGAGACTAGATAAATGCTGATAGAATCAACAATACATATATGCCTATATATAGTCTTCTACAAAATTGTTATCTTTGGTAAATGAGCTACTCTTATTAAAATTTGGAGATTTGCATTTTAAATTGGGTTCCATTAGACGAGTATGATAAATTATTGAGTTTTTTTTTTCAAGAAATAACAACGCAAAGTGACATAAGCTAATGAGAAGGCCTCTGATTTTATATATACTAGTACTTTATGAGATAAAAAATTATATTATTATAAGTGACAAAGGAAAAATCGAAATTATTTCTTGAAATGTATCACATTGAAAATTAAATATAATGAACTAAGTTATTTTTGGTTTGATATCTTCAAATGTTCTAAACATACTTATTAACATAATGAATGGGATAACTGTTAGTATGTCCTTATGGCTTCACACACTAGCAGGTATTTGGGCAGCTAAGAGATATTTCATTTCAGTTTACGTATGATACTTAAGAATGTTTATTGAATATAACTTAAATTCAAACACTTGAACTTATGATTTGCTATGTAGTCAATAAAGTGTAAATCATGTAAGTGTTTGAATTTAAGTTTATATTCAATTATAATGGATTTACATCAAGTAAACGCCAACACTATTAAATATTTAAGAATGTTTATTGTGCTTCGTTTATTAAGTTTACTTTATTGCATTCTTTAATTGTTGTAGTTATTTTCCTGATGAAGCAATCAATCAATAGCAAAATATTGACAATTTGGCTATAAGTGAGCGCCAACACAATAAATCATTTGCATTTATAAATATAAAATGCTGTCATTTACATAATCTCATCGAGGGAAATTCCTAAATTCCCTTCATTCATGATAAATGCCGTATCACATTTACAAACAAATGACCGCTATTCACTAAACGAAAGTTTTTTCTTCATTACAAATGAATGTAATTGAAAAATACATGCCAGTATTTTCTAAGATGAAATGATTAAACAGTTTCAAGTGGTATAAACTGGTAATTATGTGGAGCTCTCTAACTTATAATCTTTTTATGGGTTCACCCCCGTTTTAAGTTGATCTGAAAATTAAGTAAAAATTGCTAAGACGCGATATAACGAATAAACTTAATCTATTTAGATCTATCTCTGAAGAATTCATTTAATGGCACGATGATTGAAACACTCTTGAAACATTTAAACCTTGAACAATTTTTGTCTTATTTCAATATAATTATGCCGATCATGCATTCAGGTCATGTCTTATCATACATAAGGTATTCTCGGTAATGTTGTGTGTGTTGAGGTCAAGGTATATTCAAGTTCCTCAAAACAGAATATTTCCTCGAAGACAACACTCTTATACCATGGCTTTGAAGACATTCGTCTATATAGGTCTTCAAAGGTCGTTTCCAACTTGCACGGGGTTAATACAAAGAGAAAAATATGAAATTCAAATAACTTCAATGAAAAGCAACTACTAGCGTACTAATATAAATTGCTGTGGTCAAAGTTTTAGCTCTTTGTCACCAAGAATTTAAATACAATATTAATTCATATCCCAAAAAAGGAAGGTCAAATGCAAGAAATTATTAAACGTAGGAATTTGCAACTATAATTAATTAATTTTAATTCAATTCGACTTATTCAAATTTATTGACTGATTTCAGAGTCTCGTTATGAAAAATTAGTATCATCAATACTACATCAACTATCACTTCTAGTACCTACTCATTGTACACTTCACACAAGAATGTGGAAACTAACTATAAAAGTTTCGAGCTTGAACAAAATATTTTTTTCTAGTATTTTATTAAATGGTGAGAATGTATCTTACATGACTTTGCTCTCTTTAGATACATGAATATCTAAATAAAAAATGCTAAGTAAATATAAAAGTTTCGAGCTTGAACAAAATATTTTTTCTAGTATTTTATTAAATGGTGAGAATGTATCTTACATGACTTTGCTCTCTTTAGATACATGAATATCTAAATAAAAAATGCTAAGTAAATATAAAAGTTTCGAGCTGGAACAAAATATTTTTTCTAAGTATATATTATTAAATGGTGAGAATGTATCTTAAGACTTTGCTCTCTTTAGATACATGAATATCTAAATAAAAAATGCTGAATATAAAAGTTTCGAGCTTGAACAAAATATTTTTTTCTAGTATTTTATTAAATGGTGAGAATGTATCTTACATGACTTTGCTCTCTTTAGATACATGAATATCTAAATAAAAAATGCTAAATAAAAGTTTCGAGCTTGAACAAAATATTTTTTCTAGTATTTTATTAAATGGTGAGAATGTATCTTACATGACTTTGCTCTCTTTAGATACATGAATATCTAAATAAAAAATGATAAGTATATATAATTAAAAATTTTGAACTCTTTACTTTTTATTTTAACATACAAGGGTTCACTCAACAGCCAGTTTGAAATTGTCCTATAGAAGGGAGCGCATATAACAAATGTTAATTATAAACCAAAGTTTTCGATACATTGACTATTCAGATCATTTGATCTACAACACAAAATATAGTATTCAGTATTGATACATTTAATTGAAGGAGATTAATTTTCACACTTGAATGAAATAAGGTAGGTATACTTAGTCCCTTTTACCAATTGTCCCTTATATTGAAATTATTTCAAGTAAATATTGGTTGCTTCAGTTGTTCAGTTTGACACTCGATTATGAAAAGGTACACTAATTTATATACTGTTATAACAAAAGAAGTTTTCTAATATTCACATTGAAAATTTCGAACCCGTTTCGCTATCACTGAAGGTATGTAAAATAACGTATACAAATTGCAAGTTTGCATATTATATTGTACATGACAATTTAAACTCAATTTGAGAGAGTTGAACTACATATTCAGCGTAATGTCATTAGCCATTTCCATCAGTTTTGATTTTTAGTTTTGACTAAGTTTTCTTACTAGAGGATTGCAGGTACAATTCAATAAATTTTTTAAGTATATTCCATGGCTTCATTTTTTTCCAGTTAGCAATAATCCTGAAGATCAAGCTTCTGTGGATCGAATGATTCTAAAACTGTTCAACGATCTCTAAATCAGACGTTTTGGCTTCGAACCTAACATTAACCGAGATTAGAGTTTATGCCTGTTTGTTAGTGTACTGGTTACAGTGAATGATTCCTTTGACAGATAGTGTACAGTCACAAGATTGAAAGCCCAATCGCCGTTCGAAGTTAAACTATAGGTTCTATTCTAATGACTGCCGAATTTAAAAAAATCTTGATAAGAAATTAATATAGAACTTGATAAAATAAACAACGTACGTTATTTTCATGAGAACAAATGTTAAACCAGAAAACCTAACTGCTCAAACATACCTATATAATAATAAAATACGCAATTAAAAATTGCGCTGAAATGTTCAAAGGTAAAATATAAGTTGAATAGGTAAATGCATTCGAAACGAATTTCTAAAGTAATTCTGTCAGATCAGAATGACAGAACTTCATAATAAAAATAACAATTAACCATCAGCAATGTCACAGTACTCAAATTATTTCAACTTGGGTCCTTGCATCGAGATTTAAAAAATATCAGGTTCAACTTATTCTTCTCTCCTTCACTTTTGATCTAGCTTAACAATAACAGTGTTTTATGTTCGTATAATGTTATTCGTGCAGGTATCACGTAATATGTTAATATTTTCACCTTGGATCATCTTCGAAAAAGTTGCTGACGCAATTAGGTATCAGTCATCCTACCTAGAAACGAAATGTTCGATAGGTACTCATAAATTGGAATAATCCAGCGATTTTGTTTATTTCTCAGTTTGCTGTTCTTCTCTGAATTAATAATCTCATCAAATTACAAAACACTCAATTACAAAGCGGGTGATAAAGCCCGCTATAAAGAAATGGTAATTAAACACTTAATTATGAAGAAATTGAAATAAAAGTTTCTCATATCAGAACATCAAGTTAATAAATAATATAAGCTAGGCAGATCTGAATATTTTCTGAGATTAATGACACGATTTCATTTTAGTTAATCAAAAACTAATCAAAAAAACGAAAATGGTAAATCAAAATAACCATTGACGTATAAGTTGAAATTCTTAATTGAATAACTAATAAATACAAAATCATGAAAGAAAATATGAAGATCAATAAATAAATCAGTAAGTAAACAAATTTCAAAACGTTATCAAAAATAAATATTTATATTACACCTAAGTACCTCATGAAAAGATTAATACTTGTACAATTTCAATAAATATTAGGCATAGTTATCACAATACAATTGATTTTCAATAGAAAGTTCTTTACTGTTTCCTCTTTAAATGTACTTGGTACTACATAGTGATAAAGAGTTGATGATCAACCATACGATATATTTGGGAACAACCGAGCGTATAAAATACATAAAATATTGATTTGAAATTGATTAACTTTCATAAAAAAGTGAAATTCGCAGCTCTGAAATTGCGAAGAAAATTTTTGAATTTTAATTTCCTTACAAGAATAATTGAATAAAATACTCACATGATATAGTGATTTAACATTGTTTTCAGAATTAATAACTTCATTTGCTCATGTTTTGCCCAAAATAAATTAATGAACATTTTTAACTCCAACATGATTAGGGCAATATTTCAGATCATATAGGTACGTTATAATCAAGAAGAACACTAGTATCTATGTTGGACAATGTTGTTCATATATTTGATAATTATCTTGAAATCTGAGAAGATATGATGATTTTAAGCTATCTTTGATCTTTTGTCCTTAATCTTAAGACACTGCTACTCGATCAAAGTTTATAAAGATAAAAATTATTAGACTAAAGATGTAAACAGCTGAATTTGTTTACCTGGTAACAAAATATAGGTGCAAGTGACTGGAAAATTCAAAACATTGGTGTATTCAATATTAGGACCGAAAAAAATGTATCACTGTATAACAATGAAACAAATGAGTTAAATAAGAAAAAAAAGCCACTATCAGCTTCAAAAGGCAGAAAGGCATTCTTTCAAATCAAATGCTGAGAAAATGAAAACAAAAATTACGTTTTTATAAATTGAGTATTTGAAAACTCAAATCAAGAGTGAAATGAAATGAAATATATCTTTAATATTGTCAACCCATCATAATTAAAAAGTTTTTTCTAAGAGTGTGTAAATGAATAATATAAATGTCGAAATAGTTTTTAGACTGATTTCAAAAAACAGAAAAATGAGAGAGTAAAATTATGCGAGATGCCTGTAGTTACAACCGTTATCATTTTCAACAACAGAGTTCCAAAAATTTTACTGAAGCATATGTTAGATAATATTCAGCAAAAACAGAGAACGTCCAATTAACTAGAAAAATACTTTACAAAACCTGAGGCAATTACTGCGTACAACGTGCTGTTTTTTTTTCAACAAGCGTCGCTAAAACCAACGAAAAAAAACAATAGAATGAAATGCGGATATGATCAAAAACATGAAAAAATGTTAATCACCATCTATCACTACATTTATGAATGATCAAATGAGATGAATCATTTGTAGAAAAGAAGTTGCAGTTGAATATGTTTATATCTGGTAAACCTTTATTCCATTTCTAAAATTGTATAAAACACACGAAGGATGAAAAAAATGGAAATATATTTAGGAGAAAGTAAATACTAAATTTTGACCTTATTTAAATCCCAATAATATTCACGAGGATTATAAAGAAGAAAATATATGAGTAGGTATCTGATAGAGGATTCTGATAAAATATAACAGAATACCTACTTACCTATATTTGAACACCTTTCATTTTTCGGATTTTTCATTAAGGGCGCAATATTTTGTGATGTTATATTTTTAATACTTTTCACTTGAAATATGAAATAACATTAACATTTTTAATCTACTGTGATTGACAATTTATAAAATGGAAAGATAGTGTGTTGAATATTAGAAAAACAGTTTAATTTAAATATAACTAAGTAGTTTTTTGATTTTAACTATAGATAAACATAACGCTACTGTTTCGCCAACACAGTGGCTTCATCAGATGTAGATGATAAACTGATTAGGTACATTCAAATTAAAAAGGTGAAAATTTTATAAATACTGTTCATAGAGAAGTTACGTAGAATTCGAATAAGTCACAGTAGAACTTGTCCGTTATGAAATTGTACATCTGCACTTGCCTATCACTGAATTTTAAAGAATTAGATGTCACCAAAGAATTAAAATATTGAAAATAGTATAGAAAATTAAATTAATGACCACTGTACTATTATTACATATTATATACTCATTAGCTCTATTTCTTCGTGAGTCAAAGAAGTGATTGCTATTTTAATTAGCTTCAATAAAACACTTGGCAATGCCAATAAAGTTGGAGAGGAGAAAGTCTTCGTCAAGAATTTCGGCGAAATTAAGAAGTCATTAATGTTAGAATATTCATAATGTTTCTCTTTTTGTTTACTTTGTGTTTTAAAGCAGCAGAAATTATTTCTACCCATTATTTTTATTTGCTTGCAGGAGGTGACTATTTGAGTTTTATTCTTGATAATGGGTTGTTAGCCCGAAACATTTGTCGCGTAGTATATTAAATAATACTGTGCAACAATGATATTGTTTCAGTCTCAAAGTTAGTCCTATCCTACGTCATTTTGTTGCAGTATTTTATAATATTTCGTGCCTATCAACTTATTTTGGAGTGTTTTACAGAGAGAAATCAACATACCACGGAAATTTGTCAATAGTTAATAATGTTTGTAAAATTTTTGGCGAAATAACGTTTTCCTTACAAAAATGCAATTTAACGCGTTTTGTCAAGACTGCATATCAACATTATTTTGTTATGAAGGTAGGAAACCAAAATAAGCCATGGGCTCCTCACATATGTTGCAATTCGTACATCCAAAAAATGTTCTTCTTGCACCCTTACTTATATATTGAAGAATTTCGACAATGCCATGAACAAATTTTGATTTTGTCAAAGTCAAATTTCCTAAATTAAGTGATACAAAGGTCAAGGAAAACATCTTTGTTGGGCCATAAATCGTCAACTTGCAAAAGACATTACAAAATTTAGAGCTTGTAAACGGTGTGCAGTGTAATTTTTTGTAGAATTTAGCCTAGTGCTTTCCATTTTATGATATTTTCCAATGTTCTACTGTTCCCTTATGTACAGAGTGTTGTACGAGCTTTATAACCGCATATGAAAAGTTTCATCTGGCGTTATGGATGCACGAATTCTTCATAGTTAATAAATACTGAGATTTTGAATCGAAATATAGATATATTTCAAATGAAACTCTCAGAGAGCTGTCTACACACATGTTGTCAACGAAAACACAAGCTACCACTCTCCAGAGTGAATTGAACAAGAGGCACTGATCTTGTCGATAAAGAGCTATCTGCTATATAGTTTCGTCGATAGAGGGAACTACCGTGTTTGGTTCACGATTGAATACTCGCCTCATTTTGAAGATAACGCGATGCGTTTGGGAAACAAGCGAAATTTGATTGTTTTGATGTAACCACTGAAAAATCCAATAGGATGAAACAATTGTAGGGTATTTCCATTCAACAATTTCGATGTTTTTAGGAACGTGCACAATATTCACTCTCGAGAGTGATAGATTGTGTTTTCATTGACAACATTTGAGTGGACAGTTCTATATATATATATATATATATATATATATATATATATATATATATATATATATATATATATATATATGTGTGTGTGTGTGTGTGTATGTAATCGATACGATAAAAGAATCCTTCAAATGATGATAACAGACTTTTCTGGAAGATTGCATATTCTATTTTCAGAATGTACATAATTTTATCTCATATTGACTGTATCATGCATAATTTGATATTCAACGGTAACTCTTGGATATGAACCCAAAGCACTCTTTACCGACTGGCTGATAACTCTCCTATATCCGACCACTGAGGATCGTGATTACGATTAGCCATACTCACCTACTAAAATTAACTTACGGCTTACAAAATACAGTTCAAAGTCGTAAAAAATACTACAATTCGAAATAACAATCCAATATTGTTTAGGATATACCTAGTTATATCGACAAGGACGGGCAATAAAATATCCAGAAAAAACAAAAATTAATTTATATCTCACACGACGTAACATCAGGAAAAGTCTTTGTGATGTAGGTCTTTTTTTCATAAAATTCTTCAAAACTACCCACAAAATGAAATTACTATTTGTAATAATGATTGAAAGTTCATTTTTAACTACTTCAAATCTAACTGATTGAGAACTTCCTCTAGGAAAACGAGCTGCTACATCACTAAGTAGGTCCAATGTCATTGTTTCTTTGTCATTGAATAGGTGACATGTTCAGTAGTAGAAGATGTAGTTTTTTTTCAATTAAATTTATTATTAGATTTTCGTTATCACAAAATTGCTTTACAAACTTAGAGTAACCGAAGCATAGAACCATCATCAAATGGATACAATCCACAACTTTGAAACATTTCGAAATAATCGCAGAACGAAAATGGAACGTGGGAAATGAGTCGTATCCTGATTGCAATCAATCGTATATTAGTGTGATAAAGCCTCCAAATTTATAAGATAGTATATTTAAATATAATAAGATTTAAAATGTAAATTTATAGATATATTTATAGATAATTTATAGAATTTGTAAGATATTATATATCATAAGTATGCAATTAGGTGCGATAAACAAGAATTATAAGTTTCCAAAAAAAAGTCTCCGATTTCGAATTTGTTAGAAATTAGGAAAATAGTGGAAATTGACACCCTAATTACAAAGATTATATTAAAGTTAGTCTCGGTCGTATACAGCTGTATTATGCAGAGATAGCGTTTAGAACATAAGACTGAATACAAAACCACGACCGACTTCAAACAGGCCATGAAAGTATCTGGCAACCCTGGCGCCGGTGGTCTATGGAATAAATAAGTTAAATAATTTCAGCTTTCAGTATAAATTCTATATTTTTCAATTGTGTATATTGTAATACATGTGTTGTTGATAATTTGTTCAAATCTCTATATCAAACTATAAAAAACAAAGTGTTTAGTATGCTTAGTGTTTCAATGAAACGAAATCGATATTGAATTGTTTAAGACTTTCGTAGTTTGAAGTTACATATTGCACGGTTGCAGTATTAATCCTCTATTCATCAATTTTCTTTAGTGTAATATAGATGCTAGTGATGAGTTTTTGGATAACATAACATGAAATTATAAAAACGAAGTGTTTTGTGTGTACCGATTTCATCGAATCGAAATCAAATTTGTGTTGTGTTTTGAGTAAGGATTACTTACAAATAACTTTTTTGTGAAATATAATGTACAAGATAGGTGTTCCGTAGGTGATTCAGTAAGTTTCTAGCTTGGAATAGGTAAGTTTCTAATAAGTAGATTCTGGTTGCATTCCTGTAAAATAAATTGTAAATCAAATTATAACAGCTCCCTGAGAGCAAGTGGTCAAATAGTATCGACCTTCAGTTTCTCTAAAAATTAATTTTTAAAGAGTAAATGGATGAAATCTATACCACGAGATAATTGGGCTCTAACAAAATATTCAGTTGCCTTGCATTTTCCTGAAACTAGTATCATCAGTGAAGAGAACTTTGTTTCACCTGGTGGGATTGTAAGCATACCTAAAAGAACGAGATTACTCCCTCACTCGGTTCCTTCTATTTTGTGCCTTTACCTAGGAGAAGCTCATAGGAAAGGCGGAGGAATTATTTAGTTCGCAATGATTATTAGAATAACATTTTTGAATAGTCAGATTCAATTGTCAATTTTCAAGATGTAATTCTTCATTACTCCAGTAAAATAAATACTCCTGATTGTTGATTGAATGTTAAAATGGGTTCAGTTAATAACCAAATTCATTTTTACCTTCTTAATTCAAGTTAATTATTACCATAAGTAATTACTGGGAATGAAGATATATTAGTAACAGTATTTTTAAATGGAAAACAGTTGTACACTGACTTAAGTTGGATTTTACCAATTGATTTCAAATTGAATAGGTGGTTTCAAATAGAAAATTTGTTGATAAAATACGAAGATATTACAGACAGAGTGGATAAATCTTTCACATACTTAATCGAGAAAAGTTTATGATAATTAAATGAGGCATCGATTAAAATTAGTTCCAAATACTCCCAAAGAAGAAACGATACTAGACTGATACAATAATTATGTCTTTCATGTTATACACTCTTTCTCCCTGTGCTTATGATTTAATGCGGTAGTTATTACTTGAATTTTCCGACAAAAGGATATCTTCAATATTTGTCTGGAAATCTTTTATGTAAATAAGTCCCACGAACTTGAAGAAGTATTTTTTACGCAGTGGGGAGTAAATATCGAAAAAATATATAAAATTATCGAAAACATCGTTGTTTTCTTGCTAATCTGTTACAGTAATATGTGCTCTGGAATAATATTCAGTATGTTATAAATATCAATAATATTTTTATCCGTCCGGAATATAGAAAAAGAGTTGAAATAATGCTTGAAACTAGGAGAGTAGACCACAGCTCGATTTTGGCAACACCACCGGACTACGCTCTTCATGGCCTGTTTAAAATCGGCCTTGACAAAACACTCAAAAAAAATTGTAAAATACAAAATTAACATCATATTCAAAGTGCAAAACTCGTGTTACCGACCAAGTGGTTGGAATGACGAATGTTCGTATTTTATAGGGTTCCGCACTCAGTAGATTAGTTTTTGCTCGATAAATCAAAGATATAGGTATGTAGGTAATGTTTGCTTGCATGTTGAAGTTTTAAGGTTTTAATTAATCAATAAAGATTCTGAAATAAATGAACTTATCCACCATTCTTCGAAAAAATCCAGATATTTGTTTTCACAAATCTATGTTTTATCGAGATCAAAATAATACGAATACAAACCCTCGTATATTTATGTGCGTGAAACTGGCCACCGGTTTTCCGGCCACCGTTTTGACTAAAGTGCGCACACACGCTACGATCGGCGGGATCTACTATAATATGATATTGCGAATAAATCACAGTAAGCCAACATTTTGATGGAATTTTTGATGTGATTAGATGAGAATGAGTAATATTATTACGAAATAATCATTTTCAGAATTTGTTCAATCCATTTACGAAAAATATCATCACTTTTATATATAGGACAAGTGATTTTTGTTATACCTTATATTTTTGAAAAAATTAAATTATTTTGAAAATTTTCAAATAAAATACACGGAAATAAACATTCTTAACGACATTTTTTCGTTTTCAGAATTTGTTCAATCCATTTACTACTCGTTTCACCCCTTTCAAGTAATTCAATCTCCCCTCATTTTCTACGCTGCTAATTTCTCACCAAGCCATCTTTTTGATGAATTTTTGATGCAAATAGAAGTAAATGAATAATATTATCACGAAATAATCATTTTCGGAATTTGTTCAATCCATTTACGAAACATATCATCCCCTCCGTGAATATGACAAGTCTTTTATGATATACCTTAAATTTTTGAAAATATTCATTTATATTGAAAAATTTCGAATGGAATACATCGGAATAACCATTCTTAATGAGATTTATTCGTTTTCAGAATTTGTTTAATCCATTTACGGAAAATATCATCCCCTTTATAAATATGACAAGTGTTTTTTGTTATACCTAATATTTTTGAAAATATTCAATTATTTTGAAAACCTTTGAAAGGTATACATCGAAATAAACATTCTTAATGATATGTATTCATTTTCAGAATTTGTTCAATCCATTTACTACCAGTTTCACCCCTTTCAAATAATTCAATCTTCCTGCCTTCTCTACGCTTCTGATTTCGAACCAAGCCAACTCTTTATGAATTTTTGATGTGAATAGATGTAAATAAACAATTTTATTAGTAAATATTCATTTTCAGAAATTGTTCAATCCATTTACGAAAAATATCATCCCCTTTATAAATATGACATGTGTTTTTTGTTATACCTTATATTTTCGGAAATATTCATTTATTTTGAAAAATTTTGAATGGATTACATTGACGTAAACATTTTCAATGGAATTTATTGGTTTTCAGAATTTGTTCAATCCATTTACTACTAGTTTCATCCCTTTCAAATAATTCGATCTTCCTTCCTTCTCTACCGCCAAGCCAACATTTTGATGAATTTTTGATGTAAATAGCTGTGAATTAATGATATTATTAGGAAATAATCATTTCCAGAATTTGTTCAATCCATTTACGAAAAATATCATCACTTTTATATATAGGACAAGTGTTTTTTGTTATGCCTTATATTTTTGAAAAAATTTATTTATTTTGAGAGACTTCGAATGAAATGCACCGATATAAACATTCTTAATGAAATTGTTTTGTTTTCAGAATTTGTTCAATCCATTTACTGCTCGTTTCACCCCTTACGCTGCTTATTTCTCACAAGGCCATCTTTTTGATGAAATTTTGATTCAAATAGATGTAAATGAATAATATTATCACGAAATAATCATTTCCAGAATTTGTTCAAACAATATACGAAACATATCATCTCCTTTATAAACATGACAAGTGTTTTGTGTTATACCTTAAGGGGATGATATTTTTCGTAAATGGATTGAACAAATTCTGGAAAATATTTTTTCGTTACAATAGTACTCAAACACTTCTAATCACATCAAAACTTCATCAAAATGTTTGCTTGGTTAGAAATCAGTGGCGTAGAGAAGGATTGAATCTCGAATTATTTGAAAGGGGTGAAACTGACAGTAAATAGATTGACCAAATTCTGAAAAATAATAAATCCCATTGAGATTGTTTATGTCGATGTATTCCATTCAAAACTTTTCACAATAAATGAATATTTTCAAAAATATTAGGTATAACAAGAAACACTTGTCATATTTATAAGGGGGATGATATTTTTCGTAAATGGATTGAACAAATTCTGGAAATGATTATTTCCTGAGAATATTATTCATTCACATCTATTCACATTAAAAATTCATAAAAAGTTGGCTTGGTTCTAAACCAGTCGCATAGAGAAGGAAGGAAGATTGCATTATTTGAAAGGGGTGAAACTAGTAGTAAATGGATTGAACAAATTCTGAAAATGATTAATTCCTTATAATATTATTAATTTACAACTATTTACATCAAAAATTCATAAAAAGTTGGCTTGGTTCGAAACCAGTAGCGTAGAGAAGGAAGGAAGATTGAATTATTTGAAAGGGGTGAAACTGGTAGTAAATGGATTGAACAAATTCTGAAAACCAATAAATCCCATTGAGAATGTTTATGTTGATGTATTCCATCCAAAATTTCTCAGAATAAATGAATATTTTCGAAAATATAAGGTTAACAAAAAACACTTGTCATATTTATAAAGGGATGACATTTTTCGTAAATGGATTGAACAAATTCTGGAAATGATTATTTCCTAACAATATGATTAATTTACATCTATTTACATCAAAAATTCATAAAAAATTGGCTTGGTTCGAAAACAGTAGCGTAAAGAAGGAAGGAAGATTGAATTATTTGAAAGGGGTGAAAGTAGAAGTAAATGAATTGAACAAATTCTGAAAATGATTGTTTTTTAACAATATTACTCATTCACATCTAATTACATCAAAAATTCATCAAAATGTTGGCTTGGTTCGAAATCAGTAGCGTAGAAAAGGAATGAATATCGAATTATTTGAAAGGGGTGAAACTGATTGTAAATGGATTGAACAAATTCTGAAAACAAATGAATCTCTTTAAGAAGGTTTATTTGAATGCATTATATTCAAAATTTCTTCAAATAAATGAATATTTTCGAAAATATGAGGTATAACAAATATCACATGTCAATTATATAAAGGGGATGATATTTTTCGTAAATGGATTGAACAAATTCTGGAAAGGATTATTTCGTATCAATAGTATTCAAACACTTTTAATTCCAACAAAACTTCATCAAAATATTGGCTTGGTTAGAAATCAGTAGCGTAGAAAAGGAGAGAATATCGAATTATTTGAAAGGGGTGAAACTGATTGTAAATGGATTGAACAAATTCTGAAAACAAATGAATCTCTTTAAGAAGGTTTATTTCAATGCATTCTATTCAAAACTTCCTCAAATAAATAAATATTTTCAAAAATATAAGGTATAACAAATATCACATGTCAATTATATAAAGGGGATGATATTTTTCGTAAATGGATTGAACAAATTCTGGAAAGGATTATTTCGTATCAATAGTATTCGAACACTTCTAATCACATCAAAACTTTATCAAAATGTTGGCCTAGTTAGAAATCAGTAGCGTAGAAAAGGAATGAATATCGAATTATTTGAAAGGGGTGAAACTAGTAGTAAATGGATTGAACAAATTCTGAAAACCAATAAATTCCATTGAAAATGTTTACGTCAATGTAATCCATTCAAAATTTTTCAAAATAAATGAATATTTCCGAAAATATAAGGTATAACAAAAAACACATGTCATATTTATAAAGGGGATGATATTTTTCGTAAATGGATTGAACAAATTCTGAAAATGAATATTTACTAATAAAATTGTTTATTTACATCTATTCACATCAAAAATTCATAAAGAGTTGGCTTGGTTCGAAATCAGTAGCGTAGAGAAGGCAGGAAGATTGAATTATTTGAAAGGGGTGAAACTGGTAGTAAATGGATTGAACAAATTCTGAAAATGAATACATATCATTAAGAATGTTTATTTCGATGTATTCCTTTCAAAGGTTTTCAAAATAATTGAATATTTTCAAAAATATTAGGTATAACAAAAAACACTTGTCATATTTATAAAGGGGATGATATTTTCCGTAAATGGATTAAACAAATTCTGAAAACGAATAAATCTCATTAAGAATGGTTATTCCGATGTATTCCATTCGAAATTTTTCAATATAAATGAATATTTTCAAAAATTTAAGGTATATCATAAAAGACTTGTCATATTCATGGAGGGGATGATATGTTTCGTAAATGGACTGAACAGATTCTGAAAATGATTATTTCGTGATAATATTATTCATTTACTTCTTTTTGCATCAAAAATTCATCAAAAAGATGGCTTGGTGAGAAATTAGCAGCGTAGAAAATGAAGGGAGATTGAATTATTTGAAAGGGGTGAAACGAGTAGTAAATGGATTGAACAAATTCTGAAAACGAGAAAATGTCGTTAAGAATGTTTATTTCCGTGTATTTCATTCGAAAATTTTCAAAATAAATGAATTTTTTCAAAAATATAAGGTATAACAAAAAACACTTGTCCTATATATAAAAGTGATGATATTTTTCGTAAATGGATTGAACAATTTCTGAAAATGATTATTTCGTAAGAATATATTTCATTCTCATCTAATCACATCAAAAATTCCATCAAAATGTTGGCTTATTGTGATTTATTCGCAATATCATATTGTAGTAGATCCCGCCGATCGTAGCGTGTGTGCGCACTTTAGTCAAAACGGTCGCTGGAAAACCGGTGGCCAGTTTCACGCACATCGTATATTTTTTTGAATTGGTAGGCTTTCCTTTAACATATTGAGAGACAAGTTTTGATATGTGATATATGATGAGTAATTCAATTAAATACGTCCTATTTCACAAAGTTTGGTCGAAACTTTGAACGTTTTGAAGTAAAAAAAAAAAAAACAAAATAAATAAATCAATTTCATTTTGATAAGGTGCAAAGCATATAATGAAAATGATAATGATAAACGGATGTAATTTTGGAAAAAAAATTCATATAATTTATATTTACATGAATGTGTTATTGAATACACTGTTTAACGAAAAAACAACATTCTGCAAAAACAGCTTTGTAAATAGATATATTGCCGGTTTTTCATCGTATAATAGATGGAAGAAACGCCCACAATGACGATTGGTGTTGTAATAATTGGGGGCAAATATTTGGACCTCTCAAGAAATTTAGAATAGTGATCGATAGTTTCAGAAAACTTTCAAATCAGGTATATTCCGAACTATTTATTTATTTCTGCGTGTTCCAATCAGGTAAAACGATGAAAGCAGTGTTTCCCAATTAGCGCTACGGGTAAGCGTGGATGTATCAAGGAGTACGCCCCACAATGATGAACTTAAACATAAAATCAGAACATAACAATCAAAAAATGGTGATAAATCACATCAATGAAATATTTTGTCCATGTTTTTTGTAAACTCATAAGTAGAGTGGGTATGGGTACGACACATACTTGACCAAAATATATTAAAAGTTATAATGATAAAAGAGAACATTCTGCTTTCTAATGAAATTATATTTTAGTAAGCTCAAGACAGTTACATAAACACACGTTCATAACTCACTTGGGATTCAAATCCAGTACATTTGCTTCACAGAAAGCTTATAAGGTTAACCCCAAAAACCAATGTTCTTACGAATCAGTACGCTTCTACCTATATAGCAATTTGATTGTTAATAAATCAGTTCGACCTATTTTGTACAATGCCTATACACAAAAACGCGACTATCGCGTTGTTGTGTTAATTACGCTGTTTTAATTGTGAACTGATGAATAACCGTTATGTAGATCAGCACAACATTCCTCATGAAATGTTGAGTAATACAAGAATTACAAACTATTTCAAATTTATACTTTCAATAAGTAGGAACTACAATGCAATGTAATTAATTAACTTTTGTTACTACTTTTTGAAAATTAGATACCACTGTTCTGGAAGATTTAAAAATCCATCAGAAGAAATATAGTCTCAGAAAGATAGGGCTCCACTTCAATATGTTGGAAGGGTTTATGAATAACTGAACGAGGTATTCACGTAGAGGTCTTTACGCCAAGATGTGGTAGTGGTGGCCGGTAATGTCACCCAATCTATCACCGCCGGATTTTTTCTTCAAAATTATTAAATCTATATTTTATAGAGGTGTATTTCAATGCCTGAAGATCTGGATTCTAGAAAATCGAATTGGAGCAGAGTTTCAGAATATAACATTTGAAGCTATTCAAAGTTTATTACAGTTGTTTATAAAATTAAAGGAATATTTTTCCATTCAATTATGTACTCATTAAATATTCATTTATATAACTATTGATCATTTAATTTTCATCGAATAAATAATCATAAGTAATTAAATTCAATTTATAATACCGTAAATAACAAAATGACATCTACTAAAAATAAAAATAATCACAGAATGATGTACATATTTCGAATATTATTGAATGTCAAATAATGAAAACTATGACAAATCGAAAACTTGTAAACACCAGTGATAATACATGAAATATAACAAAATTTTAACGTATATCTATAGTATAAGTGTTCTCTGCAATTTTAAATATATATATATATATATATATATATATATATATATATATATATATATATATATGGGATAATAAAAGGTAGAAAAGTACAATAACATTAACGTCTACTAAGTATGATGCTCGTTTGTAGCTATCTACATAACAGGATAACCTCAAAAAACTCGGAGCATTCCGGATAAACTAGATATCGTAAAAGAATTTGTTCATAAAAGAAATCAATGTTTTTTTTTTAGATACCTACATTTATCATAATCATTTTGTAGTAAGTACTTTTAAAATTTAGAGTTCGATTATTTTCTGTACGGTTATCAGCTGATTGTCACTGAACAAAATACCTACCTTTCTAGTAAGGAGTTAATAAAACTCGGACAGAGCCAATATAGAAATCCTGTGAAAATCACAACCTCCAAAATAGAAGTCTCCATGCTGGCAGGTAGCGGTAGAATCATATTGTCTGTACTAACGAATAACAACTGGATTCTACAAACTTCAAAACGCACATGTAAGCTAACGCCCAAATTACGACTAACTGAATCGGATACGCCGTTCGGACTGGGATACGATCGAGACTTACGATCGAATGTAAACCGACAAAATTCACCCTTTGAACATGCACTCACATACACAGAAAGAATGAACAAAACGTGCTGATGCTGAAGGTTTGTTGACTGATCAGCGTTCAGTGATCAGTCAGCTGATTACATACACGTTATAGTGGCACAGAGCTGCTGGACGAATAACCAATTGACTACGCCGGTATCACTTTCTTTCTCTGTTGGTTATTCTCGGAGTTATGATCCTTGTTGCGCACGCCCTTAAACGTATTGAAATTCAAAATATAACCCTATTTTAACAAAGTAATTATAATGCAAATTACATAATTTGATACTAATATATCAAAGATATTGTTAACTACACTGCATATTTTTAATTTTATAAAAGAACAATAATTATAGTAGAACAGTAAAATAAAATAGCAATAGTGCAACAATTTGACTTTTGAAGAATAAAGTAGTTAACGCAATTACATCCTCATTATTGAATAGATAATTGAGTGCATGATGACCCGAAAGTGATGAAAGAAATAGAAAATCAATTTCTAAGAGCAAGATTTCTTTGTAATTATGTAAGAACTCAAACGAATTATCTTAATAATTTTTTATTTTCTTCAAGAAATTGCCTTGAAAATGCTAGGTAAAAACACCAAACATTAGTTTTCTCTATTTTCTAAATCATTTTTAATACCTACTTCACGACAAGCTTCGTTAATAAAAAAAGTCAACAAAAAAATCAATTATTTTCTAAAATGCAGATATTAATTCTGTATTATCTAATTTTTATCTTTATCAGAATTTACTGAAAAAATATATTTAAAAACACCAAATAAAAATAGTTCAACTAAAATTCAATTATTTCCTTAAATTAAGGTACGTATGTTTATATTTATAAGAACTGATGTAAAAAATATCTCTAAAAGAGCAAAAAAGGACATAGATATGTCATTGAATATCTAACAATATTACCATCAAATTTTTTTTTTAAAACCTGTTTTTTTGTATTCCATTTTTTGGGCCCGTTTTCGTAGTACATCATCCATTTGAAAACCTTACTTCATTTTTACATACACAAACGACCATGTCTTATCTGGGATGTGAACCCCGATCTCCCTAGTGAGGAATCATGAATCATCCCTCTAGGATGGATATAACGACTTCAAAGACTTTATTATCTAGTTTTTAGATTTTTGTCAATATCAATCTACCCTTGCAACATACTTGGTGAAACATTTTGAAATTTTTGGTGAATGAATTTCCGGTTTTGTGAATTTTTGGAACAATCAATCATATGGAATAAAGCATCAATACGTCGATTGATTTGCCTTTTTTTAAGTTCATATTTAATTTAGTGATTGAATGTTTTGATGTCGTCAGTATTACTTTTTTTGAAAGCTTTCGTTTTGAATTGGAAAGAAATGAAATCTACCCTCCTGTAATTGAGACTATACAAAAATCACCCAATTCATTTTCACCGCTTCTCACTCTTTTCATGTTATTGACCATTTGATAAGGTAAACTGACTTCACACAACACTTCGAGAAAACTATAAAAATGTAAGTATAAGCTCCGTGTCATTTATTAAAATAATGTATATATAAAAAAATTCAAAACATTTGGCTAGTTTCCGCTAAATAGTTTCATACACAGTCGACATATGTTTCGGAGTGCTAACCCATTATCAAGAGTTTAGTACAGCTGTTAGTTCGAATTCTTTCAACGGATTCTCGTTGTCAGTTAAGAATATTTTTAGAGAATATTACGTGCTATCTGAAAAATACCTAAATAAAAATATTTAGATATTTAGTGTTTATAGAACCAATAAAAACTTTTCCGAAATTCGGATAAGAAACTCGAAAAAAGTGCGAATAAATTGTGCAAGGAAGAATTTCATTACTGAACCAATATTATCAACCAATATAATCGATATGGCAGTTACAGATCCCTAACCGACGGCAACTGTCATCAATTAGACTTTAAAAATTCCTGAAGTTCATGGCGTATTTGGGGATGAGGATTCTTTTAATACTCCAGGTCGCGCTTACGTCGATTGGGGACAAGTCGATAGTCCGTGTAGTGGAAGGAATTAGCCAAAACTATCTAGGGGGAGGACAGTCCCGGCTTCTGATTTCGCCGAATTTGAATTTCCACCAAAAATAAGCGATTAATTTATTCGAATGGCTTTTCATTTTCTTGATGTAAGTATAAGAACTTGGCCGTAAAAGTTATAGGGTCTCTGTTGAGTATGTATCTACTTGACAAATTTTAAATTTCTATAAGGGTTCCAAGTGATGCTCAAAGGGACATGACAATTACAATCTGTATTGCACTCAATTCGGAGCACTGACGTCCAAACTTCTATACGTAAATCGTTTTTTTATATCATTTTTAACCTCTGACGTAAAAACGACGGGGTGTCTTTTCATCCGAACGGATGAACCGATTTTGATTTTGTTTCTTTTGTTTGAGGGGTGAATTAGTCGGGAGTGTTGATATTTTTCCACATTTTCCTTAATGTAACTAGTGAAATACTTAACAATATGATAAATTTCCAATCGAATAAGTCCGCGACCACAAAATTACAAAAAACATATTTTTTTACAATTACCTCAAAAAGGAAGTGCTCCACATGTGGGATACTAAACACTATTACAAATTTCAAATCCAAGATGACCGTCGTCACAAAATTTCGAATTACTTTTTATTCACAACTCCCAAACGAAAGGGGTCGATTAATAAAATACTACACTATGACAAATTTCAAATTCAAGGTGACTACCACCACAAAATGGCGAACCACATATTTCTTTACAACTTCCTAAATATAGATATCAAATCCAAGATCGCCCCACAAAATAGCGAATCACATTTTTTCGCAACTTTGATTGACAATCAAAGTTGCAAGTTCATATTTGTTAAAATTTTTGTCGGAGTTTCTTAAATTTTAAATTTCATCTTATTTCATATGAGAATGATATCCAAAAAACTTACACCAAGTAGAAAATTTTCTTGAAATCACTCTGAAGACTACTTGAATTCTGCTAACGGTAGAGTCTTACTAATTTAATTTAATCACAAATTCTGAAAAAAAGTGTCCTATTTTCAGTTAAAATGTAGCACGACGAGGTAACATCCAAATTCGGTAATAATTGAACGATCTCTTTGCAGTCATAATAAAAAGATAACGACAAAACGTGCACTAGATCTCCAGATTTGTTTAACTGGAAAAGAACTATTGAATTTTGAGAACAAACTTTTAATGCTCCTGGTAAATATGATGGTTAATCCGCGTTGAATGGTGTCACAGATTTACTGTTGACACCATGATATCCTTACTCTTTTCTGCTAAGAAAAAGATTTACGACTATTCATAAATAGTTGCTATAAGAACTGATAATTTCTTGGTACCTGTGAAATTTGTGACAGATATTTATGAACAGAGGTGACCAATAAAGATTGTACATTTTGAAGGACCTGAAACGAGTATTGGTTTTCTATAGGAAGACTCATATTTTCACAAATCTGCATTTGTTTAGGTGGATCTATTATTTCAATTGAACCAATGAATGAAAAATAAGAATTGTTTCGCATTTCATTTAATGCAACGAAATTTCTTTTCTTAATATTATTATTATTCTAAGATTGTTCCCCATGAGGAGAACGATTGCACTTAAATTCGCAATTCTTAGGAGTTTTGCTTCATCTTTTTTGCCTCCCAAAAACGCTTCATTCTCTCGGAATGATCTTTTTCCGTCCATCTGTCCATTTTATTCCAACGCGTTGACTTTTGTCCAAACTTTACATGTGCGATATATAGCGACTCTTAGTGCGATATTTCAGATTTTTATATTGATCTGCTGTAGATCTTTTGGATTTCTTTTAGCCACTCTGATCCGCATTTACTCTTTATAATTATATAGAGTAGTTTCTTCGGCATTCTGAATTGTTTCATTCTGTAAACATTGTAGAACTTTGATCGTTGTTTTCTGATTTCATCCGTTATTGTATTTGTCTTTTAATGAAGTTCAATATGAGGAATTTTCATACAATTGCCTTTTCTATTGATTGGCCCGTAAATCTTTGAGATTTACGGACCAATTCTATTTCAAACCGAGATTTGTTTTTCTATTTCTCTAATTCTTGAATTACCGTCAATAACCATTGTTTCAGCTGCGTAGATTGCTTCTGGAAGAATCGTTGTGTTATAATGCCCATGTTAGTTTGTAGGCCCTTTGGAGCTTGGTAATTCTCTGTTCATTAGCGATTCGGTTTAAACTTAACTTACCCCGAGATATTTAAAATGACTGACTTGCAGAATTTCACCATGTTATTAGAGAAGATTTATTTTTTGGTTTTCTTTCCATGTATTTGGTTTTATCATAAGAATTTTGGTTTTCTGAGCAATTTCATATAGTTTTTTTTTTACGGCGAGATTGGCTTCATTTCTCTTGTCTGTAGAATTGCCAACTTTTTTTGGCAAAAAAAAATGTATAAACTGGTTTGGATAGGAAAAAAATGAAGTATTAAATATTAAATTAAATTAAACTCTTGGCTTAATGTTTCACGATTATACTCGTATTTAACAACATGAATTTGTCAAGATTTTTCGAGCACGAGCTCATTTTCAAGACTAAAACCTTCCCTTTAGTCTTTAAAACCCATCTTTTAGTCTTGAAAATGAGCTCACGCTCGAAACATGTTAACAAATTCATGTTGTTAAATATAATCGTGGAACATTAAGCCAAGAGTTTAATTTAATTTAATATTTAATTAGGTTTCATCTACAGTTAAGCGAGAATTCAATATCAGTCATTAAAAAATAAAGTATTAGGTAGAAAAAAATTATTTTTCAAAATCTATGTTTTTATTGCTTTAAAAACATATTTTTCCGTGCTGTTAGCACATGCTAACAATTTTTTGTTATCTTTAAATGTTGCAAAGCTTGTTTGACAATCAACATTTAAATTTTAATAAATAAACAATTCCTTTTTAATTAAATTTATTGAGCATTTATTCGGGGAAATTAAGTTTATACTTTTGAAAAACTTTGGTTATTTTAGTTTTTTTTTGGAGTCTCTGGTGTGTCGCTATCAAAATTACTCGTCATTTTTAGCATTAATATTTACTTTAAAATGCATTCTTAAATTATAAACATGTGACATGCTGTGGCAAATGTCACAACTGATATCTAACATTTCGTTCAGTAATAATAAATCGTGAAGTACCCAAAATGAGAATTTGTTTTACCCATCACAGTAAAAGTTGAAAATGAAGTATTTCTGCATACTTTATTTGTACGTAAAAGTATAAAGTATAATTACCAAAAATAAAGTAGGATACGTTATTTTAAAGTATGGTTGGCAATCTTAGTTGTCTATGATAATAGCAATATCGTCCGCAGAAGCAGGACATTTGACATTTATTCCATTTTCTTTTTTGATACCCACTTGTACACCCTTCAGGTGAGGTTTCCATTCCCTAATGATCTTTTCTGAAACAATATTGAAAAGGATAGGTGAAAACCCGTCTCCCTGCCGCATACCGGTTTTGATTTTAAAGGGATTGTATTTCAATTTTTTTTCATTCAAGATTTCAAAGGAAACTGTATCTGTGTCTGTTCTATAACTTTTCGGATCTTTCGATCGATCCCAAATTCTTTCTTGATTTTAAAAAGGGTTTCGCGGTCTACCAAATCATATGCTTTCTTGAAATCAATGAATGTGTTCACTGTCTTTCTACATTTCCTCATCTGTAACATCATCTTTAAAGTCCAGATGTGTTCAGCACATGATCGGCCTTTTCTGAATCCAGCCTGATATTCCCTAATTAGTGGGCCCGTTCGGTGTTTTACTCTGTTTAGGAGTGCTTTAGAAAGTATTTTGTAAGCAACCGGGAGTAAGGAAATTCCCCTGTAATTATTGATATCCATCTTTCCCTCTTTTTGTGCAATGGATGTATCAGCGCGCATTTCCAATCCTCTGGTATCTGTTCCGTTATCCAGATTTCTGATATTAAATGAAGAAGTTTTTGCCTTAGAATAGCATCGTTCAGTTTCCAGAGTTCTGCAATAATCCCATCTTCTACTGCTGCTTTGTTGTTTTTGAGTTGCTTGATAATTGCCATAACCTCTTCCATCTTACGATTATGGATTCCTAAACAACGAAAGTCGAACTCAAGTTTTTCTTGGGGTGGATTGCAGTTGAGAAGAGTGTTGAAATATTCGGCTAACATTTTGCACTTATTTTTTGTGTTAGTTTCTAACGTGCCATCGGAATTTTTAAACACAGACTGGGCGCTTGGTATTCTTGTAAGCTTTCCCTGAACGTTTTGTAAAAATCTCTAGTATAGTCTTATTATTGATGAAATGCTTCTATATTTCGTGGCCCCTAATATTGTCATGTCTCCGTTTTTCTCATGTAATTGTTTTGGAGGCCTGTTTTAGAGTTATGAGGAAGCTGTCCCAGTTTTCCTCATTTTTATGACCGTTGAATTTTTTCCACGCTGTTATTCGCTTGTCGACTGCTTGGTCACAAATTGCGTTCCACCAGCGATCTTTCCTGGTGCGAGGAGGTTGCTCTAGTGTAATGGCATTCTGAATGTTCTTTGTAATTATTTCCCAATTTGTCAATTCTTAACGATTGATTTGTGCAATAATTCTTTCCTTGTGGAGTTTCAGATATTCAGGATCCTACCTGATTTTTTTTTTATTGGGTTGAAGTTTACTTTTTATTTGGAGAAGATGGTGGTCTGAATCAAAGACGTCTTTGCGAGTTCTGACATTTAAAATTTCCTTTGTGTTGTTCTTGGAAATTGCGACATAATCAATTTAATCTTCACCCTGCCTGAGACTAGGCGATCTCCATGTAGTCAACTTGTGTGCAGGTTTTTGAAATTGGGTACTTATGATTTTGTGTCTGAAGTTTCTACAGAACGCGTTCAGTCTTTCACCATTCTTGTTGGTACGATTGTTTTTGATATGGGGTAGGGACCCGTAGTATCTCTCAATTTCCTTTCCTTATCCAGCTGTGCGTTAAAGCCGCCTAGCAAGATTTTCACGTAGTGTTTGATATTTTATTGGTTTTTTCTTCCAATGTTTCCCAAAAATCTTGTACGCTTTCCGGAACGATTTTGTTGAGGTGATTAATGGGAGTGTGCAAGCCTTATTAGCTGATTCAAAAGAAAGCAACGAGACTCTCTCGTTGGGCGACGTGAGAACGGAATTGTGTATCCTATACCTAGAAGTGGTAATTTTTTTCTACTTTCACGTCAGGTTTACCCTTTTCCTAATATATATATATATATATATATATATATATATATATATATATATATATATATATATATATATATATATATATATATATATATATATATATATATATATATATATATATATATATATATATATATGAGAGTAAAAACGCAGTAGCCTAAAATGTGTCGACTTCCTTCAGTGGAGTGTCTGTTCTTTCTTGTTTTTCCATCTCCAGGTTGGTACAACTTGGACTTGGCTACGCCGTTCTCAGGAGAGTCAATAAGCTCGAAACACGTGTCAACGGCTGCTACTAATTGCGGGATATGCCGACAGTGTCCACTTTTGATTGAAATTTTCCTCCGCGTTGAAAATATTATAATATATATATATATATATATATATATATATATATATATATATATATATATATATATATATATATAAATAAGAACAAGGTTTGTCAGGATGAAAAAGGAGTTATAGTTTTATTTACCTGAGATTTACGTTGCTTGTTTATTTGTAACAGCCGTTTAGATATGTTTCAATAATTGGCTCTCATCAGAACGGCGTAGTTCAAGTTATTTGATGTTGACACTTGAAAGTTGATTAAAAAGAAAAAACACAGAACAAAACAACACAAAATTCCACGTGAGGAATCTACATCATTTTTGGTTTAAAATTGAGTATCTTGACCAAGCTGTTAAAGCTATATTTTCAGACTAAATCAATGTCTACCTGCGATGAGATATTTATACCTTCTAGAAATTTTGTACAATATGATAAATTAAGAACAAGGTTTGTCAGGATGAAAAAGGAGTTAATAGTTTTCGGCATTTACCTGAGATTTACGTTGCTTGTTTATTTGTAACAGCCGTTTACATATATATATATATATATATGGTGATTCTATGTCAGCAATTGAAAGTCAAAATTGAAATGAACCAACAGAGGTTGCTAAAAAACCGATTGTTTACAAAAATGTGGCAAAAAACGCACTACTACTCCTCGTAACGATTACAAATCAAGAATTTGTACCTCAAAAATCATAAAAAGCTTGTAGCCCGTCTCATTACGATAAGCAAAATATATTATTAAAGTTTTTCAAAGGACTTGCCTAAGGGGATTGATTAAAGAGAATCTAATTGGATACCTGAAGTAAAAAAAAACCACGTCTTACAGAGGCTATGAAGAAAAAACCACTTCAGTGACCTAAAACAACACCGAAATATTAGTATTGAGGACTGCAAACTTGTAAGTACTATTTTTGAGTGAGATTATCAACCCATAACGATTTTGAATATTATTCTGTTTTATAGTTAGGTGTGCTTCTCAGACAAATCCACATTCGCTAATTTAGTAGACTAAAGTTCATTCGTCCGACTACGTTCAGCACACCAGTTTAATGGCAAATGTCTTGTAGAGAGGGTTTATCATTATGTCAGCGTTATGGCGTGGATATCTAATAAATCGTTTGTACATCATGGAGGAACAATGAAACAAGACCAATCCAGGAAAATATTAGAAACACGTTTATTGTTACAAAAAAATTGCCCTCATAATGAAGAACATGTTATTATGCACCATTTAATATCAAAACATAAAGCTAGATGATTGACTGCATATCAAATAATATATCCTAGCAATTGGAGACATGGTTTTTTACTAAAATAGTTATAAATTGAGAGAATAATTGGTTCATTCGTATCTTTTTGAAAATTTAACCTAGTTTCATTAAGATATATTAGTAGAAGTAGATAATATATGAGTATGATAGTTAATAAGGATTTATTAGGATGGTTTATTGTTAGATAGTATGTTTGTTCCTGTTGTGTGAGCTCATAACTCATAATTGTTACTTTATATCTTTCCACTTTATATTTTTATGTACACCTGTATGGTTCCTAAATTGTCTGTATGAATAATCAATAAACTCACCAGATGTGAACCCCATTGAATAGGTATGAAAGCCAGAAAGGCAATTAACAAACGTGCGATCGCCAAAAGGATAATTACCACAAATCTCTACTAGTATGAAACTTATAACTTGAAACAATAAGATGGTGGGATCATAATACCAAGGTCAAGAAGAATACAAAGAGAACTTGCCACAACCTTAGAAGCCTTAATTGATGCCAAGGGTGACATCACTAAATTTTAATTTTGTTCTTCATCAATTCATATCATATTTCCATCATATATTTAATACTAATGATTAATAATTTATTAATTAATACTGTAATTCTACAATTGAAAAATATTCTTGACTCTTAGAAATGATTGATTGAACAAAATACTTAACTTAAATAAAAAAATAGTGACTGCTTAGTGTCCCTAACAATTTGGTTATGTACAGTAGAAGACAATATTTTTCATTATTCAATGTAAAAACTAAATTGTTATATTTCTTCGTTAATTCTGACATTCTTGTTATAGCCTTCTTGATTAATGAAAATTTTATATATGGAGATATATCCTGTGGGTACATTGAAATATAAATACCTATGTTGATAACTAGTAGTTGATCGACATTTACAAAATACACACAAAAAAGTGTGCAGGAAATTCATATTCTGCAACTTTTAACAACACAAAATCACAAAAAATTTTTGATCATTTTAGAGAAATCTGTTACCTCATAAGTAGCGTAACTGCAAATAGATTCTGGACTGAGAACAGACTTGAATTTCTCACCTAGAAACCCATTATGTATTCAATTTCGTGGTGTTATGTTGCTCTATTAGTGAATAATTGAGAAAAGCAAATAAATACTGAACCCTGTAATTATCAAGTTTTGTAATGAGAGAGGTGTAGTTGAATCAAAAAATTTTTGCCTCAAGAATCTTTACAAAAATGTTATTTTCATGTTTTCAGTTATGTATGAATCACTTCCTACACTACTTAGTATTCAACCTAATTTGATTAGAAAAGGCACCAGAACATATTCTCTTATTATGACTATGGATAGCTGCTTGAGGTGACTTTTTAATCATTGCAGAGGAACAAGATTTTAAAAAGTTTCAAAGAGTTTCATACAACTCATAAGCCAAATAATTGACATATTTTTATTGTTCTTATCATATTATAAAGAATTTTGGTATACCAGAATTTCAATAACAATCTTCAAAAAGCTATAAAATATAAATCTATTCATCTATATATGAATGAATGAAAATTTATCTTTCAAAACAAATAGCAGATATTTACACCACATGGTTTGAGTTAAAAAACATTAATGAAACCATTCTTAGTAGAATCAATGCAAGTTTTTAAAATATTCAATTATTTTAGATTATGCTACCAGCTGTTGAGCGAAACGTAAATTTTTATTTAAAGAACCAATAATTAATTTGATTTGAAAATTTACTAAACCCAAATAACAAATGAAAATTCTTTCCTTTTATTCTTCTGGCACGTTACTTAAATATAAATTATGATAGAACCAATATGAAGAACTTGTTAGCTCGGTAACCATTATCTCTATTTGAATAATTATATATGAGATGAAATTTATTTTTCTAATATAAATATTCCATATATAAAATACTGTCTTCCATAGAGTAATAACATAAGCAGTATATCTCATCCTTACTTGGTGAAAAGAAATATAACCTATTTATGATTACTTCAGTGAGGCTTATGTCAAAATAAAATATTTATAGTTAAATATTATATAAATATAGATAATTATTAATAAAAAATAAACTTAATACGTACCTTCGATCGGTAGATGAATTATAACCTAACAAAAAGTAAACACGAATATTTTAATACAAACACTTAAGTAGTGATTTCGAGTAACGAAATGGAACAATTTCACAGTTAACTAAAAAAATTTCAAGATTCTGAAGAAAATCAATATAATAATAAGATTAATCTTAAAATAAAATAGGAATAAAAGCTAAATTCAAATTTTAATTTCAAATATAGAGGAAAATCAAATCTTTCTTTTCCAAAGGCTTATTTCTATGGACCGCACTCTACAGGCATCTATTATTAAAGAGTGGTAGGTGAAAATATTACTGCGATTTTGGAATTGGTAGAATGAATTTCAATAACTTTGACTGTCAACAGATCAAATATTTTTCATTTACAATTATAATTAAAAGTAAAAAGAACAATAATTAGTTGTCAAGTTCAATTAAGCAAAGTTTGTCACTCTTCTTATCACTATACTGAAAGTATAAGTACTTTTGCCAACTTTGTAAAGTCCCAATACCATGTATTTCAAACTCTTCCGAATTAGTAGGTGAAATACTGATTTCTGAAGCGTTAATCTTTTACGTAGTATCATTTACATGTTACGACATAACGATTAACTTTTTGAAAGATTAATTGTTGAATTGTGTGCGAATGCGAGTAATGAAATACAGCGAGTTTTCAATTTCAGTTTCAACTCGATAAACTTTACTGCGGAGACTGCTGTGCTGATTTTCGTTAACGCTAATTTTATTTTCTCTATGTTCATCCTCGAAAAGAGATTGAATATAATTAGTATTTGAGAAACCTGTCGCAACTAAGGCGTTTGCGGGGTGAGCTCGGTAGTAGTCGCCTACCCCGTTAGTTTGCACATTTTCTGATCAGGGTTTTGTGCACGAAACACCGTGATGCTAATCCACGCTCTTGATGCACTTGCCGGAGAATTTTGTGTGATCATATCGCAATATTTGACTTCACATAAAAAATGACATTGGTATTTTCCCATTGTTCTTAATCCTGAAAACGGAGAAAAATGGGAGTTTGTGTGGAGTAGATTTCCATGGACAGTTTTCGGTACAAGTTCAACTTTTTTTCGTTCGAGATGGAGGTATGGTAGAGAACCTAACATAAATTAAAGAAATTTTTAATATTGCTAAGATCTGAAACCGAATCAGGACTTCCAATATATCCACCACTGAAGTTTGTTTCTTTCATGAAGTTGAATATTTCGGAAGCTATATCTGAAGAGAGCTTCGTCGAGTTAGTATTGTCCTTGCAAACCGTAAGTAGCATTTGGTTTCGGTTTTGGCATATAGTTTGGGAACAAAACGTCTTCGCATTTTATATCATCTAGAGGTTCTAGGTGCTGAAATTATTTTTTAAATTAATAATTGATGAGGCCGATACTTGATGTAAATCGATAAACATAATAAAACAATTGTTAAGTCAAGATTTACACATATATTAAAAAGAATACTGCATGACTCACGTTTCGATGAGATTCACCTCTTTCAAATGCTACGTGTAGACTGATGACATTTCTCGAATACATACAATATGTAAACTTAAATTATGAATTCAGAGGAAACAGGTAGATAACAAGTAGAAGGGATCAATTCATACTGAACTAATATATAGGAAACTAAGTAATCTTGAAAAATTGAGAAGGGGTTTGAGGAATGATCAATCAATTTGTGTTGAATTGATTTGCTGTTCAACAGGTTGCCAGAATATTTGTATTTATTAATTTGAAGTGATTCTAACAAATTAAGCTTCATTCCCTTATTTGCGGTATTTAAAATTTCAAAATCAGAATTGAATATATGATTTTCATTAATCAAATGATTTGCATAATGTGAATCTGTCTTCTGATTATCAAAGCTACGTTTATATTCAGAAATTCTTATTTGAAAACTTCTGAACGTTCTTCCAATATAAAACTTATCACAACTATCACAGTTTATTATCAGGAGTAGTATATAAAATTTGGTATGTTCTGTGGTCAATGTTATCACTCGATCATCATAACATAATAAATCTTGCATCTACGACACCTATCGGTTTCTTAGCACATATCATCTGTTATTTCAAGATCTATATTAGCACTTTATCTGGTCGCGGAAAACGTGTGAACTATGATGTATGAAAAGTTGCATAGTAACGCGTTTATTTCTGAATTTCCGATCGATTTTTGATGAAGTCTCGATTTCTTTGATTAGACTTCTAAACTAATTAATCATTGGACTTCAATCGTTTACCAATTTAAAGTTGAATAAATTCTCTAGGAGGTAACATATTTTAAAATTGTTCAATATGAGAGTGAATATTTTTAATTAATTCCTAAATGTTATGCGTGACAATTTATGCGTGAAAAAATGTAGTAATTCGAAACTTTGGTTTTTCAAACTATTGATGCAATTCTTCAACTTTAAAATTATGTCACCCCCTGGAGAAAATGTTCAAGATTCGAAAACAGTTTTTAGATTCACCAAATTCGTTTTTGTTCAGAAATGGTATAGAAACCTAGGACTTTTTTTTTTTTAATTCAGTGGACCTACAGTTTAACGCCTGTTCCGAACGGCCATTTGGGCTTGTAACCGATGTATATTACCCAGCATATTCCATTATTTAAACTACTTAAATCATAGACAAACACAAACACCCATGCCTTCAGCGGGGCTCGAACCCGAGTACTACCGCACCGTAGTCGGGAGTTCTACCGATTAAGCTACGGAGACCGGCTAAAACCTAGGATGGACTAAACCGCAGCCTTAAGGGTATGTTCTGTGGAATGACGTGACTACGAATTATGATATTTTTCGTAGATACGTGGTAATGAATTACTAATATTTTTGGGTTTATTACTTCACATGGGGAATATTCGTCTAAACCGCATTCAAGACTACTGGAAACGGATGCTTTGTTTGGTTTAGAAATATTTGCATATAATATGAGCAGAAATCGCGAACTAAGTATAGATCAATCGATGATATTATGTCACGGTCGGCTCTCTTTTCGTCAATCAAAATCAAAATATGGCATCAAATTGTATATGCTTACCACACCTGGAGGGATAATATTGAACTTTATGGTTTACTATGGTTGGACGATTGCGGGGTAGGGACAACTACCATATTTCTTTCGAATTGGCTAAATCTATAGCTGTCAAACAAACTCATTGCACAGGAACAATGAGATCACACAGAAAAACATTCCAAAGGAAGTCAGGGACACAAAATTAAAAAAAGCCGAATCGTTGGCAAGGTATTTCAACGGTGCTATAATAGGAAAGTGGAAGGACAAACGTGACGTCTTGTATATCTTAAAGGAACATAAAAATGAGATGGTGTATAATCAAACTAGAAAGCAAAATGATGAAACTAAATCTAAACCGCTGCCAATAGTAAATTACAATACGTATATGTCTGGCATCGATAGGCAAAACTAAATGCTTATAAGGGTGATACTTGTGAAAGATAAACCATCAAATAGCCCTCTAAATTGTTTGTTCATATTCTACAGCTCGTGATGATAAATGCCCATCAAGTTTATAATAAAAATTCAAGTAACCGCATTCCAGTTTATGACTTTCGTTTGTCTGTTGTAAGTTTATTGAAGACCCCTTCCAAACCTACTGTCGGCGTGCCCATGAAGGTACTGAGGAACAATGCAGTAAATTCTTAAAAAAAAAGATGAAAAACACAACTTATGTATGCACTGGAAATCCCGGTTACTGTTTAGACTGTGCAAAAATAACCCATGACTGACAATTTTTTATAAATCAGGTTATTGTTTGCGATTAATAAATAATATCTGTTCGGACCTTGTGATGTCTATATTCAATTTTGATGAGTATTTTACTAGTTTCAAGTTAAATTTTTATGTTGTTGAACTGACTTAATGCAATATATATTTTGTTTATTTATTTTTGAGTAGTTTAATTGGATTATTTTGTTCACTTTTTCGTTTGTTTTTATTATTTTCTCAAATGTTTTTTCAGTTGAATAGCTTTTTAGTTTTGCTAATTAAATATTTTATCATAAGTTTATGTTTCATTCATTTCACTTTATCACCATACTTTACTTCCGCGGCCATCAGCGCGTAAATTCATGCCATCAAAACATCGAAATATAGACTAGTAATTATGTCCTATTACATAACAGTAAATAGTTTGCATATATTTTCAGGAGTTACTTTGTGACAAAAGTTAATGACAACATTGATATTCAAAATCAATATTGCTAACAGAAAAATTAATTGATATATCGAAGGATTGTTTTTTTCAAAAATTAAACACATAAACTTAACAAGTTTATTACATTCCAAATTTCTCATCTACATTCTATCTAGATAATCAAGGGACAAATGAATATTAATATAATATATTTATATATTTAGATGAAAGTTACTGGTAACACTATTTATCCACAATTGATATCCTAATGAACAAAGGAGAGGTGAAGACTTCCAAATGACCATAATTCTGACAATGTTACATCGACAATTCCATTCACCATCAATTTAAAACTATAATAGTAAAAATACTGAAAGCTCATATCTGTGTATTGCTTTTTACAACATTAACAACGATGATATTAACAAAATGGAATGTAGGTAAAAATAATATAATATATATACTAAAAAACGGAAAGAAAGGAAAAAATTGTGCTATGGCATAATATCAATGATAATATATAATTATATTGTCCTTATTGTTTCCTATTTAAAATATATCTGTACAACAAATGATAGCTTTATTTTACAGGACAAAATTACCAATGTTGGACTTATGTACAAAAATTGCACCAAAATAATTGGTTGTAAAACTAACAGATATATAGATAAAATGGGGATCCATGTAAAACAAACCTATTTCTATGAAAACAGTGAACTATATAATATACTAATGGCGTGAATCTCTTGGGTAAAATTCTGCGAGGGTGGCTGCAGGAATACGTTTCAACATTTCCTTAGGGAAGATGCGGAGTAGTTGCCAACCAATATCCAGTGACTCAAAGACAGTACGGTTTTCATAATTACCCTGAGTGATGAAGTTCTTTTCAAATTTCGTTAAGAATTCCAGGTAGAGCAAATCATCTGGAGTAAGAGCTTCTTCACCAACAACAGCTTTCATAGCTTGCACATCTTTACCAATAGCATAACAAGCATACTGAAAAAATAATGACCATATATATGTATCATGAATCGATGAGGCCGATACTTGATTAAAAGTAGTATACTGTGAGAATGTCTTGACTGAAATGGGAAATAAATCATACATCAATGCTTTTACAAAAGTTTAGAGAAAGTCAATACCGTGTATAGATAATTTCATTGAAGCAATAGAACAAATTGAAGGCGTATTTATACCTGCTGTTTTAAAATTCAAAAGAATGGCAACTGTCCGACAATTGCTCCTATTTAAATTCATTCAAATGGATAATAAACATTAAAATGCATATAACGCCGCACTTTGATATGACAGAATAACAACGCAACTCAATAAGTTGGGATAACAAAACAAGTATGAAACATTGACAAATTTTTAAGTATTTCATTTAAATTATAAAAAAAAGGAAAGTGCGCAACAAGTTGAATGTAACAAAAAAAATGAATCAATGGGCACGGCACCCATTTTCTATTAATATCAATATAAACTAAGAACAAAATGTACAGGAAAGAAATTAAAGGCATGATGAGGAAACGGAAGTACAATGTTGAAATACATATTATTTATTAAGTATAAATTTTTTTCATAACTTTGTTTCCTCATATAACTAAATATTAACATTGTATTTCCGTTGTTAAATTTTTTGAACACAATTAATCATTTGAGAATTATTGATCTGAGATCAATATTTGAAACCTAATTTTTTTTCAATATATTTTGTAATAAAAATTGTTGGTGCCGTTTCAAGTTAAATTTTCTCTATACTAGCCAACACTATAGTCTGTCCTTTGTAGGCGATAAGGACCACATATGGCTACTCACCAGCTGATTGGAGACATCAGAGTGGTCTTTTCTTGTCATTCCTTCACCAATGGCAGACTTCATCAAACGAGACAGAGACGGTAATACGTTGATTGGGGGGTAAATTTGTCTGTTGTGGAGCTGTCTGTCAATATAGATTTGGCCTTCAGTGATGTAGCCCGTCAAATCAGGAATGGGATGGGTGATATCGTCGTTAGGCATAGTCAAAATAGGAATCTGGGTAATTGAACCGTTTCGACCTTCAACACGACCGGCTCGTTCATAAATAGTAGCTAAATCAGTGTACATGTAACCTGGGAAACCACGACGACCAGGTACTTCTTCACGGGCAGCTGATACCTGAGAATTAAATTGAATATTTGATGAGATGAAAATTATATCAATTACATACAGGAATAATATAAAGTGATTTCTCTTGTACAATACCCTGCTGAACATTGTGCTCAAAAGTATATGAATCTCTCAGCTAAAATTTTAACATATTTATTTTCGAGAGCTTTTACATTTCTCATCATTTGTATAATAAAACATGAATTCCTTCAAAATTCCTGAAGTTATTTATAGTTCAATTGAAAATTTCCATTTTTATTCAATCATAATATTCTATTTGAAAAGTATCATGTTTGAAAACACATGTTTTTAAACGTTTTTATTATTCAAATAACAAACATAATTTTATATACTTTATTTGTGTATATGGTTTATTGATAGAAAATACTTCTACAATATATTAGTATATATCTATTACTTTATTTAATTTCTGTATTCTATTCTTTCACTTTTGATATACTAAAAGGAGATATTGTTTTAGTGGTGTTTTCCGTAATTAATGGCTGTGGTACACCTATAACTATATTTTTCCCTACAGCTATGGTACTTATTATCATCAGAGGATGTAATTTCTGTTGGGATTCAACAGAGTATGTGTACCTAATTTGTACACTGTTGATGTTGACTTTGATTTGGGATCCTCTAAAATAATTATAGTTGCTACTCTATGTAAATGGCAATACAATACAATGATCTGTATATGCCTGCTGCACACGTAGATTTTACCTACTTGTCATTTGACAGCATTTATTCCTAAAGCACCTACAATAAACTCAGACATCATTATCACTCCCATGCAAAAGCCTTATTCAAAAATATAAAGTCTCATTTTTTTACTAACTTTTTATGTCAATCAGTAAAACTCATCAACTATTGCTTGGTACACTTGTATAAATATTTCAAACAATTTAAAATTGCATATAACTGACATTTAATAAGCATAGAAAATTAAATGAGGCCATCGAAAAATTATCATACGCCGAAAATTGGCGTTATGTATCAATGTAATACAATTCAATAAGGTCACTAAGTGCTTATAGTCCAGTATTTAAATCACATTTCTTTTTTTCATGTACATCAAATAAAAATTTATCCTTCATAAATAATGGTTGTATACAGACCAAAAATCTGATCCTGATATTTCCAAGAATCTAAATAATAGGAAAAAATTTTAAAAAACAGCAAGCAGGAGATAAAAGAACAGAGGAAAAACAAAAGGAGGAAATTGTATATTAAGGGATCCCAAATTTTGTTCTGACCATCACTTACTGCAGGTTAAGCAATCAACTTGGTCGAAATGCCGTTTGCATATAATGATGGATAAATATTTGAAAAAGACCTGCCTGTCCCTTGCACATAGTAAAGTAATTGTTTACTAAATATGAAATTGAATAATATAAATATTAAACGATGTTTTATTTTGCAGAAGGTAGTGCTGCTTTTATCATTTCATACTTTTTCCTGAAGAGTTGTTGATCAATAAATATCATTGCTAAAGCAATGTGCAAAGTAAATAATGCTAATATTGAACGCTTTTTCATACTTCATTAGAAGCTGTAGAAAAATAATTTTCACAATTTATGTGAAACAATATTTTTTTCATTTGTCAATAGCATCATATCATTAGAACAGTTCAACATTGTAATGATTACCTATCATATAGCGAATATTTTATCCAGAAAAATTGGACTTCAACAAGTGTTTTCTTGTGGAAATATAACAGAAAAGTTACCTCACGCAAAGCCTCAGCATAAGATGACATGTCAGTCAATATGACCAACACATGCTTCTCACATTGATATGCCATGAATTCAGCAGCTGTCAAAGCCAAACGTGGAGTAATAATTCTTTCAATAGTAGGATCATTGGCCAAGTTCAAAAACAGGCACACATTTTCCATAGAACCATTCTCCTCAAAATCTTGCTTAAAGAATCTGGCAGTTTCCATATTGACACCCATAGCGGCGAAAACGATAGCAAAATTATCTTCATGATCATCTAATACAGATTTTCCTGGAATTTTGACAAGACCAGCTTGTCTACAAATTTGGGCAGCGATTTCATTATGGGGTAAACCAGCTGCAGAGAAAATTGGAATTTTTTGTCCTCTGGCTATGGAATTCATTACATCAATGGCAGAAATACCAGTCTGGATCATTTCTTCTGGATAGATACGAGACCAAGGATTTATGGGCTGACCTTGGATATCAAGAAAATCTTCTGCTAAGATTGGTGGACCTGAGAAATAAGTATATTAATCGCACATTAACATAAACTTGTGCACTGAAGTAATATCGAACTATTTTTAATTTTATAGTTTTTATTATCGAACTCGTTGAAAATATCATACCACGCTGTTTCATTCTCTCATGGAAATTATCAGTAGCATGTATGCAAACAATCGAGTTCCGATGTTCTTTCTAAACGCACTAAGTCCCCAGCTTTTCAAAATAGAGCCATTGACATACCCACGTGATCTCCCTCTATCGAATAAACATCATAAATACTCTCGAGTATGGTAGGGCGTGTTAATGACAAGATGGCAAAAATCAAGATTTTGTCCCTACTTCCATACAAACATGGCAAGTTTTTATTGCCTTATCGTTCCGTTTCGCACTCTAGCGTGCAATGTGACGAGTTTTAGATGAAATGTCTAGAAAGTTTTCCATCTTTCTATAGACGTACGCAATAAATCTTGTCAAGGACGCGCTTGTTCTTACTCGAGAGGCATTACTTGTTTCTTCGATAGAGGGAGATCACGTGAGTATGTCACCGGTTTTATTCTTCCTTTTGAAGTGGTAGGGACTCGATTATTTGGAAGCGTGCCACCGGTGATTCTCATAACGGAATGAAACGGCGCTCTATGGTATTTCCAATGTGTTCGATTCACTCTCGAAAGATGACGTTAAATCAGTGCTTTGTTTAGCCCTGGGCTAAAGATTTATAAAACTAATTAATTTTCTCCAATATAATTAAAATTCAAAATTAACTTAAATTTAACAGGTACATATTTATCATCAAGCATTCAGACATGCCTTACATTTTCTTATAAAGTGGGAGTAACACTGACCTGATGTCCTCACTCAAATTATTGTACACTTTACTTGCCATATTAGCAGGACCATTCAGTCCAACATTTGTTCTACTGTTGGAAATGTAGAACCCTGTCTGAAACCTTGTCTCATAACCATGAACCTCGCCAACCAATTTGAAAACAATATTTGATTTTTGTATATTTTTAAGTATTTTATACATAAGTTTGCACTGTTCAAGTTTCAATACGACTTCTAGTTTGGGAATGCTCAATTCCTGATGCAATATATTCGTAGACGTTAGATAATAATATTTGAATAAAATTTTTAAAATTTTGTTCTGTAAAATCTGCATTTTATTAAAATCTACACTTCCACAAGTTCCCCATATAGGCAGTAAATATCTCAGGTGCGATGAGAAAAAGGCAGCGTATATTTGTTTTTTTGTCTTAAGGGATATATAATTTCTACATTGGTAAATAATGGGAATCATAGGGTTTATTTTACTAATTATTTTATTTGTGTGTGCTTTCCAGTTTAAATATTCATCTATAATCAATCCTAAATATTCAAGAGATGTTACTTGTTCTAGTTCAATTTCATTAATTTTTAAGTTGATGTTATTCGCCGCTTTGTTTTTTGTTTCAGAATTATAAATTTTGTCTTGTTCACATTTATCTTCAATTTGTTTAAATAGAGCCATCCGATATACATGTCAAGGTCCTCATTAATCAGGTTTTCTAAATCATTCTCACTTTCTCCTGTGTACACAAACAATGTATCATCCGCAAATGTGAAATATTGCGGATAAATTTTTACCTTTTTTAAAAATAGGACATAGTTTACTCACTTTAAGCTCTGTTGGAAAGATTTCGGTTGTAAAAGCATGATTTATCAATGATACGATCGGTTCCACTAGAAAGTTTTTAAGATTAATTACATATATACATAATATACATGATGGTGGAATCATAATCCTTCAAAAACTTTCTCACAGAAATCTGAATTTTTTTTGTATTTTTCTATATATATATATATACAATATTATCAGTAATATTGTATACTCTTGATAATGGGTTAACCACCCGAAACATATGTAGTTTTTAATATATTCAGTAAAACTAAGTCAAGTGTGTTAATTTTTAATTTTATAGTTTTTAACATGATGTTTCACCAAGAGATCACCAAGCGAAACCTCCGTGTCATTTATTAAAATGAACTATGTTAGTAAAATTAAAGCCAAGGGTTGAAACAGTTAGGGATCGTCCAATAATCAAAATCGCCTTAAAATAAAAGTGTATGTGTTTAAAAACCAACGGATCACAATGTGGTAAGGACGTCGTAGTTACATATCAAAAATATATTTTTATGCAACCATTATCGAGAATGTTAAACATAATTTGGATGAATAGTCACATGGCATTGAAAAATTGTGACTAAAACGCGACTAACAGAGCTTCCACACGTGGGATCTTAATTTTATAGTCGCCACGACATCCCCGCAGCTGACTGTTATTAGTTATAGCTGAGTTACAATGATAGAGATGATAGTATTAGCAGATATTGTATGTATGAAACGTCACTATTTACTTTAGGAACAGTACTAGTATGATCATCATTTATTTTAATTTTTTCATTATATCTTTTCAATACCAGTTCATTGAATAAATAAAATGCACTAACTAAATTTTAATTACTTTATATCATCTATCTGGTCCTGAAATGTGACGTCTAGCATTTGAAATATGTTAAGTTTCCTTCTACTTGTTTTTTCAAAGTTTCCTGACATTTCAATAACTTATCCTCTACAACAAAACGACCATTACTGTGAAATGTATTCTTCATTTCTTCAGTAGTGGTCACTTAGCCATAATTCCTACATATGAAGGTTTTGAAATCATACTCGTATGTAGGGAAACCTTATGATCTTATTGTTCTAGTGTTAAGGGTGAATGTCACCAGCTTTTGAGAAGAACGTGAAAGCAAAGTGGGCTGTATTTTTTGAACAAAAAAAAAAAAAATGCTCAGACACAAACGTCTTTTCACTACTGATCAAAACAAAACAAGGAACAAACCGATGATATTTCAGTGTCACCTCTAAGGATCGTTACGCGGAGCTCGGTTATTAAATCAATGCAGATATATGCCACGATGCACGATGATAGCGTCAAGAGGCTTAATCAGGACGATATTGATTTTCAAAAGGAAGTATCTACAGATGAGGTCAAAGATGTTTATGTATGTCTACATATATTCTTCAATTTTTGTAGGCCAAAACCCATTCTTTCAATTTTAATGTAGAAAAACAAGTTAAAATCAAAATTAAATATTTTTGTAGATTACACAATCGCGTTCCTATTTTTCCTTCATAGGTAAGCCGTCATTGAAAAAATTTCTACTTTTAATTGATTTTTTAAATATTTATCGAACAACCTCTAGCAATATATCATAAAATCGCTAATAATTTTACAATTTAGGAGAGACACAACTTATGGTCACTTTAAAGCTTTCTCAATGTTTCTTCAAATATACAATATTCGGGATTTGGAGAAAACATTTGTGCTGAAAGTCGTTTATGTTTCAAGATCTGCCCTTTGTAGGTACTTCGAAATTCTAAGCTTTGGGCCATTTTATTCTACTTTCAGCCATGCATTTTTTACGCACATGATTGTGTAATGAAAATTTGGTACTTTTTAATATCAATATCTATCAAAATAAAGAACTTATCTACTCATTATTTCATCAATTAGAGTGGGGTGGCAATAGATGGGGTAATGGCCTTGTAATATTTTTCCTTCATAACTATGACATTATTCAAAAACTTCCACTTTCATTTATTTTTTGTTTTTAATGGAACAATCTAGTTAATTTAGATAGTTAATCTAGATGATTTGAAAAGCTAACTGTTCTATTTGTTAGCAACTGTTAAACTGCTTCCAGAAAGATAGTAAACAATTTTTAGTTTAGAAAATTGTTGAAAATATAACATTTTTCAGATCATCTTGCTAAAAGTATATACATTGTAACGTTATTAGTCACTGAAAGTAACATAATTCTTGAGTTAATGAAATTCTTTATGACAAAATTATTTTCCTTCATATCTTATTTTGAATAAATATTAAAACTTATTTGCATTGAAATATTATCAATTATACAGTAATTATAAATAGCTTGACCATAGATTAACCATCAATGATTCAGTAAAATTCTTTTATCTATTTCTGGCATATTTTCTACTTTTGTAGAAACATTTTATAAAAACTTCAAATAAAATATAATGGAATTATAAAATAAAAAATATATACCTGAAAAATAAAGCAAACAGTGCATATATTTGTTACATATTTAATTTGAGAGTGTGTGTTGGCAGTGAATTTATGTGGAATATAGGGATTGCTTTATTAATTATAGAATGATGGGCACTATTGTTACACTCATCAGAGGTTTCTGTGATAAAAATGTTATTATCTTTGTTTAGACAAAAATATATCAAATTGGGATATTATTTTATGTACAACATGACCAATTTCACTTGGTACAAGACTTGACACTAAGAAAATTTTACTTCATTCCTTTGTTCACATATTTTTCAAACTTACAACTAGTATTGCAGTATATTTAATTTAAAGAAATTTTTAAAGGTGTACTCCCAATGGATAGGATGCGTAGGAAGATAATATGTTATGCACAATTACTAGTAAACAAATAGTTAAAAAATAATTTTAAGAATACACGAAATGAATTAATTCATTGATGACCTAATACTTAAAAACTGATATAAGATATAAGTAAACCATTTTTATTTTTACCTTTATCGATTGGCTTTCCAGATCCATTGAACACACGTCCCAACATATCCTCAGACACTGGGGTTCTCAAGATATCCCCAGTGAATTCACATAGAGTGTTTTTAGCATCAATGCCGGAGGTGCCTTCAAAAACTTGCACAACTGCCTTCTGTCCACTGACTTCCAAAACTTGTCCAGACCTAACTGTTCCATCTGATAACTTGAGCTGTACAATTTCGTTAAATTTTGGAAATTTAACACTATCTAGGATCACCAAGGGACCATTAACACCAGAAACGGTCTTGTAAGCTGAAGATTTAAATAAATTAAAGAATTATCAGAGGAGTGGCAATATCATGAGATTCGTCATGTGACAACAAAACGATTTAATTTTCAAATAATTTCACTTTCCATTTAACAAACATAATTAGCCAAACATATTATATCTAATTAATACATGTTTGTTTCCATTTGCAATTGTTTCCTAACTTGGGTAGATTTTGGAGGGTCATATGACCCAATTCATACAGTTCTGAAATCGACCCACCCTAATAGTAGCATGTATTTGATTTTGTGAAATTTATATATTATACTTACTCAATCTCGGTTGAGATATAAAGTCTCGAGAAACAGCTAAAACATGTTCTCGATTTGCTTGTCTTATTGATATCGAAGCAGTAGCCATTTTAAACACACGTCTTACACAAACTGACAAACATCGACTGCTGACTGCAAGAGTTACGATTTATAAAGTTACAGCAAGCAATATTGAATTCACATATCGTCACGTGACGTAATATTAGAAGCTCCTTCGGAAGATGGCGTTCAAAATCCCAGGAAGTTATCTAATTCACTGATATAAAAATTTTCAATTGATTGAATTGAAGCCCAATATCTGAAAAAAAATCCATTGAAAGTTCAGAAATATTTCGATAAGTTAGTTGTTTTCTGCTAAAATTCTAATATAAAGAGGAAAATTTCAATGAAAGATATATAAGAATTATTTGAAATGAATTTGAAATGCCAAAAAGGTGAGATTCTATTTTTGAGATTCAGCAAGTTACCAAATTTAGAGATCTCTGTAATTAGTTCTAATGTTTCGGAAAATAGCGAGTAGGTGCCACTTTAGTAAAATAATAGTCATTGACGTTTTCACTTTCGTTCGTAGAATGAGTGGTGTTCTATGTATCTTGCTTTGTCGCACAGTCAAAGTGACAGTCCGAGAGTTTAGGTTCAGATCTAACGCATTTTATTTTGATCGGTGATTGTGTTCACACTGCTCGCGTTTATTTCGACATAGTACAAAATATATTTGTTATTCTTCGTTTTATTTTTCAAATAATAGAATATGGCTGGACGAGGAGTAGTGAACAAAATGGGAGTTTTATCTAAAATGTGCCGCCTGTCCAAGAGAACTTATTTTACGTATGTGAGGGAACCATCACATTTCATTCAAGGAAAAGAGCCCAAATGGGTATCTGCGGATAAAGCTTTCGAAGTATTAAACTCTGGTAAGTTTATTTACTAACAAAACATTACTGAAACAAGGAATGTCGGTATACTATTTGTTAGGAAAAACTCGAGATATATAATAACTCGCAATGATTGTTGTACATACATTCATACATGTATCTTATGTTCAAACAAATGAGTATACTACTAACCTTGTTATTTAATGCCTAAGTGCGAAAGGTCAATTAGATATGGAAGTTTATTGTATTTGTTAATAATTTTACTACTTAATACTTACTCTTTCCCTATTTGTTCTCATCCATATTTTTTTTAATTTACTGTGTATTATTTGCGTTTTGATTTATAACGCATAAGCTCTGTATAAAATTAGAATATTTGCCTGATTTGAATCGTAAAAGGAATATTTTAACGAGTGCTGTAATGTGTAAAATCAAGAACTAAAAAAATATCGGTGGATTTAGCAGTAAATTTTTTTTAGGTCGTTTGCCTTGTGTGTATTTGTAAGCAAAAAATTAAGGTTTATCTACAACATAATGCTAGAATAACCTATTTGCTATTTCAAGTTTTTAATTTCATTGTTTCATTAAATTTCTATTTGACCTTCGAAAAACTTGAGACAAACCATTTTCATTCAAAATGCATAAAATTTACATGAAATTGTGCAGAAAACCGGAAAACAAATCTCGTATTATAAAACCCAAATATATGGAAATACCAGCAAATAGTAAAGCTCATCTGATCACAGAATATCGTGAAATTATACAAGTCAAGTCACCATTTCAAATACCTCGAAGAAATTATATACCTAGTCCTCAGGATTAAACCGACTTTGTAACGAACAAAGAACTACCAAACTTCAAAAGACCTTCCAACTAACATGGAGGCACTATAATAAAAATTTTGAAAGCCGTAAAATGAAGGCATTATAACACAAAGATTTATCCAGAAGCAATCTATGCAGAATTAAAAATAAGAAAAATAAAAAAACAAGAACGAAAAATTGTCAGAAATATTTACGCACCAGTCAAAAGAAAAAGCATTTGGATGAATAATATTATCGTTATAATAATATATATCAGTAAACGGTCAGGTGAAGTGGATTAAGCTATATTGACTCCCAATTTATGAAAATATAGATTTACTTATGGCTGCCAGATACACTTTTTCGTATCGATGTATGTATCTTTATTGACTTTCCCCATGATTTGTAGTAGTCTACAATAATAAAAATTTTGAATGAAACAATATATAAATAAATATTATCTTGAACGATTGAGTATCTTCCCTATAGGACGTATTAATTGTAAGAAGTTATAGCATTCGCAATTACGTGTGCATCTGAAAGCTTCCAAATTAGTACTTTATATATATATATATATAGTATATATATATATATATATATATATATACTTTATATATTCACCTCAATGAACTTGTTGATTTTATTGATGTTTCTAGTATTTTTTAACAATCAGATATAAGTGAAACCATTTAAAAATCAAGTTTTCTGAAGTCTCTGTGAACATTATTTTTTTATAGGATGAATGAGCAGTATTGATTGAAAGTTTTTTAAACATGTCAGAATTGAGTACGTTTTTTTTGGAATTGTGTATTATAATATACAAATAAACTTTATCTTATTTTATATTATATATATATATATAATATACTTATATATATCTTATATATTATAAAATATTCATCTAAATATTTCATCGTATTGAATTGAATTAGTCTGAAATTTGTATATCTGGAAGTACCGGTGTGAAGTGAGTAACGAAATCCCAGCAACGAATCGTACCTAAAGGTGACACACTCGTCAAGATATGTATATAAGAACTTCGAAATCACAACTCTGTAATCAAGTATATCATTAGCTGAAACTGAATTATTTCCCTTTTTTATATATTTCGAAACTTTTGATAGTGTAAGTTGATTATAGAGGGTTTTGTTTTAATGTTATCACTTTCGATAGGAAATTCTCACTTGAATGTCGCAAGAAAAAATTTCTGTATTTTTTTAACTAAGTTAGTTCACAGAAATTTGTTTAAATGATTTTGTCTACACATTTTAATCCCATTATACTATATATATATATATATATATATATATATATATATATATATATATATATATATATATATATATATATAACTGACTTATATATATTAAACAATATTTATATCTATATCCCTCCTATATATATATATATATATATATATATATAATATAACCCGTATATACCATCGAAAGGTAATAAAATAAGTGAGTAGAATCATTTATCAAATTTTTGTGAACTGACTTAGTTTTGAAGTTACAACAAATTTTTACCCTCCTATGCGACGCCAATTGCGGTTGCGACATTGAAGTAACCATATACCATCGAAAGGGATTGAAATGTGGAGACGAAATCATTAATTAAATTTTTGTGAACTCATTTAGTTTGAAAGTTACAACAATTTTTACCCTTATCACCCCTATGCAACGCCAACGACCTTTGCGACATTGAAGTGACCATAAACTATCGAAAGATATTGAAAATTAGTTTTAAAATTCCGTAATTTTTTGCCACCCTTATACGACGCCAATGACGGTTGCGACTTTTGAAGTGACCATATACTATCGATTAAAATGTGTATACAAAATCATTGAACAAATTTTTGTGAATTAAATTAGTTTAAAAAATATATTAATTTTGTGCCCCTATCACCCCTATGCGACGCCAATGACATTTCTGATATTGAAGTGACCATATACTATGGAAAGGGATTAACAAGTTCAAGTTCACAAAATCATTAAAAAACTTTTTGTGAACTTGATATACTTGATTTCCAAGTTCTTATATACATATCTTGTCGTGTGTGATACCTTTACTTACGATTCTAGCTGAGATTTCGTCGCTAACTTCTTCACACCGGTGGAGGTCAGTCAGTTATAATTACGTGAGTCTCTGGTGAAAAAAAGATTTAGAAATTTAGTACTTTCTTCAGCCTTAAGTACTAGGTATTAGTACATTTATGTGAATTAATCGTTCATTTATATGAATATTCTCCGATAGAGGGAGTCTACGTGAATATTTCACTAGGAAACATTCCCCTCAATTTGGTATAGGACCTATGTTCGTTTTGAAAGTCATCGATTCTTGATTGATAGATTGAATATGTACTGATGATTCATAATAATGATGAAACAATTGAATCGATGAATTTTTCGAAACGCTCGATTAACCCTCTAAAGTGATGGGTTCGTTCTCGTTGACAACATTTGTGTAGATAGCTCCCTGAAATTTTTATTTGAAATATTTTGATATTTCGATCAAGAGTCTCAATATTTACTAGTATTGAATGACCTGTGAATCTTTATGTATATATATATATATATATATATATATATATATATATATATATATATATATATATATATATATATATATTAGGCCGCTCATTTTGTGAGCAGATATGTGCTCGAAAATGTAGTAATACATATTAGGAAACTGCATTCGCAAAATTAAAAATAATGATAAGAACAAAGTGATTTTTTTCTGTAACATAAAATATATTACAAATTTAAAAATTCGTATTAGTTAACTACATATTATCATTAAAATAATATGTGTTTTGTTATACTTACTACATACCATTTTTCACGATGAAGTGTATATAAATAAGTACCTGATCAACAGAATCAACTAATCTTCCGACAATAATGTTTACTTCTTCTGAAAATGAGAATTTTTGATTAATGGTAAATTAAGCTTAATGAAAAGCACTGTTCAGTTTATCAATATTCACGCCGTTCTGTTTCTTTCAAGCTGTATCAATGTTATAGTGTAATTGCTCATACAAAAACATTATTAAAAGTTATTGCACTGAAATAACAATTAAAAAATTGTAAACAGAATGGAACGATAAATAGGTAGGTCTAATTAGGCCAAATAATGATCTTAACAGCCCTTAACTGATTCGTATGCATTTGATACATGTTTTGTTATCATAAATATTTGATAACATTTATAATAACGAAAATCCGTATTTCTTGATTAGGTTGGAAAATTATCAGAATTTATTCCTCAATTGAAGCGATAACGATATCAAACGAAATTCCATTCTTTTTGAAGGATAATAAACCAATGAATTCAATTATTTCATGATTTATCGAAAGTGTGGTTTACAGAAGCGTTTCTCAACTATTTTCAGTCCACTAGACTATAAGTTCCGAGCACAATTTAATGGATATACAAGAGTGAAGAATGCTTTTCACGTACGCATATGCCTGAGGAAAGTAGTGGTTTCAGTGATTTTTCTGTTACTTCCTTAAATATTTTGTCATATTCGAATTATTGGATTAATTTACTAGAATTTTGGATGTATTTATTGGCGGTACGTTGTAGCTAATAAATTTGTTTTATGGATTCTATGCAAATGCATATTTCTGAATATATTTCCTAATCAGTTCTGGGCAATTTAATACATATCGAATTGAACTCGAGACTGAATTTGAATAATTATGATAAAGAGAAGACGGTTACAACGTTGTGGTCAGTTTAGTAGAATCCGTTGATAATTGATACAAATTAGTATGTTGATTTTGATGTTTATGAATCAGTTCAGTGATGAATAAAATTCGTAAAATGAACTCTAAATTGCCAGATATGTGTTCATGTGAAATTAAAAAATTTTAAAAAATATTTCATGTAAACAAGCAGGCTTTCATTATTGGTGAGAGATTGGTAGTTTTATCAATCGAACGGATGAACTTTCATGCTGGAAACAATAAATAATGCTAATTAAACAATAGTTAAACAAATATTTACACATATATTAAAAAGAATACTGCATGACGTACGTTTCGATGAGATTCACCTTTTTCAAATGCTACGTGCAGACTCTGCAGGTAGAAGTTAGCACGTAGCATTTGAAAAAGGTGAATCTCATCGAAACGTACGTCATGCAGTATTCTTTTTAATATATGTGTAAATCTTTTTTTAACAATTGTTTAATTATGTTTATCGATTTACATCAAGTATCGGCCTCATCAATTATTAATAAATATTGCACCCAAATCTGACCAGTCATTTGAAAGAATGTGAAGTAGTCGTTCTTATGTTCTAGTCGCAAAAATCTTTTCAGTATTCGAAAGCACAGTACTACTAAGAAAAAGTACTACCTAATGGTTAATTAACTGTTGATAATTGAATATGATATGTAAGTAAAAAAAACTTGAGACTGTCATTCTCTAATTATTCGATGTTGCATATAGTTATAATGTTCTGTAAATAATTTTGATGCAAATTTCAAGCATTTTAAATGTTTTTTCCTGAATCTGTCATGCGTTTCATGTTGCATAACATCTAGCCTCTACTAATATTGATTGCATGACAATTATTTTTAACATTGTTCTTAAAGCGGAGGCCTATAGCTCCGATTAGAGCTAGGTACATTCTAACGCCGATTTCAAACGACCCAAGATTATGGTGAAACGAACCTACCCGCACCAGTAAGCCGAAAGTGTTTATAGGTTCGGTAATTATTATACCGCTCGGCAACTGAGCTTGTAAAAATGAGCTTTCCTGAAATTGGGTGACCGTTCTGTACGATATTCTATTCCGCATATATGTACTCTAAGAGCTGGTTGACATTTATTTTTGAGCAGGTATATGAGGACCTTGAGAATTTGTTTAATAAATTTCTGTGTTATCTGAATACAATACCGATACCTGGTTACAACGTTATGTATATTTTCCAAGCCATTTATTTTCGAAATTCAGATTCGAGAGAGAAAAAATTTTTGAGGCATTATGAAATTTTGGTATGTTCGTATTTAACATATAGCAAAATAGAAGACATGAAAGTCACAATATTTCAGACCATCCAGATGTTAAAAAAGTTATTTTTCAATTGAAGAATTGAAGAAATTTATTTGTGGCATTTTAATATTTACGATGTCCTCAAAAATTCATAATTAAAAAAACCACTTCATTTAAGTGGAATTTGGGAGAATATCAGCAGTTTTCTCGGTCGTAAGACGCTGCGCTGTCATTGTTTGAGTGGTTTTGACATCTTTTTTGTTTTTGCTATGGACCACTAATTCTTTGATGGAAATATAAGTTATTATCAGGGTTTTCTCCATAATTAAAACACATTATGTAATTATTCGAACGCAGGAATTTTTTATTTTCAAATTATACATGTTGTATTTTAGGTGCTGATAATTATTAGTGGTTAGGTTGCACCTAGCAAATGATTGTTTCTTAATCCTTTTTTTGAGAACACAAAAGGATTCAACGTTTATAGATTTTCAAATTATAGAAAACTCAATGTTTTTCAATTTTGTTATAACTTCCAAGACTATTTCGAACCACTGGATTAGAGATAGTAGAAATATTCAATTTGAACATATCGAAATTTTAAAATTATTCAAGAATGTTTTTCTTTCTAAAATTTGAATTTCGAAAATACATAGCTTGGCAAATATCCACAACATTGAAGCCAGGCGTCGGCCTTGTATTTAGATAACACAAGAAATGTACTCAACAAATTCTCATGGGGCCTCAAATAGTTGCTCAAAAATGTTTTCTGCACTCCGATTATTATTTTTAGACTATACTATCCATCAATATTTACTTATCAACTTATCTAGCACCGTCCAACAAATCCCTATATCTAAGTCACTTTCTGTGACTTATTTTGTGAAAATTTCATTTTTTCTCAATATTCTTCATATAATATTTTGTTATTTATTATTATTCGAATAACTTGAGCTCATCGAACTTTCCATTGTAATGATTATGTTTGAATGAGCTTTCACAACATTCAAGGCATGAACAATAATGCTGATAATCATTATTTTGAAGAAATATGACAATTATTTACGTATGCTGGAATAGATATGATTTGAAAAAATAATTTAGATTAGGCAACGATGCTCATTGTTACTGTTTATTATTCAAGCATTGTATCACACGATAAGATTGAATACCTAGTCGATTGACAATAAAATATTTTATCATAAGTTCAATTCTCAAAAGGTTTTGGAGAATTATTGTCATTTAAAAACACTTCGTCAATTTATGCGATAAAAATAGTTCAATTAACTATAAAGCTCTACTGAATATTTAAGTGTTCATTACAAAGGTATTGAAACATAAATTTCACGGAAAATGAAAAACTGCTCGGTAATATAATTGATTATTGTAATAGGGTTTTTGAAATAAAATATTTTGCATTTTGTCACATAAAAATTTCATAATTCATGTTGATATTAACTTGAAGGTGGAAAAAGGTTATCACAAACTTTTCAATGATGATGTGAGCCACTTTGGTGGAATCATGAATTTATGTAACAAAAATAGAAATTGAAGGAATATACTTCTATATAGGAATATAAGTATTTATACTTAGCAGGTTTATAGAATACTAAATGAAACAGTTTCAATAATTTCACTATATATACCTACCTACTATTTTCTCATTAAAAGAACACTCGGAAAGGCTAATCTTACATTCGTTTCTGCACTAAGAGAATCTCGATAGAGTCCACGATATATATATATATATATATATATATATATATATATATATATATATATATATATATATATATATATATATATCGATATTTCGAAAATATCGATATATCAATGCAATATTTTGTCTGAACTCGAAGCTTCTACGATATTAAATTAGATCCAACGTTCAGAAAGCTTCATTTTGAGTATCCGTTGGCCTGCTCAAATGCAGTGAATAAAATTGAAAGTCGAAGCTTCTACGATATTAAATTAGATCCAACGTTCAGAAAGCTTCATTTTGAGTATCCGTTGGCCTGCTCAAATGCAGTGAATAAAATTGAAAGGGTGATAAAAATTACGTATAATATCGGAATCTGGCTCTGACAAATTCCAACAAAATTAGTTAGAAATCGGATTACAAACACTGGACTGAGCACCATAAACTGGTCCAGCGGAATTTGGAAACAAATAAAACTGATGCAAGTCATTCAGATGAGTTATCACTTTGATGGCTCTGTCAGCAGATACATACAATGAAAACCCTCTTAGAAGTGTGGGTAGATTACAAAGTATAGACCTTTTTCAAAAGCTGCACAGGTTTTGACAAAACAAAGAAGCAGAATGCAAGCAAAACGGGTGAATAAAATTCTGTTTTTGCAAGGTTTAGAGAAAACGTATTGGGACTTGTAATTGAATTGAGCTCAAATTAAACAACTTTTATATTTTTCTGTTTATTTTAGAATTTAAATTTATATATTATTGCTATGTTTTCTTATGTTTATTTTTTACACAGTTCTCGACGTTTCAGATACTTTTCACTGTAAATGCTGTAAAGTTTACAGCATCCATGGTCACGGCCCCTACTTATCACTCTACTGACGGTTACGACATTGGATTTACTATATACTATCGAAAGGGATTGTAAAAAAATGTGTAGGCAACATCATTCATTAAATGTTTGCAAACTTATATTTAAAAATATAGCAATTTTTTACTTCAGTACCCCTATACGACGATTGCGACATTTAAGTCACCATATGCCATCGAAAGTAATAGTAACCGTTGAACTAAACACTTAACAATCTACCTACATTATCGAAAGTTTCGAAATATATAAAAAAGGTAAATAATTCAGTTTCAGCAAATAATATAGGAACTTAATTACCCAGATGTTATTTCGAAGTTTTTATCTTCACGTGTGTGACACCTTAAGGTATAATTCGTTGCTAACTTCACACCGGTATTTCATTTATTAGGTGCCGCATATTTATACGCTAGCGGAAAGTAGGCAATTTTGACGTTAATAATGATATCGGATTGACCCATGACGTTCCTTTTTACTCTACGGCGTTTTACTCTCTTTTGTCTTCTTCAGGAACCCTAAAATAATTCGTGGTTTTCTTAAATACTAATTCAGATGACACGTTGTCAAAATACTAAATTTAGTTCTTTCTCTAATTTGAATAATAACAAGTAAACCGCTGAGAATCACTTTCGATCTGTCCAGATTTCACAATATCGAAAGAAAACATCCGTCTGACAATGACAGTTCACGTGTACCAACTTGAAAGGTTACAATATCCCGCGACTCTTTCTATCCTGGAATCAACAATAATAGGATTATTGTTACGGGATTTCCAACCGATGCCTGAGGGATACTATGAGAACCCAAATTAATGTTACACAAGTCGGTCGATAGACAAATCTGTTGGACTTGTGAATTTTGCTCAATGTCAACCGCCCGAAAGCATTTGCTTTTATTCAGATGTAACAGAAATTTACAGGAAATTCCTTTGTGTAGGTACTTCCCTATCTAGTATTCTAAAACCATCATATGCAATAACGTGGTTGTTACCAATAGCATGTTTAGCTAATGTACATGTTTTTTTGTTTGTTCTGAAGTCACTTTTTTGTGTCACGTGATTAGGCCCTTCAGAAGTCTGCATATCTGGCTTAAATATTGTTATAACAGCTACTGCACGGGATACAGCATACAAGTTGGACAAATTGAGTGGTTCTTCTCTGTCCTTCAACCTAGAAAAAACGTTGGTAACAGTAATTTTGTTTCTGAATGTCAACTTAAAATTGTCATACCTATTGAATATTTTTTTGAACTGTAAGTCTCATTTTTTCATATGTGGTATTGAGTAAATTTGACTAGTCATCAAGTGATCTGATGTCAACTGTGGTGGTTGCCCAAACAGGCAAGCAGCAGATAATCCAAAACATATTGTGCCAGAATTCGTGAAACGGAACTTCCCACTGGCATTCAAGTATTTGTTTATAGTAGGTAAATGAAAAACGAATACAGTTGTGTCAAACAAAAAGTCTATCAATTTTATAAACATAGATTTGGTTATCTTGCAGTTTCCCGTGATGTCATTTCAATGTTGGTTGATACTGTTGTTGGCAAATTTTCGTGATATATAATTGAAAAGTGTTTTGGCATATAGACTTATGATTACATATCCCTCAACCGGGATGTTGTAATGATAAGTCCGGCTAAGGAATATGATTACAACAAGCCGGGTGTTACATATTCTAGCGAAGTACATGACTTCTACTTCATTTTTTTCCTTAGCACTTCTATATTTGTTTCGTGAGCTGTCCATGGTATTCTGAGCATTCTCATATACATCCACATCTCAAATGCTTCAACTTTAACAATGGTGTTATAACTAAGACAAATCTATTCTATTCTATATATATTCATCATCATTTATAGCTATTGCTGATATTTAGAACAGCTGCTTCCATATTTAATGCTGTTGTGGTAGTTTTGTGATCTTAATAATTAAAAAATAGCTTTCTACGTTCCTTCGTGGGTTCCACTTCTCCACCTTGAACACTTTTGGCGCAAAAGAAACGTTTTGCTGTGATATCGAAGTTCTAAATAATCTATGATGGTTCACAGGGAGTTCGAAAAACCTTTTCATTCGAATGAGTCCCAACGTATTCAGGTTGTTCTGGTTTTAGTATTCAGTGTGATTAAGAAGGGTGTCCAAAATTTCAAACGAGGGCCACAACCCCTTTCTTTATCTACAAGTACGGTGATGAGTGTTAATATGCCTTTCTTTGGAATCTAAATAGTAACTCCTATAGTTTATCCATTTTTAATATATATCGTTCATATCGACTGTATATATCTATATATGTATACATAAAATATCCAGTATAATTCCAATGCAATACCTTGTCAACGTCTGCGTAAATATAAAAAATCACAAAACAAGGACAAGGATACATGTAACACATCTACAACTACATCCAATAACATTCACTACTCCAATTTTGAAAAAATTGCACAAATTCAACATAAAATACATTAGACTGGAAGGTTAAAGTTAATAGTCGCTGCGAAAAAATTGTAGGTACAGAACCTGAACAGTAAAAAACTCGTAATACTTCGCACTCTGTAAAAACATTTCAGTTCAAGGCGCGATTTGTATAATTTCCTGCATAGTACTTTGCACTTACTGTTGAAATTTCAACAGTAAGTGATTGCCACATTTCTTCAAGACGATATCTCAAATTTGTTACTGAATATTTCTAAGTGCAACATAATGTCTTTTTCTCGTAAAAAATTATAGTACATTTCGATTACAATGTGAATAGTAATAAAATCAATAGATGTACCGAATTCAGAGAATTAGGAGTAACTTTCGACACAAAATTAACTTTTGCTACTCACATTAATGATATTGTTTCAAGTTGTTACAGAATATTAAGTTTTGTAATAAGAAATTATAAATGGCTCTCTCAATCTGAATCAACTATGCTCCTATACAATACCTTACGTTCAAAACTAGAATATGCTAGTGTCGTTCGGAATCCAGGATATTTGTGTAATATAAGGATTCTTGAGTGTATCAAGAACGATGTATAAATCACGAGTTACTTATTACGAGATTTAATGTTCCACCACTGGAAACATGTAGGAAATATTTGGGAATAATACTCCTATACAAGCTGATAAGGTTTTCTTTTGATTGCTCTTTTCTTCTTGCCCTCATAAATGTCCGTGTTCCGAGAATAACTTACAAAAATATGAACATTTTTATCCACCTCTGGCTCGTACTAATGTTCTGGATTTTTCACCACTTCATAAAATTTGTGGTGACTTTGAGCCTTTTCATGACGTCATCGACATATTTGCATGCGTGCCTGGCGATATCAGACGAGCTCTCGCCTGACTGTTTTTTAGATATATGTTTTTTAGATATTAGTTTTTCCTGTATCCTGTGGGTGAGCTTTAATGTCAGCTTGCCCACAGACTTATCGTTCACGTGTATTTTTTGTATAATTTCTAGTTTTATTTTACATAAGTTATATTAACTATATTTTATCTTTCCCATTTTTTAATTGGCCCAAGCTGTTGAGTGGTGTATTTATAATGAATATACGGACGAGGAAATAATTTTTAACCACTAAAGAACATCTCTTTCGAACATGAAAACAAATTTTATATATATTTCATCAATGGAGCATTTTTTCATCATGAACTGAATAAACTAAAGAAAGAAAAATATTGTCCAATCTCCCACAAATACATACATTTGCTAAGTAACTTTGACTAAAAAATTGTAATTCTGCAATATGTCACGTCATTTCAGAATCTTCACTTTTTTATATTTTTTGAGTCTGAAAATGTTCCTGTGCACGCAATTTTTTCAAAAACTCTGATGAAAACTCTAGGAAATCTGAATTTTGTATATCGTGTGAGCGATGACCACATGAGAAAGTATTTTCTGATGTATTTTCAGACAGTAACATTGTAACAAGTTACTCAGTAACATTGTATACTCTTGATAATGGGTTAACCACTCGAAACATATGTAGAGTTATTAATATATTTAGTGAAACTTAAGCCAAGTGTGTTAATTTTAATTTATTGTTTTTAACATAATGTTTAACCAAGAGATGAGCGAATTTATTGAAATATGTTGAGCCGTTTCGGAACATACATGAGACATATTTTCAAACAGATAAGAGTTACAAAAATCCAGAAAGCACCTCCATGTTTACATAATTATATAGTATAAATACCACTGTTTTCCAATTTTGTCTCAATTGTGAATGTTATGCATTCATTGGTTGGTGCATGCATTCTTAAAGACGACTTCCATTCAGCCGAACATACACGTGAATCGAAATTATAAATAATTTTGATTCTCGCATCTATTATAAGAGCGATCAAAGTAGCTTCCTTCTATCGATGTGTGAAAATAGATATTTCTACCACAATAACAGATGTATCAAGCATATATTTCGACCACTGAACTTAATTCTTTAGTTCGTTATCAGCCTTCTACCAATCTTTTGTGAGCAAAAGTAGAATTATCTGAATTGTTGGCTCCCGAATTACATATAATTTCAAACAAATTTTCAAGTATTTATAGTCAATCATTAAATTTGATTGATTATTCAAAAATTATATAAATAGCATATGTCACAATTCCTGCATATATATATGAAAAAAATCTACTACAAGAAAACGAATTCTGCATTTCTCGTGCTATATTATCGCACTTATGAATATTCGATATTAAAAGTATACTATAACTTTCATTCCATAATTTTTTGGCAAATTATTCGAAAGAAAATTATAGCTGAGCTGGCTATGTGAAATATGCAAAATGCGATGTCTCCATTATCCTTCCACGAATAAACGTTAGAGAATATTGAAATCGATACCTACATTTATTAGAAGCGTAAGACAGTTAACTGTTTTGCACTACAAAGTAATCATCAGTTACTCCACGTCCAACAAATGGAAGGCAACGACTTTAATTCTCACATACCCTCTTATCGATCGTAAGACAGAAATATATAGTAAGTCGTATACATATATAATACATAGATGAATGTACATTTCAAACCTAAGGAATCAATGAAAAGCACATGAATATATCTAATATTAAAACTTTCCTTGATCTAACTTTCACAAGTCCTTATCAATTAAGATAGTACATTATATATGCATACGTCTTACTGTATATTTCTGCCTTACGATCGATGTGGCGTAACTGATGAGTACCTTGTCGGCATCGATTTCAATATTCTCTAACATTTAGCCCTAGAAGGATAATGGACACATCGCATTGTTCATATTTCAGATATACATCTCTGTTTTAATGTTCTTTTGAATAATTTGTCAAAAAATTATCGAGATAAAGTTATAGTATACTTTCAATATTTAATATATACATATTTATTCAAATTTGCAAATATATCAGGTTAGGGGCCCCCTAAACTAATATATTTGCAAATTTAAAATTATCCAAAGGGTCATAAAAAAATTACGATTTTATATCACCATCACCATCATCATCAGTCTCTGTCCGTCCACTGCAGAACGAAGGCCTACCCCTGTCTTTGCCAAGATACTCTATCGGCAGTTTCTCTCCTCCAGGCAACGCCCAGCCAATCCACAAGCTCCTTATTCCATCGATCTTGATGGCGGTTTCTCGGTCTTACCCTGTCTTAGGGCTGCCAATCACCAACCACAGCTGACCAACGCTCATCTCTGTTCGGGCTAGTTGGCCTGCTCATTTCCACTTGGACCTTTTTACACACTTCACGACATCCTTCATCTTTGTTTGACCTCTTATCCAGCTGCAGCGTATTTTTTCTCGTATGATTAGGCCCATAATGCATCTTTCTATACTACGCTGGGTTGTTCGAAGCTTCTCGATGTGAGCGGATTTTAGGGTCCAAGTTTCGCTGGCGTAGGTCATCGCTGGTTATATGCATCGGTCAAACACTTAGCTCTTTAAGGATAGTGGTATATTTGATTTGAAGATGTGTTTCAGTCGGCCAACTGTAACCCAAGTTGTTCTGGTTCTTTGCATGATTTCCGCCGTAATATCCCCGTCTCCCGTGACGGGTATATATATATATATATATATATATATATATATATATATATATATATATATATATATATATATATATATATATATATATATATATTTAAATTGATTTATTGCCTGTTTAAGATAGTTTATTTCGAATGTTTTTAGCAATAACAGGCTTATTTTAATGTGAAAAACTTTTTCATTGGCGTTTCGTTGTATATCAAATAAAAATATACCAAATAAAAAAGTTTTGACAAAGTTGTGATATACAACGAAAATAAAGTTTTTCACTTCAAAATAAGCCTGTTATTGACAAAAACATTCAAAAGGTTGACTGAATGTTCGCTGATCTCTTGGTGACACATTGTTTAGTATAATAAATAAAAAACACTTTACAAATTTGTTTTTCATTGATGACTTTGTTTTCATTATTTTTCGAATTCTGGATCTGAAATTGTGGAAATTATTCGACAAATTTGGAATAAATATGGTTTAGAATTTTTGTGGTTTAGAAGTGGAGAGTGTAATTGAATAAAGTCTATATAAATTGAAATTCAATCCTTTATATTTATTCTGTCATTTGAGTACGGGGTTTAATTCATTGCTATTCACTTCTTTAATTTACAGAGATTTGGTTCAGTTGCACCATCCACTTCTAAATAATAATTGTACACAACAATATCAAGTATCTTGAATTTACCGAATTTTTGGTTAATGTACATTGTTTGAATAATTATTAAAACAAATTTCTTTCAAAAGAACCAATCTTTTTTGATCTGTTCGAAGCAAACCATAAAAAAATTTTGATATGTCAAAATATCGTTTCAAAAAAGCCACGAATCTCGTGGCAAAACGGCAATAAATTTATGAAACAAATAAGCAATTGGAGGTAAAAAGTCTCCAGTAATTTATGTAACATCCTAGAAAATTCAGAAAAAAAATGTGAGTGTTAAGAATTAATTATATAATTAACTTGAATTCATTTTGGACCTATTAAGTAATTTATTGATCATTAAGATAACATTGAAAATTAAAATCGTAAATCATAAGGAAGTTGATTATCATTACGATTGGTTATTTCCATCAAATCATAAAATTCATTAAATTATTATTATTTTCATCAATTCTAGGTAAAATAAAATACATTTTTCTGTGATGTATATATATATATATATATATATATATATATATATATATATATATATATATATATATATATATATATATATATATATATATATATATATATATATAATATATAATAATAATAATGAAGTTTATTCTCCAAATCATACAGTCATACAGAAGAAAAGAGAAAAAGTCGAAAAAGAGAAAAAAAAAACTAAAATCCATAATTATTCTAATTTATATCAAATATGAATCAACATTAACTATATTCTAAGAATTCTTTTACCGAATAAAGGTTCAATTTTAATAAGCATATTGAAAATTTTGGATTTGAATTCATTTATTTCATGGATATTGATTGAAACCTTCGGTAACTTATTAAAAAGTCTTATGCACATGTACTTTGTATTTTTTTCTGTTAACATCATAGCATGTCTCGTAAAGTGGAAATGAATAGTGCGCCTCGGTTCAAAAGATCATCAAAATAATAGAGGTTTCCTCTAACAAAGAGCAAACATTCCAAAATATACAGACCAGAAAAAGTTAAAATGTTTCTGGTTATCTTTTCTGGTAGAAAAAGTTATGTTTCCTGAAATGGCCTCTACATGATTCACGATATTTCAGACCCCTCATTACTCTCAAAGCATATTTTTGCAGCACAAAAAGCCTACTGCTGTCTGAACTTCCACTCCAAATGACAAGGCCGTATCTCAAAATGGACTCAAAAGCTGAAAAATACACCACCCTCAAAAGTTCTCCATCCACTCGCCGAGACAACACCCTGATCGAGTACAGTGCCTTGTTCAATCTCATTATCAGCTGATTGATATGCTCTCCCCAATTCAGATTGCAATCAATCATTATGCCCAGAAATCTAGTACATAATGTTGGAACAATTTCCGTATTATTTAGGTTCACTATCTCAGGAAATTTTATTCTTGTGTGAAAATTTCTGAAAAATAAATATTCAGTTTTTTTAATATTCAGATGTAGATGATTTTTGTTGCACCAACTTTCAACCAGATCAAAAGTGACACGTGTCAATTCAGTGACAGACTCGATACTATTACCTCTCACAAGAGCATTTGTGTCACCAGCAAACATTATAAATTCAACACCCGATCCCCGTAGACTAGAATCTACAGGTAAGTCATTTATATAAACAACAAAGAGGAGAGGCCTCAAGATACTTCCCTTTGGAACTCCAATATTGACTGTTCTATCAGAGGATGTGCAAATTCTCCTACCATCATCAATGCAAACTCTATATATATATATATATATATATATATATATATATATATATATATATATATATATATATAAAGAGAGAGAGAACACTGGTGATATGAAAAAACCTAATAATTATCGGCCGATAAGTATCTTACCATCGACGTCGAAAATCATGGAGAACATCTTGAAAAATAGACTATTGGATTTCCTAGAAAATAAAGCTATATAATCAAAAGAGCAACACGGATATAGAAAAAAGAAATCAACCTCCACTGCACTAGTAGAGGTGATAAAAAAAATAGCCGACGCCTTAAATAATTCGGAAAAAAATTTAACTTACCTTGTGTGATCTCTCCAAGGCGTTCGATAAAGTTATTCATGCCATTCTTGTTGGAGAAACTGGAATATTACGGGATACGGGGGACCCCATTGAAATGTTTTTAGTCCTATTTAGAGAACAGGAAACAATATGTAGAAATGAATAATAAAAAATCTAGATTAGGAAGTGTAGGAAGTCTAAATTAGGAAGGGCGTGCCACAAGGGTCCATCTTGGGCCGTGTGCTCTTCATCTTGTATTTGAATGACCTTCCAAATAATGTAAGATGTGATCATTTGTGTAATTACGCCGATGATACTTCCTTCCTGAACGTCGACCACAAATCGGCCAATAGAAAAATAGAAGTTGCCTTAGGAGATGCGGAAAACTGGTTTGATGCAAATTGGATATTATTGAATCGAGGGAAAACAAAAATTTTGTCTGTTGGACTACGTTTGATACCTGATTACATTGAGCATGCTAAGTTTCTAGGACTTCTAATGCAGAGGAGTAACTTTAAATTTAGCCAACATGTTGAAAATGTAATAAAAAAGCTGTTCTCGGTGATATTCTTGCTGAGTAGATTTGAAAACTTAATTGAACCTAAAATGATACTGGCTACTTATCACTCTTTATTCCATAGTCGCATGACGTACGGAATCGTAACGTGGGGCGAATCTCCGGGTTGTGAAACAGTTTTTTTGAAACAGAACAGAGCACTCAGAATAATTGCTGGCATTACAAGGAGAACATCATGTAGAGAATATTTTAGGCATTATAAAATTCTCACCTTTTACTCACACTATATATATATTCGTGTGTAATGTATCTGTACGGGAACAGGAAGTTATTTAGCGAGAATGGAGATCTTCACGATTATGCAACAAGAAGCAGAGAGCACCTTCAAGTTCCGCATCACAGAATAAAAGCTGCTAGAAAAGGAACAAATTACTGAGCCATAAAATTCTATAACAAGTTGCCTCAAGAAATTAAAACATCCACCAGTTTCCGAAGGGCTTTCCGTCATTTTCTGCTCACTGGCGCGTTTTACAGTATAAAGGAGTCCCTTTCCTATAGATAAACAGTAAAAGAGTCTGTGATAGGATGTGACGCGGGCTTATCTGTTGATTTTCGTTCAGTGTGAATTCAGATGACTTTTATAATGTGTTATATTTGTTTTGTTTTCATTTTTGTCGTGTTCCAAGTGATTGTAAAATTTTCAATTTGACTATTACGTATTACGAATTATCTTTTTTGTAATACTTTGTGAAAATATACTTACTTACTGTACCTACTTGTATGTATGTATATATAGTAGAGAAAACAAGGGGTATTACCGTATATTACTTAATCGTGCAATAAAATGGGTTCTCAGCAAATGATTAAACTGCCGATAAGAAATGAAGTTTACATCATTATGCAATTGAAACACACAATTCATTAAATATAACTAAACAAAACTCATTTAGATTACAGTCATATCTCATTGTCCCGCTTGAAGGAGATAATAGCGAATAATGAACATCGAAGGCCGCTTATCAGGAAGGTTTATTGGATTGGAATACTATAGCCTAGGAGGAGAGTGAAGATGCCTCGCTAGGATTCCCTTCCCGAATGGGTTCGAATCCCGAGTGAGACATGGACGTTTGTGTATGTAATATAAGATTCAGACGTAATAAAATTGAGATTTTCAAATGGGTGATGCTTACTAAGATTGCCCAAGCCAAAACGATTGGATTGAAAAAAAAAACGCCAGACCAGCTGATCGGCTATATACCATAGACCGTTTGTAGATTGTTTCTGCCATTTGATAAAAGTTACACACTAGTGTCCCAATAAAGGTCTCCTTCCATCTCCTCTGACAGAAAAGCTCTCGTATATATTTTTTTAAAACATAGATAATTAAAAATTGGCTAGGTACCATGTCGTCATTGGATGACCCAATTCTCACCAAATTCAAAACTAATGTTCCATTGTCTTAGAAATCGGATTTCAGTATACCTTGCTTGATCTGCGATTTAGTTAATATTTGCCATATTTCTCAGTCCATGAAGAGGACGATGCCTCTTGCACTAAAAAAATATTTTAGTGCATGAGGTTTAATAACAGACAGCGAAAATAGAAGAGATTTATTCGTCCTTGCGGTTTTGCTACGTGTTGATCAATATAATAGTTTCTCGAAAATCAATGAACTTTTATTATTTATTATATTGTTATATACCTACATGCGATTGTGTTCCAATGTATCAATTCTAATTTACTGACATGACACAAGAGATATGAAATATCTGAGTTCAATTAATGATTATTCAATAAATTTATAGAATAACATTAGTCAAGATAAGAAACCTCAATCACAACCAATAATACGCCTAATATTGTCGTTAAACGAATTCGTGAAGTGAAACAATACATTTTGCTAATAAATCAAAAAATCATTGCGATATGATTTTCTATAATTAAATTTTGTTTAATAAAGTTGAGAGTGTTTAGTAATAATGAAATGTTCGAAACGATTAACTGCAGATGTTGGGTTAAGAAAAAACCGTAGTTGTTGAGTCAGGTTAATTTTCAGGGAAGTTTTAGTTTGATGTTTTGGCTAAAATAGAATAATTATATTTTGGGACAATTTTTTTGACGGCCATTGAGTAGTGACAGATATTTAAATTTCTCAATGAAATTGAGGATGACTTGTACAGTTTATCGTTAATAGAAGGCAGAGACATGTATTTCCAGTAGACAAATTAGTAACCGACAATTTGACTGAAGTGTTGTAGGTAACACCAAATGTACACTTACAATCTTAAAAGTTCATGCTACTGTTGTTGAAGTGAAAAACATTGTAGTGTGGTCATTTCGATGACATATTTGATTATATAGATGGATGCTATGCACTGATGTATGGCTAACAAATTTTCAGAATAAATAATTACTTGTCTTATATTTTGTAATAAAACTATGAACTCTGAAACATTGTTATTATTATTTAAACAAATTCAAATGTGATGAAGTTTTCACCTTTGAGGTAGCGATATTCCCAGCCTACATGTCTTAGCGTTTTAACGAATTAAATTTTCGATTCGTCTTGCATACGATCTTTCATATCTATCATGGCGATTAACTCACAAGGACAATCCTTGAGTGTTTGTGGTCTGAATATAGACAATGAATACTTTTCTAGTGGCCAAGTGTATGGTAGCATGTTCACGTATTGCAAACCATCCGGTTTATTTATTCTTGCGGGTAATGGAAAAAAATAATTTCGTATATTATGAAGATCTTTATCAGAGAACCAATCCAACTGTAATCACTGCAGCATAATGTATGAGCTTCATCAATGCAGATGTCTTGTCGATGCGCTATTGAATTACTTGATTTTCGTAATTTCGTTGCATTTTTATTTTTTTCTATATTCCTAATGAATTATTGAAATGAATTAAAATATGTATTTATATTTAAAGGTTATTACTTCATTCATTGACTAGGATCAGCTGGAAAAATTTTAAATGGAGCCAGAATTGATAATTAACACAAGGAATGTATGTATTCCGATTTGTAGAACTCAAACGCGTGAACATTATCACAATAGTTGAAACAATTTACTAAAATAACAAAACATGCACATAGACTTATGCATACTTATTCATTCTCGAAAAATTGATGAATTATTCGAAATCAAACACAAAACTCAAATTTGCCTCTTATATTTTTCAACGGAACAAAATTAATTGAAAAATGGGGGATTAATTTTATTTTCAAACCGTATTAATCACGTATGCTACCAACTAAAAAATTTGGGGCAGCGTGTTACCTTTGAAAATATTTTATACTGACATTGTATGTTATTTCAATTTTCGTACAACAGTTACTACTAGTAATTGTAACAAAGTCAATTTTACATTTCACACATGACAACATATACAGGCGATTCCATCAGAATATTTAGTTTTCATTCCTCTATCTCTCTCTCTCTTATCACTTATAAGAGATATCAAAGCTATTAATCTCTGTGGAAATTATCGGGTCGGCAACAGCGGACTCCATGGGCAGTAATAATCCCCATTCTTTCTTAATATTTTCTAACTTTTCGAGCTATATATTGATCTTTTCATCCTCTTGTGGAAGTGTTCGTATCAGGTATTTGTTGTATGACGTTAAAATGTCTTTGGGATACTTTTCAGTCGAATTCGAAGTTTATTGGTATTACTTTGGTAGTATTCATGTGCTATTGTCTTTGAACTCGTACATAAGTGGTCGATCGGAATCATTTTCGACCCTTTTTCAACGATGTTGCTTCAATTCAAAATAATCACTCCAATAAATGTATTTTTGACGTATTTTTCAACAACAATTTTCAAATATCAAGCATATTTTGATATTCAGATCGATTAAGTACAGTCTCAGTACAGTCTGAAGTTCTTATTGTAGGTATAAAAGTGTTTCCGGACAAGTAGTTCAGCACTTTTTTTCTGTAACAGTTGTGCCGTCTTCTACTGATTGATGTATATTTTCATCGAAACTTTTAAATTTTTTAAAATCTTTTATGCAAAGTTTAAATCTTTGTACTAAAGGGAACCAGTTTTGTCCTAAATACCACCACTGTTAACTTTTAAACGGGAGTTTTTGTTGATTCCATTTCGATAATGTGTGAATCTTGACAATATCTTGAAATAATATTCTAAATGAAAACTTATGATACGTATAATGGGATTTGCTTATCTCAGTACACCTTGTAAACATCATATAATTTATATATTAAAACCACTGTTTTTATCAAAAAAATTTAGTTTATTTAATTGTAGTATTATTAAATATTTAGAAAATTTCTTTAGAAATATTTAATTTAGAATTAAGTGAATCAGGGTCTTAACTATAGTATGGAGATACAAAATAATATTGTATATTACAGAACTTGATAAGCACCTGTGGTGGTCTCTACACGTAAGATGTAAAGACTACATTAAAAAGATTAGAAAAATTAAACTGAGAATTATAAATAGACGTGCGCAAAACAATAAGTTAATATCAGTTGATAACAGTAAGTCATATCACATCACTCTCAAATCTAATTACGTAATATCCCAAACATTAATTATAAACAATCTCAAGATGATATTACATTGCGCTGTGTAATGTGATTTTTTAATCTTTTTGTCAAGTGGCATACATTACATTATGTGATGGTTTACAATTATTCTGTTATCGAATATAGGAAAAAATGAAATTTATTTCTTTGAAATATATTTACTTGATGGTACTTAAATTATGTTGAAATGAAAAAAATTTTTTTTGTCTTGTTTTCTTAATGCATCTTTATGAAAGCTCCAATTTTATATTATAATTTCAATTAATATAGAAAAATATTATGCGATTGTGTTTTCTATTATCGAGTATCTACTAGCTAGTGTAGGTCTCTATTATCTATCTACTACCATCAAGTAGAATACGGGATGCGAAAATTCTTTCAGATTCGAATGAAATTATGCGTTTCAGATTCGAATATATACTAATACTAGTAAACAAAGTAGTAATGCTTGATTACACCACATAGTGATATTACTCGGGTGATATCACCAGCATTACTTACACATGCCTAATTATTTACACTTGTGGATATCAAACAGGATAAACTCTGATGCTGTTGGCACTTTATATTTTTCTGATTTTCAGTCCATTATGTTATATGGTATTATCTTTTGTGATAATTCATTGCGCATAATATTTTAATGTTCCATGCTTTATGTATCTATCGACTTATGATTTTTTTAAAACGTTATCTGCACAATGTTTCAAAACATAAAACATAATCATTATTTTTAACAACTATAAAATTATAAATGCGACTCAACGAATCTTTGGATTCTGAGAACATTGAGGTCTTCAGAAAATACCTTCATAAATTAATTGTGAACCATATACCATCAATAAATTTTGAATTGAAATGGTTAAGGCGATTTCTGTTTGGTATGAATTATTATTATTTTCTTTGTATATTAACTTAATTCTCACATGTTTCATATGTAAGGAATATATTTATATATGAATGGCATTGGCGTAGCATGAAAAGTGCCAAAGTGCTAATTCCAGATTTCCATTCGGAAAGAAATTAATCATACGTATGTTACAGTTGATCTGGCTATATGAGCATGTACGATATGAACATACATTATATACCTATGACGTATTTAGTGTATAATATTGGTAAAGTTGTAGAGTTTAGCACTTCGGAATGCATGTCGTGCGTTAATCTTGTAATATTTTCAAAAATATAATTGTTGAAGTTTCGTAATATTGATACGCAACTATTGTTGACCTATATATATATATATATATATATATATATATATATATATATATATATATATATATATATATATATATATATAGAATAGAATAGAATTTATTACATCCATTTAGACAATTTTATAATTGTGTTGGACAAGTCAGACATAAGTAATATTATTGTCGGTCAGGTACTCCCTTACACTATAGTAACAATTTTTCAGGAGCACCGACTTTACAATTTTCCTAAACCTAGCAGGACCAAGGCATTTGAATGCGTAAGGTAGATGATTATATAATTTGATGCATTGATACGCTGGTGAATTTTCATACTTGGCCGAGCTATGTCCAGGAATAAACAAAGTTTTTACATTTCTTGTGTTATGACAATGAAAACTACTCAATTTTACAAACTTGCCTTCATTTTCCATAACATAGATTAAACACCTATAAATGAATATACAAGGTGTAGTCAATATTTTATTCCCAATAAATGCACCCTTACAAGATTCTCGAGGACCTAGTCTGAAAATAGTTCTGATTAAACGCTTTTGAGATATGAAAACTCTTTGACTATCAACAGAGCTACCCCATAACATTATATTATAATTGATGTGACTATATGCAAGCGCGTAGTAAACTTCCATAACGGATATTCCCAGAAATTTAACATGATCGCATAAAAACAATTTTTCGCTTTCAAACTGAATAAACATTCCATTATCTACAATATATGATGGATTAAAAATTAAACATTTAGTTTTACTGGTATTCAATATTAATGCATTACACTGACACCATTTTTTGAACTCTCCCAATATCATTGAACATTTGTCCAGGAGTTTTTCAGAACTCCGCGCTGTAATGGCTACCGAGTTATCATCGGAAAAAATAGTCATTTTATCTGCTTCTACATAGTCGGGCAAATCATTAATAAATAAAAGAAACAAGAGTGGACCGAGCACGGAGCCCTGTGGGACTCCCAAATTTGTACTTTTTTCGTGAGACCAATGATCTTGAATCCTGACCCTCATGCGCCTCTCAGAAATATAGCTCTCAATCCAATCGAGAAAGACACCCCTGAACCCATGATTATACAACTTATTAAGAATAAAGTTGAAAATCAGACAATCAAAGGCACGCGAGAGATCAAAAAATTACCCCGCAACATGTAGGCCACAATCCAATGATCCATATATAAATTCAACATAGGAAATCACTGCAGACTGGGTAGATCTGCCAGATCTAAAACCATGTTGACAATTTTTTATTATATTAAATCTACTAAGATATTGCATCATCTGATCAAGAACAATTTTTTCAATAATTTTGGAAAAAACACTCAAAATAGAAATAGGTCGATAGTTAGTAATATCCAGAGGATCATCCCTCTTAAAAACTGGAACAACAGTTGCAAGTTTCAAAGAAGTAGGAAATTTACCCGAGGAAACAGATAAATTTATTAAGTGACACAGTGGTTTAGCAATGTATTCAGAAGTGTATTTAACTATTTTGGTGGATATAAAATCTGATCCTGTGCTCTTTTCATCTTTAAGAAATGCAATGACTTTGAGTACATCAATCTCAGTAACAGGATTGAAGAAGAACGTTTTTTCCTTCATACGATGAGCTGTGCAAGACACTGACAGTGCATTGCCATAATGTTTTTTCAAACTTAATTCATTTATTTCAGAAAAATGCTCACTAAACGCCACAGCTATCTCGTCAGGTTCACACAACAGAGAGTCATTAATCCGAAGCTTGATAGGTTGTGCTCTAGTTCAGGGCTTCTTAAACTTTTTTATATAGGGACCCCCTTCAAGCTTAGGAAATTTTAAACGACCCCCTCCTCCATATAATGAAATATATATTAAACGTAGATGTACCTAGATGTAATATCGCACTATTTTACAATGTAAATAAAATAAGGATTAAAGAATACGTACCCATTCATTTCACATATATATATATATATATATATATATATATATATATATATATATATATATATATATATATATATATATATATATATATATATATATATATATATATATATATATATATATATATATATATATATATATATATATATATAATTGGAAACGTTGACGGGATATCGGTCGTAATAAAACACAATAAATAGAATGACATAAAACTATACCTACCTATATATATATTTATTCGATAGAAAAAATAATATTTTGTAACAATTTTTTTATAAGAAAACATAAAACTATATCTATATATTCAATAAAAAAAAATAAACTTTTGTAACAATTTTTTTAATAAAAACATATTATTAACATCAAACAATATTAATGTGACGGATGTGACTGTTTATTTTCACACAAATAATCAAATCTAGGCAGATCGTAATAAATTTTCAACGTTTATTAAAGTTGAACGGTATTTTGATTTTATGTAAGTTAATGTGGAAAAGGCTTATTCACATAAATATGTTGTACAAAATGGTAGTAATTTGTTCATTGCCATTTCCGATAGAAGGGGATATTCCGATTTGATTGCTATCCAAAATTCATGCACAGACACTTGAGAAAATCTGAGTCGCAAGGTAGTATCACTTGTTAATTCGGCAAATTCTACTTGTGCTTTTAAGTTTAAAAAATTAACTTCTTCCATTTCAATTGAAAATGGATTGCAAATCCATTGTTGTGTATCAATATCATTGGAAAAATACCTATGCATGTAAACTTCCATATCCTTCAAATGATTAACTATAATTTTTGTTATAGGAGTATCTTTTTTTGAAATATTGTTACTAATTATATACTCGTCACTAAATGGAAACATTTCGAACGATCCACTTTCCACTCTGTTCTTCCATATAAGAATTTTTTTAACAAAGGCCTCAAGTTTGTTTTTTAACATAAACATATTAACGCAGACTCCCTGCATTGATAAATTCATATCATTGATTTTATCAAAAATATCTGCCAAATAGCATAGCTTGAGAAGCCATAAATTAACGTGAAAATAATCGGCCAAATTAGAATTTTGCTCTGTTAGAAATATAAGAACTTCATCTTTTAAAGTTAATAATCGTTTCAAACTTCGACCTCTTGATAGCCACCTAACTTCAGCATGTAGCAATAAACTTGTATAATCCGAACCATATCAATGCACAAATTTTTAAACAATCGACTATTAAGTGCTCGACTTTTAATAATTAATGATTTTGACTGCATCAAAAAACACAGTGTTTAATTCTGGTGCAATTTTTTTAACAACAAGTATTACAATAGTATTTTGTATGATTTTTATTTGTTTTTATATTTGTACGTAGTGTGTATACTAATTTTAAAATTTTATTTATAATGATTGAAAAGTATCAGATCTTTGCGACCCCCTTTCAGTAGTCTCGCGACCCCCAGGGGGGTCGCGACCCACAGTTTAAGAAGCCCTGCTCTAGTTAATGATCGTCCAGTCTCACGGTTGACAATATTCCACACCATTTTGCTTCTATTACTGGTCATGCTAATCAGATTATCATAAAAATTCAATTTTGTTTTCCTCAGCATATGTCTATAACGTGACTTTGCAAGATTATAAACAGCCAGCGATCCCTCTGTATTAACATTTCTATGAACCCAATGAAGATCCCGTAGGTTGCGACCAGCTTGCTTTACTTCGGGGGTAATCCATTCCACATTATTACCATTTCGTGCTTTAGTGATATATGAGGGGCAGCATTTTTCAATGATATCGCTCATCACATTCACAAAATGTTGAAAACAGTTATTTATATCGTCATATGTAAACAGATCACAAAATTCAACCCTTGAAATAGTTTCACGCAATTTTTCTAAATTTTCTAGTGAACAACTTCGATACCTGAACCCCCCACCGTTTTAAGCTCGATCGTTTCAGAATTGCCAATGAAACATTTCAACCAGACTACTCTATGGTCACTAAAATGAGTTTCCACTACATCCTCTGAATGAATTTGAGTGTTAGTACTTGTTATGATATAATCAATTTGTGAGATTGACGTTTTACCCCTTATATTCGTAAACATCCTAGTTGGTTTGCTGTTAGCAACCCTGAGATCAAAACAATCCAACAAATCGAGAAAATGCTGTTTATGGAAGCTCTCACTCAGATAATCAATGTTTAGATCCCCACAAACGAAAACATGATCAGCATCATCACAACAACGTTGAAAAACATACGATAAATTCTCTAAAAATAATTTATATTCACCTGTTGGAGACCTATACACATACTACAGCCACTTTTTTATTATTCAAGGCAAATTTAATGGCACAACATTCACAGTGCACTTCGACAGAAAAGTCAGCAACACTTATTTTTTGAAATCACAACCGGATTTAACATAGATACAAGTACCTCCATGCCTTTTTACTGTTCTGCAAAAATAAGCTGCCAATGTGTAACCAGGAATCGACGCCAGAACAACACTTTCCAGATTGCACCAGTGCTCTGCAACACAGAGTATATCGGGAGAGTTCATAGTTAGGAAGATCTCAAGTAGATCAAATTTATTATTTATACCCTGTGTATTCAACTGCATTATTATATATATATATATATATATATATATATATATATATATATATATATATATATATATATATATATATATATATATATATATATATATATATATATATATATATATATATATATATATATATATATATATATATATATGCATATAAGAAAATGAACACTAGAACATTCATTTGAAAAATTAAAATTAACCAAGAGAATGTTACAGTAGAGCTATATGTGAACGTGTACGATGTGATGTCTCCATTATCCTTCAAGGGATAAATGTTAAAGAAATATTGAAATCGATGCCACACCTGATGGAAGTGCGAGTCATATATGTTTCGTTCTGCAAGGAACTCGTCAGTCGCACCACGTCCATCGAAGTAAGGCAACGATTTCAACCCCCAAGCATCTTCTTCTGACTCCAAGTGAAAGACCGTAGCGTAATGAATACTCTACAATTCCATCTATAGGATTCAGTAGAAAACACCTTTCAGATTACATACACAACAAGCATCGAAATTTCACATATCTTCTATACCTGTAGGTATCTACTAAATTGCAATGTCTATTTGACAAATATCATCATACGATGTTTTCAAATGTCAATAGGTTGCGTTAGTAGCTCGCTCGATTTTATTCCCGTATTTCAGGGGCCCATTCGGCGATATTTATAAGGAAATGAAATTTTTGTGCTTATGGCACTGAATGAAATATTTAATGTAAAATATTTAATATTAAATATTTTTATATTCAATATAATAATAAAATATTTAATATTACGTTCACATATCTAGCTCTACTGTAACATTCCCTTGGTTAATTTGAATTTTTCAAATGTATGTTCTAGTGTTCATTTTCCTAAATATTTCATTCAGTGCCATAAGCACAAAAATTTAATCTCCTGAAAAATATCGCCGAATAGGCCCCTGAAATACGGGAATAAACGCGAGCGTACTACTAACGCTCAACCTATTGACATTTGAAAACATCATATGACGATATTTGTGAAATAGACATTGCAATTTAGTAGATACCTACTGGTATAGAACATATGTGAAATTTCTATGCTTGGTGTGTCTGTAATCTGGGAGGTGTTTTTTACTGATTCCTATAGATGGAATTGTGGAGTATTCATTACTCTACGGTCTTCCACTTGGAGTCACAAGAAGATGCTTGGGGGTTGAAATAGTTGCTTCATTTCGATGGACGTGGTGCGACTGACGAGATCCTTACAGAACGAAACGTCTCGCACTTCCATCAGGTGTGGCATCGATTTCAATATTTCTCTAACCGTTTTGCCTTGAAGGATAATGGAGACATCATATGATATGATTCATATCGTACACGTTCACATATCCAGCTCTACTGTAACATTCTCTTGGTTAATTTTAATTTTTCGAATTGATGTTCTAGTGTTCATTTTCTTAAATATTTCATTCAGTACTAAGAACAAAAAAATTCAATTTCTTTATATATATATATATATGCATATATGTTTTTTGTTTTAACATGATTCTCATATTTTTACAGGCAACTTGGTTTATGCGCAAGGTGCTGCTGCTACGCCTATTACACTTCTGAAAGCTATGACTGAACATGGGAAAGCAAATCAACTGAAAGACATTGGAGTATGTCATATGCATACCGAAGGACACGCCCCTTACACAGAGCCTGATTGTGAAGGAATTTTCAGGTATTATATATAAATATAATGTTATATAGTAAATTAATAGTAACATTTTATTAATGCTATACATTCATATATAAATACACTTGATAACACACTTACTTGATATAATCATATTGAGCAACTATAACAGAAAAACTTTCTTATGGTATTCTATTTGTGCTTAGACTAACTATAATACTTAGACTTAGCCTCTTTTAGCTAACTTAGCCTAACTTTTGACTTAGATCTAGACTTAGTAACTTAGACAACTAACTATAACGAGCATTACCTCTTTATGAATAAGTTGTAATGTTCTATTTCGTTTATTTTTGAGTTATGGCGTTATTCTGTGATAATAAAAAATATCGCTTGAGGTTTTGCTTGTATTCTGTCAGCAAGTACTCTGAGCACTTCCAAACAGAGACTTTAATGTGATTATTCTCACTACACGTTATGTATGTCTTATTTTTATGCATGGTTTACTGTGAATGAATTCTTAAGAAGATTCTTAAGAATCACCTTATGTCTAGTGTACCTTTATGAATTGGTATAATCTAAACTTATTTTGTAAACGTAGCAAATAAGTGTATATATATATATATATATATATATATATATATATATATATATATATATATATATATATATAAAACGGGTATTTTTTTAGATGTATAGAACTTTAACTTGGCATTACTGTTGAAGTTGGCGATCGATTTAACAGCTGATAAATGATTTATTCTCAGTTTGGTTTGGCAATTCATCGTTAATAGACTCACGCCTGAACAACCCTTGCAAATAGTGCAATTTTATTTCGAAAATAATGGTTCTGTGCGGAATACGTATACGTGGAATTTTGTTCAGCGATGAAGCGCACTTCTGGTTGAATGGCTACGTCAACAAACAAAACTGCCGCATTTGGAGTGAAGATAATCCTCAAGTGTATGTCATAACACCGTTATATCCAGAAAAACTGACTGTTTGTTGCGCTTTATGGGCTGGTGGAATCATTGGTCCGTACTTCTTCAAAAACGATGATGGCCAGAACGTTACAGTCAATGGTGATCGGTATAGAGCCATGAATACTAACTTTTTCTTCCTGAATTGAACAACCATGATGTCCAGGAGCTGTGGTTTCAACAAGAAGGCGCAACATGTCACACAGCTCGTGCCACAATCGGTTTATTGAAAGACACGTTTGGTGACCGCCTAATTTCACGTTTTGGACCTGTGAATTAGCCTCCAAGATCTTGTGATTTAACACCGCTAGACTACTTTCTGTGGGGCTATGTAAAGACATTGCTCTATGCGGATAAGCCACAAACGCTTGACCACTTGGAAGACAATATTCGCCGTGTCATTGCCAATATACTGCCACAAATGTTGGAAAAAGTCATCGAAAATTGGACGTTCAGATTGGACTACATCCGAGCCAGCCGTGGCGGTCTCATGCCAGAAATCATATTTAAAATGTAATGCCACAAGATTATCTTTCGAATAAAAAAAAATTCTTATCAATGGAATGATCCATCGTTGTTTTATTGCAATTTAAAGTTCTATACCTCTAAAAAAAACACCCTATATATATTTTTTTTTTGTTCAAAATTGTTTTTATTGCCTCTCTTATTACCTATATGAGAATATATATTTATATTATCATAATTTTTCTGTTTCCGCAACTATGCCGTTGACATTAATCAATATTTTATTCACTTAGGGATTGTAGAATTTTCATTTAGAAATTTTTCGTCTAACATATTGTGAATTTTCAGTGATATAATTCTTACTCAGATATATTGGTTCGAAATTTAAAGGTGATATATGGTTTTCCTGTGTGTCTAGTTGCATTAAAAGGGGACCCTAGACACGAATAAATTGTAACTAAAATTTGAATAGAGCCAATTGAGAGTAATTGATTTCCACGATTGTCATTTATATTATATTATATTTAGACATCCAGAAGGTATCTACTACATTTTCAGTGCACTTTATTCATTTATTCCTGCACTTCAGCTTCGTGTAGTTTGATCCTTGAACGATTAGAATTATTGATATTTGATAAGAAATATCTGTGGTTTATGGGATATGATATACGTTGCACTTTGGTGACATAAATTATTATAATATCATTACAATTATTTAGAATATTATTCTTCGTTATCATCTGTTTGCCCGTCATTGTGTTTATTCTGAGATATACCCTGTCTTGTTTTTGTGTAGTGTTATTATACATGTTAACAGCTCAAAGTTGATTTAATTTTATCGTAATTATTTTATACTTTCACTAATTGCTTGCTATGAAGTAACTTGGTGTTAATTGGTATACTTTCGTGAATTACTTTTATAGAAGTGGAATGAACACTGGCCATCTACCATTTCAGTAGTCATGTTAGAAATGATGTAGATCCTTTTTCCTTCGAACTGTTTTAATATGTATCCGAAATAATCTTGATAATACTGATATTAAATAATAATGATTATGATAATATGTTGAATTATGATATTCGTATTATGCTTCTCTGGATTTTGTGGTGACATTTGAAGTTTCAATTTATAGTGTCAAAATTTTTTCAAGGCACTGCATAATGTATGCCTCTTTGATGATTGTCGAGGAAGGCTACGATCATTCTGCATTGCGATTTTTCAAATGCCCCTAACCAATTCGATGATCTGAGTAAAAAATGTTCAATATTTAATAGTGTTGGCGTTTACTTGATGTAAATCCATTATAATTGATGATATGGATGTTTCGCTTATCTCTTGATGTAAAAATTAACACACTTGATTTAACTTTGACTTAATATATGAAAAACTCTCGTTTCGGGTGGTCTTGTGTTTCATGTATACTCATGAAATACATGACCACTTCATATTTTATACTCTTGATAATGGGTTAACCACCCGAAACATATTTTTTTAAATATATTCAGTGAAACTTAAGTTAAGTGTGTTAATTTTTAATATTATGGTCATTATAATTGACTATAAACTAAAATTCAAACAATTGAACTTCAAATAAAGTGTAAATCAAAAGTTCATTTGTTTGAATATTAGTTTATATTCAATAGAAAATGTTCCAATAATGGAAGGTCATTGCGATATACTGGTAGTTAAGGCCGCTGCATGAACTGCATTGAACTGAAATTCTGTATTCGAAATGGTTTTACGTGTATCACTGGATTACTTGATGGAAATTCATTATCACAATTACTCTATAACAAAAGACAATAGCGTTTTTTCCACTTATATATGAAATTTTACATACTTCATGAGGAACCAGATTTGTTATTTGTTTTATTTGTAGGTCGTTATCATTCTTCATGGGCGGTAATGTGAGAAAAGCAGTTGCAGAAGGGCGGAGTGATGCTATCCCTATTTTCCTACATGAGATTCCCCATTTATTTACTAGAGACATACTCCATCCAGATATCGCCTTGATCCATGTAAGTTTTTAAATAAGGATCTCATCCAAAATTTCAAGATTTTTTTATCAGGTCTCGCCGCCAGATCAACATGGTTATTGCAGCTTAGGAACCAGTGTGGACTGTGTCCGTGCAGCCTTAATAAAATCGAAATATATAATTGGTAAGACTAACTCGAAATGAAATCATGACATAATTTTTCATGTTATATCGAGGATCTAAGTTTTGATATGTAAAATTTTTTTGAAAAATAATTATTCGTTAGTTATTGCATAACGTGTATAAATTCAGAAAGTTATTCAAAAAGTATTTTTCGAATAAATTTTCATCAAATGAATGATAAGTAGTTATAGGGAATTTATAGGTCACTTGGTTTCTGTAGATAGTTGTATACTAAATTATTTGACCGTGCATGTAATGGTTACGGTTTTGAAATCATTTATTTGCGAAGCAGATCGCCGTTCTTATACTAACGGACAAAACGCGACAGTATAATAAATTTCCTGTGCTTCAACAGTTGGTTGCAATGTTACTTTGCCAAATGTAATCGGCGCCACACTCATTTCACGTAGATAGTATATTTGATACGATGACTGGAGCATTTACAATATGATAATCTTACTTTCTTACGCTTTCTTCTGCGTCTCCGAAGAATGCACGAGTTGTCATTCGAAGAAAAAAATAATAAGAAAAAGAAATAAGTGCCAGAGCCGTTTGCAACAATTGCAATACTTATAAACAATCAACTGAAATAAATATATTTGTTTTTTGCGGATATCTCAAAAACTATTTGACATTATTGGAATTTGGAAAAAGATTCTATATGAGAAGAAAAAGTCCCTAAAAATCTACCTGTCGAAATTTTACGACAAATATTCATAACTTTCCCAGAGAAATCAAAATACGGCAGATCCTTTAATAAATGACACGGAGGTTTCGCTTAGGGGCCATCCATAAAGTACGTCACACGAATTTCATGATTTTTTGAGCCTCCCCCCGTTCTTGTCACAGGTGGTCACATTATCTTCGTTGTTATTTAGCTTCATCACGTCAGGAACATTTGTGGTGTCAACATCTTTTTCATCCAACCATATGGCATCATCATTAACATCCAAACAAAGAATTTCTCTGGCACGTCTAGCTGCTATTCTTTGAGGACGTATCTTCGCAATGGGAACTTCATGTTTCTTCTTATGTAGTTGTTTGTGTTGGTTACCAACTTCATATGATGCAAAATATAGACCACAGAAGCCGCAGGATCGCTTACACAAATATCCCTCAACACTAGGGCAGTAACTATCATACGGTACTTGCTTTAAATGTGATGACGAGCACAGTTTTAAAGACAATTGAAGTAATAGTGGAGCGAATTTACCTTCGATGTCATCCTTTTCTGTTGTTACATACCCGTTTGACATCTGTTTAATTAAAACAGGTGGTGGCAAAAACTCCTCTCGTAGTAGTCGCCGAAGTCTAGATCGTTACACACCACAGCACGAGACAACTTCACATTTTACTATTTGGAGTAAATATTGTGATTCCCTACATGATTTGCGTACCAAATCGCATCACGTTTCAATACCTTAGCCTTAGTTCAACATTCAGTCTAGTTTCTGTGGGCATAATATATTTGGCAACCACAGGATATCCATCAATGACTAATTGGCTCCAAATATTACTCAGCACTGTGCCTGCACTCTCAAAGTTTCGTTTTTCTAGGTCCAGGTCAAAAGTTTTATTACTGGAATCGAGATGTGAACCGAAATTATCGTGTTTTAATACAACACCAGTAAGTTCACGACTAAGAGGCGCCATACGTCGTTCTACTCTACTAGAAGCACTTCTTCCTGGGGCATTTGTAGCAATGTAAACAGCATCCAAATCAAAATCTTTAAAATGTTATATAGCTGAAATTATAACACGCTCGTAACGTGGATTTTCGTCGGGACCACCATCGCAAGTAAGAATAAATACGGGTTTTACAAAACGTTCTCGAGTTTTCATGAAGTTTTCGAAGGCAGATATTTCAGAAAGTTTGTGTATATCTGTGGCATGAGTCTCTGCATTAGAGGACGAATGCTTTCCACTGCGAATTGCTACGTATGTAGGTCCGAAATGTGTCACAGCTTCAGGTTTTCCTTCACCATATTTCTTCACTATAATACCTGCATAAATAGAGGGAATAAGTTTATGTTTTTCCGCGACCACGAAATTATGATCCGGTAATTTCACACGATAATTAAGGCGCATTAATATTGGTGCTTGAGCGTTTGCTGCCTACCTAATACCTAGTGGCACGCGTGCTTTATCATCCTCTGTATTAGCTCTTCTTTGCAGAAATCTCAAGTATAACCCTGATCGACTGATAGTATATCTCAGTTTACAAAGTTGGGCTTGTAAGTCGTCCAATGTTTTACAGCACCTTATAGTTTCAGTACGTCGATTATCAGCTTCGCCACCAAAAACTGCAAGGTCCTTTATGACTTCAAGTAAACCGGTTTGATATTGTCACTACTTTTCAAAATTTTCCATATGGTTATTAACTTCTTCCTGTATATGCTGTTTTTTTTATCAGCGTAAGTTGCACTATAAGTTTCGTATAGTCTACGGTAAATATTACCTAAATCTATCTTTTTGTTCATTTTGAACTTGTTTTATTAAAATATCTTTATATCCACAAAATAGCACAACTAAAAAAACGACGTACACTCAGCGAAAGTTAATTGTCGAATGAAATAGAAACAATAAAATCACGCGAGGTGCGGTGCGTTTGGCAGCATTAGTCGAAGGGCTCGTAGGCGATCGGCGCGTGTCACTAGAACGGGTATGAACTCGTCAACAAAACAATTCAAACCGTATTGTCTTAATGATAGAGTTGGAAATATTTTTTAGTTTAATTAATATTTCAAACTACAGGATTCAATATCTCTAGATATATTAGATTTTGAAATGTGATGTCACAAAACTTAGGACCCTTCCCACCCCTTGTCACACCATGTCACACTTTGTGGACCCCTCCCCCCATTTACGTGTGACGTACTTTATGGATGACCCCTTATCTCTTGGTGAAACATTATGTTAAAAACAATAAATTGAAATTAACACTTTGGCTAAGTTTCACAAATATATTAGAAACTCTACATATGTTTCTGGTGGTTAACCCATTATCAAGATTATACTCTCATATATATACTCATGTATATACTCTTAATAAATGTTAATTTTAATTTAGATCCTTTAATGAATAATTATTATTTGAACTTATTAAACATGAAAATTGATAATTGAAAAAATTCAGACATCTAATAGATGAATTTAAAATAATCTCATAAATGAATGGGAATGAGGCTTAACGCTTCTTCGTTGTGTAACATATCTACCAAGCAATATTTTCAGTGAACCGGATTACTGAACTTCGTTTCTAAACTACATTGAAAACCATTGTACGATATTCAGGTATATTGCGAATATGTCGAATATGACTCTTTGACATGCTATCACGTCTGTGAATTAATTTAATTTTGATTTTTTCTTTTATCTAGAACTATTTACTTCATTCTCACTCTTCTAAAGTGGTTCAAAATTCAAATTGAACTGATCATCGATTTGACAGCTTCTTTGAAAGATCCCGAAGATTATTTAAATGCGAATTAGATCAGAATTATTGAATTGGTCATTTAGGTCATTTGAATTGTACCAACTACAAATTATTAACATTTTTTTCTTTGAAAATTATCATATGGAAATACAGACACATTTCATACGAAGATTTCACTCTGGAATCTGATGAAATGAAATCTACAGTCAAGTAAGGTATTCAGATTTCCGACGAATTTACAGACTTTATGGTTCCTTAATACAATTAAAGCGGTTAATTTTGTGGAATTTAACTGAGCGTATAATTATGCATTGCATCATACTAACAGTAAATTTTTCATATAATCAAGGTCTAATCGACATGGCTCATAATCTCATTGTTTTTCAGCTCAGGTAAACAAACGGATGCCTAGAACCTTTGGGGATAGCCTTATACATATTAGCCATATCGATTATGCAGTATCCATCGATGAGCCTTTGCCTCAACATCCAGCTAAAGCACAGGACCCTATTGAGAAAGCTATTGGAAAGCACATTGCTGAAAATTTGGTAGTAGATGGAGCCACTCTGCAAATGGGTAAATTTTTTTTATGAATATTTTAATGTAGATTCATTTCCTTTCGGTGTACGTTTTTTAAATTATGTCTTTTATTATACGTTTCAAGTTTCATTTTGTTTCAGGTATTGGAAGTATACCTGATGCAGTATTATCCCAATTGACCAACCACAAAAACTTGGGAATTCATACAGAAATGTTCTCCGATGGTGTGACAGATTTATATTACAAAGGTTGTATTACAAATAATTTGAAGTCGAAACACCATAAAGGAAGATTTGTAGTGTCATTTTTAATTGGAACACAAAAGTTGTATGATTTTGTAGACAATAATCCTGCTATCGAGGTGTTGACTGTAGATTATGTGAATAGTACAGGTGAGTGATTTTTTTTGGCAAAAGCTCTTGGGTTTTACATTACTTCTAGAAAATTATTTATTTATACAACTTGTGAATTCTTCAAGTGTATTTTTTTTTGTTTCCAAACGCTGGACATATATGAGTAATATTGATTAAAAGCCATTGTAATTATATCGATGTTAATAAGTGCGTTCGTTGATTGAGAATAAAGTGTAATTTTACCATTTCAAATGTCTTGTACAACCATAACAGGAGAAAGAATTATCCTTAATTCCAAACCAAAATTTGAAAATAGAATTAATGAAATAAAGAAAACGAAATATGTATTTACCACATACATTTTTTTCTCCCCTAAAATTAATTTCTGCAAGAAAATCAAAAACATTTCTTATATCTGCATATTCATGTAGAATATAAGAATAAAGATATAAGAGGTGTAAAATTAGAAGAATTTCAGCAAAATTATGTGACCATAAAAATGTTTGCATCTTTAATTTTTTTATTCAGATATTTATCATAATTTTTAATATATCTTTCATTTTCAGAGGTTGTAGCTTCGCAGAATTGTATGACTGCAATCAATTCCTGCATTGAAGTTGACTTGACAGGTCAAGTCGTGTCAGATTCGATAGGAACAAGGATGTACTCTGGATTTGGTGGACAAGTGGATTTCATTAGGGGGGCAGCTCAAGCCTATGACGGAAAAGGCAAAGCAATTATTGCTTTACCCTCTGTTACAAAAAAAGGTGTATCCAAAATTGTGAATATGATTAAACCAGGTAATCATCTTTAGATATCAATGAAATTGTTTATTGTCGATCTCATGCATTACATTAGGTTTATTATTACGAAAGTAATAACACAGGGTTTTGACAAAACTATTGGTAGTGAAATATTAACAAGAAGTAATTTTTAGCATTTTTACTGTATGTTATTTCTTTAAACGACGATTTTAATTGAAGTAATTGACAAACAAGGAAGAGCCCACTATATATATATATATATATATATATATATATATATATATATATATATATATATATATATATATATATATATATATATATATATATATATATATATATAGTGTTTGATTTTTGCTTTACTGTGTACCCCACATATTACTTAACTGAATGGTTTGAAATTCAACACCATAGAATACTTAAGACGAGGTATTTGTGTGTGAGAAGTCAATGATTTAAACTTAAATTATTGACGTGGGAAACTGATTTGATTTGTTCTATTTAAAAATATTATTGTACATGATGCTCAATTCTTCAATATCTGATTTTGTGTTAACTGTATTGCCTGTGTTGTGTATATGTGCAAATTCCAAAAAAAAGTTTTTTTGTGATCACTTTCCATATGTGAACTTTTAATATTTTCATACTCAAAACTGTGATCAGAGTCTTGGACGCGATACGTTATGCACAAGATCTTTTTCCAATTCGACTATCACATTTATGTTGTGTGACTTTTTTTTTCAATTTTGTTTGGTTTGTTATATGTAACATTCAATGTTACCAATGTCTGCTCAATTGGACTCGATTGCACACATGCATGAAATAACAGAAATTTATTTTTATTCCATAAATATTTTGCACTGACATCTGTTTTTATTGTATATTTTTAGGCGCTGGTGTAACAACTTCAAGGGCGCACGTACACTATGTTGTTACTGAGCATGGAATAGCCTATTTGTTTGGGAAATCTTTGAGACAACGGGCGCATGCACTTATCCAAATAGCACATCCAGATCATAGACAAGAGTTAGAAAAAGCTGCATTTGAAAGACTGAAAGTCATGCCATCTGCTTAGAGTTAAGATCGAAATAAATTTTTAATAATTGTGTTAAAGTTTCATATACATATTTTTTATATAGCAATACAATTGGAAATATAAACAATAAATGCGAAAAACTATATAAGTATAAATATATATTTGTAATAGAAACCTTAATGCATTACTGAAAATAAACTAAGCCTAATTTTGAGAAGTTTTATTATATTCGATTCATAAAAATTCGATTTGATGGTGAACGTTTGAGATCATTCATCAAAAGTCTATTTTCAAATGCAGAATTCATTGCCGACTTAGTTTTATAATTTAGAAAAAAAATTTTTAACGGACTGCTTAAGTCTTGACGTTGCAAAAAAGGGTGGAGCCATTAATTGGTCAAAATATTTATGGTGGAGCCATAAATATTTTATTTAGTGTTTTCCTTTTTTGGTGATAGAATAAGGCCTTTAAATATTTTGTGGAGCCATTTATTGGTCAAAATATTTATGGTGGAGCCATAAATATTTTATTTTGTGTTTTTCCTTTTTTGGTGATAGAATAAGGCCTTTAAATATTTTATTTTGAAACCTGTGTTTTAAAGGCAAAATTTTGGAGCCAACTTTAATTATATGAACTAACTTGGGTAAAACGGATATGATTCGCTCAAAATACAGGTTTTTTAAACAAAAGACACAAATTAAAGTTCATATTACATCGCCAAAATCGAGAAAACGCTGAATTGAAATATTTTTGTGGGATTCAAAATGTATAAACTTATTTGTTTGAAGTCAGTATAAGCGCTTCGCTCATTGCATTGACGTCAGAGTTACGAAGCCGATTCTGAATTTTCATCAGATATGCTCGTAACTGTGAATTTTATTTTTCAAATGTTTCGTGAGAGTACAATTCTATCCAACAAATTATTATAATGAAAATACTTGAAATTTAGATATCTCTCACTGATGGTCAACATAATTTAAAATTATAAAATATGCTACACTGGACCACCTTTTATTCTGCTTTTTACAGGTTTATTATTACACTACTTGAAACCTTTGTTTTCAAAATAATTCTAATGTTCTTCATCTCAAAGTTCTGTTATTGTAATGCCACCAAGAAATAATTATCAACATCCAGAAATTGAAAAGTGAAAATTTCTATAAACAAGGAACAGTATTAGATAGTAATGAACTTGAAAGAAAACATGCAGAAGTAATAGGACTTTTCTTCTTGAAATATAATGGGGACTGTTGATTTATTCCTTAGCAGAATGCACTTTCTTGGTGTAACTATAGCATACAAACAACGTATATACACACATTATACAACGTATAAGTTAAAAAATTGGTAACAACAAGAAATAAGTTCTAGCGATTTGGATGTCACAGAGGCTGTAGGGGTCTAGGCCTATGACACAATGCCAGAAAAGTTTTCGTTAAAATAATTGTGTGTTGATTCAAAAATCTTTTGATCACAAATTTGTATGTACGAAAAAATAAGCTTTTGTAGTCAGTGTTTAGATGTGTACATCTAACTAAGATCGAAGAACTGAAACAGAACCTTGAAAAGTCTGATTACATTAGTTTCAACCGACACTTCAAACCACGGTTTCAAGAAATTATATCCTGTTTTTGTCGCTATTTTCAACCTTAAGAAAGTTGAAAATAACTGACGTAAAAATGTTGGTCCTCCAAGATCATGTGAAACTTCTGATATTATGGTCAACTATTTAGTCGAAGTGATTGAGTGACAAAAATAAGTTTGCTTAGAATTGTGGTATTTTGTCTCAACTGTGTTGGCAATATCGTAATCATATGTGACAAACAAATTATACGCATTGGATGTGAAGCCCATGTAATTCACAATGCATTAAAATCATCTGTTGCATATGAGCTTCCTTTTGATTAAAAAAGAGTGATTGAAATTGAGAATGAATTATCGGTCGAAATTGATGCAGAATTTCACCACCTGGTGGCTAGTGTTTATACCTGAATTTGAAAGGGCGTTTTTTTAATGTTTCGACCAATGAATAACCTTTTTTTGAACATTGTCAAATATCCGCAATTGTCCAGAACTGTTTTCAAGATCGCACATCAGAATTGTACTTTTAAACTTTGTCAGACGGCATGTTTTTACCAAACTGTATCGAAAGATAGCAGTGAAACAATTGAAGCTACAATAGAAATAGAATAGCTTAAAGACAATTTGTCTCAGGGGCAGGCCTGTTTCTTTCAGAACACGAAATAGTTTCTTCCATTAACCGTTAGTAGTTTATTGGTGAAAGTAAAAGTCAATGGCTTTGACACTAATGAACGATTTGTGGAAAGTACGGCTACCGAGTTTTATAAACACGCCGTGAGTACGAGCAGACGTTCAAAAAGCGCTAGACACAGTGATTGAACAGGTTTATGCCCATGTAAGATGGACGCTTCTCATACAATGACATCCTATGTAATACAATAATCTCCATAACGAGTATCGTAATAACGATAGTCCCCAATGGACACAAAAACCACTCAAATTGTTTTTTATATACATAAGTAATTCTGACATATACTTACAATAGGTTCGGCAAAGTGAGGAGGTGCACGAAACTAATTAATTTTCTGCAAGAATAATGTGGAGAAGCTCCCACAATATTAAGTATAGCTCTCTTTTGAAGGTCGAAAACTCTGTTTAGTTTCTTCCAAGGATTGAATCTGCTGTGTGGCTCATACACATGTTAAAAACAGGCGTCCTTGAACACTTCACCAGCTCCTTGCCATTCACGGCTCCAAGCCGTTGACTTGGCTAATACCTTTGTGCTGATTCTTCTTCATATTTGGATCTCCTCCAAAGTTCTTACCTACACTTACTTTTATTGTGAATAAGTAGATTATTGTAGAGTTGGCCGCCGGTAGATATAGGGAACTCTGCAATTCCAAGAGTCGTTTTAGGTTTAATCGAGGGATTAGTTTCGCTAGGGCCGAAATGCCCAACCCTCACTCCTTAATTGGAGTACGAAAGAACCCGATACCTGTATCATTTGGCAATCGCAACCAGTAAGTATCTCCTGTTTTCCAATCTGTTTGCTCATGTTCTTGAGACATCTAGCTGCATTATAGCTTGGGTTGTACGTTGGTGCGTAGTATTTTTAAGCATCAATGGTACCTTCTTAATCTTGTCACTAGGTATCTAGGATCTCGACCCTGTTTCAGGGCTGATTTCATCCGGGCACTCGGCGATGTAATAATTGCCAGGTCATCAGCGGAGGCAAGCGCAAAGATCCTTGCACCATTTATTTTATAAGTTCTTCTGGTAGGTACCGTTGACTTGCCTTATCCTGCTGCCTGGTCTTCCTCTCCGAATGAAGTTCCGCCGATTCTTCCAACGGATATCTATGATTTTAAACAGCTCCCGGCCACATGAAGCGGCCTGGACTAAAATGGATGTTAGGGCTCTGTATTCTTTGAAATGAATACTGTTCGACTCACTTAGCATACCTTTGGGAATTTCATTCAGAAGCAAGAGTTTGTAGAAGAAAGTTCTCATCCTAGCTAGAAGATTGAGCCATTTCCGTGCTGAGAGCCCGTCGTCGCCATGACGTGTCAGTTTTCACCTTCTGCTGTGTGACCCCTTCCATCTCGATGGGAATCTAGAGCGATCACAGACTGGAGGTCGAGGGGTCGATCACTGGATGTTCAAATGGGACGGATGGCCTCTCCAAAAAACAATTGAATGTGGACGTAAGGGAAATAACAAAGCATATCTTACTGATGAAAAAACTCTACAATGTAAAAAACGCCTCGATATAATGTATACATGCAAGCAGAGAAACAAGATCTTTGATACTGCTTACAAACAAGCTAAAAAGGAATATGATACTTTACTCAAATCCAGAAAATATGAATACTATGAAAAAATCATTTCAAACTCGGACAATAAAAGTAAAAGCCTCTGGAAAATGGTCAACAAAATCAGAGGAAAGGATAGCAGTAATAACGTACATGTGCCTGGAGAGTTGACGGATATTGCAGACAGATTTGTTGATTTTTTTTCAAGCTCATCCAAGATAAACACTCATACCTGCAGTTATGCATTCGAACATAATATACCACCAAATGGCGACACTTTTATCTTTGAAGCAGTGACAACTGAAGATCTAAAAGAAATTTGCAAACAACTCAAAAACAAGAAGAGTTGTGGAGCGGATGAAATCCCTGTTGTTGCTGTGAAAGGAAGCTTGGAGCCGATAATGGGTATTTTAACTCACATCATTAACAACTCGCTGAAGCATGGGATATTTCCGCATCAGTTGAAGTCTGCAATTGTTGCTCCAATTCATAAGAAAGCAGAAAAGAGCTCAGTTGAAAATTACAGACCAATTAGTATTTTGCCATCATTTTCCAAAATTTTTGAACTTATAGTCAGTAAGCAATCAGTAAAATTCTTCACTGAACACCACTTATTCTCTACAGCCCAGCACGGATACATCAAAGGTAAATCAACAGTAACAGCAATCTACCAATTCATTAAAAACATTTTGGATGCCCTTGAGAATGGGGATGTTGTCATCGGCATGTTCATTGATTTATCGATTTATTCGACAGTTTGGATCATGAATTAATATTACAGAAAATGTGGAGCTATGGAATAAGAGACTACACTAAAATGGTTCGAATCTTATTTATCATACAGAAGTCAGCGAGTGGTTTTAAGAGATGGAGTAAAACAGGTATTATCGAAAAGATTACCAATAAATTTAGGAGTACCCCAGGGTTCAATACTGGGACCTTTAATCTACTGGTATAAGTACTGGTTTGAGCAGCGAACATATCTCTGTCCAAAATTATGCAGATGACACGAGCATTGTAGCAAGAGGTGATGACATACTGAATTTGACTGAAGTTGTTGATATTACAATTCAGCGAGCTCAGCGTTGGTTCACGTCTAATCGATTACATATGAATGAAGAAAAAACTACTGCGACTTTTTTCAAGACGAGTCACTCTAGTATTACAACGCCTAAACTGTATAAAACGAAGGATCGGGTCATTGAAACTCAAAACCCATCAAAATTTCTTGGCATATATCTTGATGAATCTATGAAATGGGCTGCACACATAACACAGCTGTGTACTAATCTCAGTTCTGTCTGCTTTTCTCTGAAAGTAATGGAGAAGTATTTTGATTGGTCCACATTGAAGGTGGTTTATCTTGCAGTCTTCGAATCAAGACTTTTATATGGTTCTATGTTCTTTGGAAATAGTAGCTTTATGAAAAATGTCAACGTTCTACAGAAAAGAGCGCTGAGTATTATTTTAAGATTGAAATATGATGCTTCCTGTAGAGGCAAGTTTAGAGAGATGAGCATACTTACAGCTACAGCCATCCATATACAGGAAAGTCTTCTTTTTGTTTTTAAAAATTACCAAGAGTTCGAACAAAATACTACCAGTGCGTATAACATCAGAACAACTTTCTTGAAGTACCCTAAACATCGCCTTACGCATACAGAGAAAGGACCAGAGTACTCATACGTAAGGTATTATAATGCTTTGCCCCTGAGTATAAGGTCGCAAAGAAACTTGAGTAAATACAAGTCGAGTGTGTTCAAGCTGCTTGTTAACAACGAACCTTATAATATTGGGGAGTTCTTTGACTATTGCCGTGTACTTGTGCGTGAAAAGACTATTCATATTTAGTGTTGCTTTAGAATTTACATGTTTAGACGCAATTTTCATTTCAGGGAGTTCATAATTTCTGTGTAATTCTCTTAATTGAAATAAAGAAATTATATATTATATATATATATATATATATATATATATATATATATATATATATATATATATATATATATATATATATATATATATATATATATATATATATATATATATATATATATATATATATATATATATATATATATATATATATATATATATATATATATATATATATATATATATATATATATATATATATATATATATATATATATATATATATATATATATATATATATATCCATACTAATATTATAAATGCCAAAGTAACTCTGTCTGTCTGTTACTCTTTCACGCCTAAACGGCTGAACGGATTTTGATGAAATTTGGTATGGCGATAGACGATAACCTAGAAATGGTCATAGGCTATAAATAGTCACGCCATCGTTCTTAGGGGGTAGGCAGTAGGCAGATAACTAAATTGAGTTAGTGATTTTTAGTCGTTTTTGTTGGGACTTTTGCTCTTTCACGTCTGAACGGTTTTTGATGAAATTTAGTAAGGTAATAGATGGTTACCTAAAAACGGATACAAGATCAAAATGATCACGTCATCGTACTTAGGGGATAGGAAGTAGGTAAAAAACTGAATTGAGTTAGTGATTTTTTTATGGTTTTTGCTGGGAGTTTTGCTCTATCATGCCTAAACGGCTAAACGGATTTTGATGAAATTTAGTTAGGTGATAGAGAGTAACCTAGAAAAGGATATGGGCTATTAATATTCATGCTATCATACTTAAGGCGTAGGCAGTAGGCAGAAAACTAATTAAGTTAGTGATTTTTAATCGTTTGTCTTAAAAGTTTACCTTACACACGCCTTAACGTCTGATCGGATGTTTATAAGACTTGGTCAATTTAAAGATAGGATCACAGGCACGGACACAGGCTACTTTTTACGGCGGGAAAATACCTCATTCCCGCGGAAATCTAGCGTGATCGTGTCAAGAAGCGCATGACGCCATAGCTACTGAAATGATTTTGATGGTTTTTTTTTTAAACTGAGTGTTACTAAGACTTCAAGTTAGTATTTGATCACTTTTCTAACTTAGAGGGTAGATAGGTGCCATAATTTAGGGAATTTATGATAAAATTTTGATGCAACTGTCTTTATTTAACAGTTTTACTTGGATCGAAACTTAGCGACATTCCATCACACTACTTAACTTATAGGGTAGGAAGGTACCAAAATTCAGACTACTTTTCTTCGGGAACATATCTCATTCCCACAGGAACCTATACATAGTTATTTATCCACAAAATTAAAACTCTGTCTAGAATCACATTACGCCAAAACTATTGATCTGATTTGTATACGATTTTTTATTCAACTGACTGTTACATTACATACAGATAAAATCTAATTACATACACCACAGAATTAATATAGTACTACATAACTAGCTACGCTTTAAACTTGAGGAGGTAATTAGATAGACATTTATACGAACTTTAAGCCCAGTAATCAGTTCAGGATAGGTAATCAGTTCATCACCGAAATTATAACACCTACACTTAGTTTGTTTACTATCAACGAGGGAAAATAATTCAATATAACGCAAACCTTCAAATCATACGTCGTCGTAGTGAATACAAGACGCTGCGCCGTGGGAAGAGGCGGTGCGGGGGGAGGGCCGTGTCCGACTGTGCCTACCCAAGCGGACAGATAGTTTTTTTAGGCAGGTAGAAGCATTAGGTAGTTAAGGTAGCTGTTAGATGTAGGTATTTTCTTAACCAATCATTCATATCTCTAGGTTTACTCAGATACGTATTATTCTTTATTTTTGCACTCGCTTTCATTTGTTAATTCTCAATTCATGTTTGAGAGATTACAGTTTCCGCTGAAAATCGCATTCGCCATGACGATAAATAAAGCTCAGGGGCAAACATTAAAAGTAGCCGGCATTAATTTAGAAAAGAGTTGTTTTTCTCACGGACAATTATACGTGGCTTGCTCACGTGTTTCAAGTCCACAGAATCTCCATGTGTTGGCCAGAGAGGGAAAAACAAAGAACATAGTTTACAAAAATGTACTACACTAATAAGGCCTCTTATTTTAAGCTTCCTACATTATTATACTACTTACATTAATTTAGTACTTCCTACGCAGACGATGTTGCGGCTGTCACACTGTCTAACATCGGGGGTTGGCAGGTAGGTAGTAGGTAGTATTTTAAACCGATTTACATTATTTACTTCTTATATTTACTAAGGAAACATTCGGAGTTATCCATTATGTGCTTAGGTTGCTTTCGAACAAATTTTGATGTGAAGTTGAGGACCGGAACACGATAGTGGGACATTGTTGCAGGGGGACTTACAGCCGGGAGAAAACAAAAAAACTTATGCGGACGAAGTCGCGGGTAAACGCTAGTATATATATATATATATATATATATATATATATATATATATATATATATATATATATATATATATATATATATATATATATATATATATATATAGAAGTGAATATTATTGTATATGAAGAAATATTTTAAATTTGGAATCGAAGTTACACCGCAAAAGTTTTCAAGCTCGACTGGGATACGAACCCAAAGTTGTTGGTAGAGCAACAGGGCGTAAACCTGAGAGACCTGGGTTCGTATCCCAGTCGAGGTTGAAAGCTTTTGCGGTGGTGTAATATATATATATATATATATATATATATATATATATATATATATATATATATATATATATATATATATATATATATATATATATATATATATATATATATATATATATATATATATATATATATATATATATATATATATATATATATATATATATATATATATATATATATATATATATATATATATATATATATATATATATATATATATATATATATATATATATATATATATATATATATATATATATGGAATGTTACATAGATACGAATCCTTCATGTATTTGTGAATTATTGGACCCTTTCTGACACAGTCTCGATTTCTTTCAGCATATTTCTTCAAAAACCAACATGATCAGGAGGTTTCTAGAGGATTATTGAAAAGCTTCAAACTCACGGTTTTGGATTATTTGAATCTATCCAAAATATTGATAAAATCCGCCGAATCAATTACACGTTGCCAATGACATTGTTGCATAAACTTAAAGAAAAGTTTATGCAACAAATGGATATTTTTATTGGTGAGATGGCAGAACTCGTGTTAGAAATTTAAGATGCTACAATTTCACCCTAGTTCAAATTCTATTCAGTTACCTTAGTGGATGTGGGTCGAAACTTTTTCACTGAAAAAAATATTTCAAATTATGGAAGACACAATCTTACCCTGTAATGTACCGCAAAGGGTAATGTTATAGTTTCATTGAATATATTAAAAACTCTACATATGTTTCGGGTACCCATTATCAAGATTATACAATTGTATAGAGTAACATTGTATACTCGTGATAATGGGTCAACCAACCGAAATATATGTGGACTTTTTAATATATTCAGTGAAACCCCAGGTAGCAAGTTGACGGTAATATGACGTCATATATTGGTCTGAATATCTGAGAAGTGACGTCGAAATGTCACAGCCTCAAGACGTCATTTTAAACTGTTGAAAAGACGTCATTAAATTACGTTTAATGCCATTTAGAATTAGAACATTTGTCTTTTCTTAAAAAATTAACGGTCATAAATTGACGAGAAGAGTACTTTGCGCTGGCGTCATCTGCTGTCATCATATGAACGTCAGTTATCTGACGTTAAAAAGACGTCATTCAACGGTCAAATGAGGTCGCTGACCAAAATTGACTCTAATAAGACGTTATGTTACGTCAGCTTGCTACCTGGGACTTAAGTCAAGTGTGTTAATTTTAGTTTATTGTTTTTAACAAAAATATTATATTCAGCTTGAAGATTTTTAATTAGTTCAGGTTTTGTTTCTTGCAAATGACGAATATATTTTTTACATTATTGAATGAAAAAGTCAAAGTTTACTTAATAAAAAAAAAGTTTTCAAAAATACATTTCTCTAATACTACCTGATTTCTAAGGATTTGATAATTTGTTCTCATAAAACTTGTTTGAAAGACATTCATACTAGCTATCTACTACCTCGGTACGTTTTGATGTTATGAAGGCGAAAAATGAAGTACGAGTATTGTTTTGTTAAATTTAAACTAGTTATAACCGTTCACTAAACTTATGAATATCAATAGTCAATAATGTATCAGACAGGTATTTTTCAGTTTTGTAGAAATATTTAATTGAAATTTTCACGCACTAGCTGAATACAGGTCTATGTTTTCTAGAATATTCCATAGAAGATTCCGACAGCGCTCTGTGTTTGAGTGATTCAATCTTCTAGAAATTGAGGGTATATTCTGTGAATTGATCTTCTATTGATTTCTACTCTTTCGAAAGTAGAAAAGTTGTCGTCGGTTGTTAAGTACCACGGAATGTCAGGAGAGTACTCACGACTATCAAATGGGGAGTAGAGTAGTATTTGAAGAAGAGAGCATTAAATTGAAGTAAAAACAGAATGATATTCTTATACATTAGAGCACCGACTATTGTTACTTCTGAATTTGTAAATAAATGGAAAATTTTTCTGTTGAATTTACCAATACCAAAGTCAAAACTGTTGTCAGAAATAAGGTGTCAATAACTAGGTCTAAAAAAATGGCATATATGTTGGCTAAATTGATGCAAACATGTGCCAAAAAAAATAACGGTAATAAGTAAAATTAGACGAATAAAGCCACGTGCTCAAGAAAAATAAGATAGACATGGCAAGACCAAAACGATAATTATTCAGAATCACTATAATCTCTTAGGATTATAACTATAATAAATAATTATGAGTTTTTTATAATGAAATTACACAATTTTCATTACATTATGAAAACCTTATAATTTGATAGAAAATCATTTATTAATCATGTATTGAAACTCACCAGTATGATTGGCGCAAATCAATTTATTCTGAAGAACACAATTCGATTCACTGAGAAGATATCATAAACGCAGTATTGAAACTCAGTATTTTAATTTGTGAAACTACTGCTATCTGTATTGCTTAGTGGCAAATCTTTTAATTGTGTGTGAACTATAATGGATATGTTTTTGTGTATTATAATCACTTTACAAATCGAATATATTATTGCGACTTTATGTTTCGACAAATGAATCCAATAACTATTTTAAATTCAACAAATTAATTATCCCTTTCAGTTACAACTAGAAATATCTACAATGACACTAGACAATGACTATCTACAATCACTCTCAGATACTATTGTAAAAATATCACTGGTTTACCACACCACTTCTTTGCTCTATTGCGATTTTTCATTAGTACTTGTTCACTAGTTTTCACTACTCTCGTTTTTTCAAACTTTTACTACTCTCTTGCTAATGATCTACACAACTCCTCCATCGAAAATACGTGTTGCTTATATAGACAAGTACGTTTCTGATGGATTCTTCCAATCAAACACAGAAGAGTGTTTGAATATCGCCCATCGAATATTTTTACAAACACGGAGCCGGAATTAGTTATTTTCGTAATAATATCATTTTTTATAATTTTTTTGAAGAATTTTAGCTCTATTAGAGATATTTAAATCAATTAAACACAATTCAACGAGATGAACATTTCACATGCAGTAAAATTCATAAAAATATCCAAATGGAAAATGCTCCAATTTTAATTGGACAAGTTATAGACTGCTTAGTACTGAATTTCTTGTATTATTGATTTTTGATTTTTTCTCGTGCACATTACTATTTGTTCATGATTACTTGCGTTTTAGTTTTCAATTGAATACATTTTGGATAAATGTTTTTTCGAATCTTTTAAAATTTGCTTTTCACTAGTGCGTTAATACTGAAGAGTTGAATGTAAATAGTACTCGGAGGTTAACTTGTTTATCCGAATAGACCTCATAGATAATTTCATCAGTACCAGTTAAAATCATAACCCAATACAATTTGAGGCCATTTCATGCTCAGTGTTTGCGCAAAGTCGTCGGCGTTAGTTCTAAAGCCTCCTCCCTCAGCACCAAGGATCAAAATTGAACGTGTGATTTAAGGCATTGCTTTTAATATTTCTTGACAAAAAATGAATAGAATGTATGCCGATTTTTCGAATTATTTTTCACTATTGCCAGAATACTTTTCATGTGTTTGCACAAATTTTTGAAGTACCTATTTTTAACTAACAGCTCACTATCATATCAATATGCGATTAGTAATGCTTAATAATCATACAATAATAATATAAATCTTGACTGATCAAACTGTTCCCCTCAATAGGCCTGACCTGCTTCTGGCTGACAAAAGATCGCGGGAAACTACATTTCTCGAGGTGGCCATTCCAAATGTCAACAGCCTAATTGAGAAGAATGCCGATAAAATCTCAAAATATCGAGAACGTGAAAAAACTTCGTACTGAAACTACGAAGGAAAATGTCGACAAGGAACCGTCGAACTACTGGTTGGTCTCATGCACAATGTTTCCCGAAACTGGCGGCAACCCCCTAGCTATTAAAGACCTGGTTATTTCAACCAGTAATTACCTGAAACACATCGTTAAAGGCGCAACAGTGAGCGGCGACAGGTGCCGATATGCCAAACATCATAGATGTACAAAGAGACATAACGCCGTAGCAAAGATTGTGTATCAAGGACTGGCTCTAAAAACACTGTTTATACATAAACAAAAGGTACGTTATTACAAATACACTGCAGTGCCAATTTTGGAGAATGACCAGTTTAGACTCAACTGGTACTGCCCTTTTTAACAGATCAAACAGTTTCCCACAATATTCCTGATCTGGTACTGGTTGACAAAAGAGCGACGAAAACTACATTTATCGAAGTGGCAATTTCAAATGCGATAAACCTAATTGAGAACAATGCTGAAAAAACCTCAAATTATAGGGAACTTTTAGTGCGTGTGCAGATAAAGTAAAACATGACTTCATCAGGAGTGTTCCATTTTTCTTGGGATCCACTGGTATAAACCCGAAAAATCTCTGTAAAAATATCAGAGATCTAGGACTCAAGGCTACATCTCTATGAGGAATTACAGTGAATTAATTGTGTGTGTGTAATAGAGGTGTGAAGCCGTAAGGCTTGAAATCAAGGATAATAATAATAAGTTTAATAATATTGCATTTTTTTGAGTTGTTTGTTTTTCATAATGTTTTTACCAGTAATATTCAATTGTTTACTTCCATATTCTTCTTCTGCTGAGAAGTGTTTTTGCATATTCTTTCTTGGAAAAACCATAAAGGTACTTCATTTCAGGCCCACAGTCATCCATTATGCCTATATAGAAAATGAAAAAAAAGCCAATTTTTTAAAAGAATTATATTTGAATATTTTCCAAAACATTACATAATAAAAAATATACGATATGAATTATACACAAGTACATATAAATGTTGTAATTATTTACAGTTATTCTTAATTTTAGACATTCTATTAATACTACATATGAGGTGATACTTGATAAAGAGAGGTAATTAACTTTTAGCAAAAATTGAGACATGAAACCCTGCTGAAATTACTTTTTCTTTGGTAGCAAAGAGGTACATCAGATATTTATTACAAGTAGTGACGTGTATCCGTTGATAGAAAAGGGCAAATTAGCAAGGAAATAAATGTTGGTGTAGGTATCTCTTAGCCACCCAATATTATTGCTAAAAGCTATTCTGACATTTTGAAACCGCTTGTTTGGGCAGATTATCTAATTCAATAATATTAATGTTTTGTAATCTCTGAAGGAGAGAAATCATATCCCTATATAAATGAAGATAATATTCTAGTATTAAAATGGAAAGACAGGGGATCTTCTGATGTAAAGTACAAAGCACGATGGCTCTATGATAAACTTCGATATTATGTTAAATATAAGATAAAATTCACAAATTTTAAAATTTTTCAAAAATCAAAAAAATCAAAAATCAAAAATTTTGATTTACACTTTCATTGAATTAATAGCATGATGCGTTTCGTCCCTATAAACGACGTCTACAGAATGACATCAGTAGTATTCTATTAGCGCCTAAAGAAGTCGTTTATAACGAAGGAACGCACAATGCTATGCATTCAATACAAGAATAAATCAAAAGTTCATGTGTTTGAATGTCATCTTATATTTAATTTCAATGGATTGACATCAAGTAAACGTCAATACCATTTAATATTTTAATATTAAGGGCAAATAAATCCGTAAAGCAGCCATTGTGATAGATTACAACGAAGAAAAGGCATTTATAGATTTGCCGTATCAAATGGCAGCGTATAAACCATATTTTACGAAGAACTATAATTGTATAAACGACTGGTATTCCATATTATTACTGCTACAACTGTGATGAATGCTCATTATTAGTATAAGAAAATTGGTAGTAAAAATATATAAGTGACCAAATTCACAGAACTTCTTGTATCTGCAATAATTACAGATTCATCACCCACAATTCCAACTCCCTCAACGTCTACTGTTCACATCTTGAAAGAAGTTGAAAACGTCAAACAAGGAAACGATGCTACAAACAAATGTCCATTACAACGGATTTGCTATGCTAGTACTAATGCCAAAAAATTAATACACTTTGTGAAAAATGCAAAATATCAATTTATATCGACTAAAAAATTACAAAAATTTCGAATAACAGGTATTTGTGAGTTGTATCACAAATATTGAATAAAATATTTATTGAAAGTTGTGTCATAAATGATTTTTTTTAATTTTACTTTGAAAACCTTATAAACTGATAAATTTTATTAGAATAAAAAAAAAAGTTTTTAAAATGAGACTAAGTAAAATTATTTAAGTCTGCCATGTGTATTACCTCTTCGAAGGATTGGCAAATGGACTACTGCACATGAATTGTATTCAAATCATACCCATCGGTGTACAAGCGGTGCCTAAGTCGAACTATGTTGTGTGCTAACTCGTGAGCATGCGGGCCGATTTGTTGTTTAGGTGTGACCCACCGGAGAGCATGCATTATTTTACGTATTGAAAAACTACACACTAGCCTATGACGAAGTGGCAATAGAAGCCTGTTTAAACACCGGTCCACTTTGGCCACTCACCAAGGATCAAGCAAATCCAGTCACACAAAGCCACTTGCTAATCGGACATCCCATCATTAGCCCTTTGGAAACAAAAACCGTCACAGAATTCACAAGAGGATCCCACTTAAAAAAATGGAACCTTTAGAAAACTTCAAAAATTGAAGAAGGATATTTGGAATTCATGATTGTCGGAATAGTTGCATAACCTGCAAGAAATAAACGAATGGAAACAACGTCCTCCTTGAAACAGGAAAGGAGACCTTCTATTAATTACAAATAACAATACTCCACCCGCAAATTGGTCAATGGACAGCATCGAAGAAACTCATCCAGATTCAGATGGAACAGTGCGAGTTGTTACAATATAACAAAAAACTTCAGAAAAGGCCTATAACCAATTGAATTTCATTTGAAAGAAACAACAACGATGAAATTATCTCTATTAAGCAAAACGTTTACAGTGTAGCTACATGTTTAACTAATACTTTAATGTACATAGCAGTAACAATGTCAATCAGCAATCCGGTGAAATCTGAATTTATATTTACTAAACACAAACAGGTATATACATAGAATAACCTCACAATTTGGAACATTGTTGAATATTTTTCTGGAAAAAGTGGCGGTAGGCGAAGTGATGTGAACTCAAACTTCGAAGGAGAGGTCTTTGACGATCCGAATCAGTTGGCTGATGTTTGCACAATCGTTAGTACCAAATTAATATCTCGATATGGCAATAATCTACCTCGGATTTGCACATCACCCATGGTGAACCTCAATTTTTACTTCTACCCTGTCACTAAAAAGGATGTTGAGGATACCATTAGAGCCTTAAAAAATGAAAAAACGTCGGTGTTCAATCCATATCGGTCAAAGTTTTGAAAGGAATTCGTGGAATTATTGGTGAGCACTTTGCATATCTCATCAATGTCCTTAAGCAATCTATAATAATTCCAGTATTCAAGAATGGAACCGTAAGTGAAATAACTAATTATCGCCCAATATCCATTTTTGAGCGTGTTTTCCAAGGTAATAGACAAAATTGTTTTCGCCAGAATGATGAGTTATCTCAATAGATTCAAAATAATTGACGCGCGATATGGATTCAGAAGCCGCCACTCAACTCAATCAGCTGCAGTCAAGTTTTTTGAATCCGTCTACGAGTGTTTGGATAAACACTTGTTTGTAGTGGGGTTATTTTTGATTTATCTTTCGCATTTGATTCACTATCTTTTGAATTTATACTCGATAAATGCTACAATTTAGGTTTTAGAGGTGATTTTCTGAATTGGTTATGTAATTATCTTCAAGAAAGAACAATGGTAGTGAAAATAGGCGGGAGTTATTCTCAGAGACATGACATTACTCTTGGGGTGACGCAAGGCTCTGTACATGGACCTCTTCTATTCATATTGTTTATACATGATCTGCCTGCGAAGTTGTCCCGGTTTTTGGTGACGCTATATGCCGATGATTCATCGGTGGTTGTTTCTGGCAGGACTCCTGAAGAACTTCTGGAGGCATGTGAATGTATTGTGAGAGAGTCTGTAAATTGGTGTCGAATGAACAATCTGATGATGAACGTTGACAAAACTGTATGTGTTCATTTTTGTCTGAAGGGCAATGGAATTAGTACCTTGGATGTTGAATATGGGGAACAACACTATAACATCATCCCAATCAACAAAGTTTCTTGTAATATATGTAGACAAAAATTTGAGATGGACATCACACATTAATGTCTTATGTAAAAAATTGAGTAACTCATTTTTTGCAATCTCTAGAATTAAGAACATCGTACCTAGAAACTGTGTTATGAATGTGTTTAACAGTCTTGTATATAGTCATCTGAATTATAATATTCTGCTGTGGGGGCTGCTCTATAGAAATAGTACTCAGAATAAGAAATCAGACTCAAAACTGAATTCAGTCCTTTTGAGAGCATTCTTATCAGTTGTAAATATTGTATCAATTGAAATGAATGTAATTTTACAATGTAAGAAAGGTTTCTCAATAAATTTATATATATATATATATATATATATATATATATATATATATATATATATATATATATATATAAATATATATATATATATATATAAAGAGCGAAATAACGTCTACCAAAATGATATATGATATATTGATAATATTGTTGATTTTATATTATAGATACTATGGAAGAGAGTAATGCTTTGGAAACGTCTAATAAACTAATTTGTGATTGTGATTATTTCTGAAGATGAAAGCAAAATTTCATCGAAACTTTACGACAAAAGTTCTACAAATTTCAATGAATCGAAATTGATCGTTGAATAAACAGATCATGAGATCTTCAAAGATAACAAACTCCAAGTCCCAGAACAGTTCTTGCAGATTAACATCCAATACAAAACTGAAATAATATTTAATCTGGAGGACGATACTCCATTGCTTTCTAATGATGAACACTCTATAGTCAAAAATATGAATGAGTGTCTTCTAAATAAAAGTCATATCTGAAGATTCAAATAGACGAGTTGATAATGTCAAGTTTCCAAAAGAGAATTTACATACAAAATTGATTCAGCTATATTTTACAGATGATCTTATAAAGTGCTCTGATAGATCCGACGAAAATTTTTATTTTTCCAATTTTGATATTTCAATGTTTAAATGAAGAGCCCTTGTTTGAAACTTCTCGAGGTGATGCTAGATATACGAATACATATTGCCAGGATATGCGATGATAGTTTAAAATCTCCAAGAGACCATATTTCGAATAACCTTTTTTCTCAATCTTTTAAAAGTATGATAAGATTTTCTTCTTATGCCGATTTGAATATTTCGAATGATCATAAGTCTTGTTGAGAGTTTTATAAAATCTACACCCTCCGCGCAATTAAGTACGCCCTATAGACATACTGCTCTATCTAGTTTTGAGTCATTAGCAGCTTCAAGTGAAAGAAAATTAATGATGTTATCAATAATGGAGGGTTCGCACCTCTGGATGTTGACGATCTCAAGATTACTACTACTCAACTCACCCCAGTCGACGAAGTGAGTAATGATAAAAAGATGGTATACTAAGTGGAATGAGGCATGGTAGAGTCACGACCACCTTTACTACAGGCCATGAAATGAATATCTGACATATGTTATAACATTGCCTAATGTTCCCGCCATTTCTTGTAGTGGTATACTAAAACAAGCAGGACGCTTCCCAAAACTTTCGCAGTTTGAAGTTAAATAATTTGAGTTTTTGGTATAAATTCTATATTTGTCAATAGTGTACAGTGTATTAAAAGTGTTGATGTTAATAATTTGTTGAAATCTCAACATCAAACATTAAAAAACGAAGTGTTTAGTTTGTTTACAAATTTCAGTGAAACGAAATCAATTTTGTGTTGTTCAAGACTTTCGTAGTTTGAAGAATATTTTACGATTTCAGTTCTAATCCTCTATTCATCAATGTTCTATAGTGTTATTTACGTGCTAGTGTTGATAGTTTGTGGATAACATATCATCAAATTATAAAAACGAAGTGTTTTGTGTGTACCGATTTATTCGAATCGAATTTGTGTTGTGTTTTGAGTACGGATTACTTACAAATAATTTGTTTGTGAAATATAATGTAGAGGATAGGTATTCCGTAGATGATTCAGTAAGTTTCAAGCTTGGGATAGGTGAGTTTATTTATAGAAATAAGTATATTTTCTAACCTATTTATTACCGATAACCATCGAATAAACAGATCGCTATTCACAAATATAACTAACAATAACACATTCTTTCAAAATCCAAACTTTCCTCAAAACCGAATTTTTGGAAGCTATGATTTCATTTATTATTGATAATATTTTAATTATTTGCAACGGAGAGGACTGAATATACCTACAGATATAATTAAAAATGTCTTATTTCACATGTATTCCATATTTGAAAAAATTATTAAAGGCAAGTCTCTTGAACGTGCCTTTTTGTATAATATACAGCAGAAAGCAATTTTGTGTAATCTCACTATTTTAAGAGTGTCATTGGATGAGTCCAACAAGATTTTTGTTGTTGCTGTTTATGTGATAAAGACAATAAAAATATTCTGAACATGCTGTGTTCCATTTTTTCGAATATCTTATTGAATGATTAAACAAAAAAAAATAATGAAGCCGGACACGAGAAAACTGAATTAAAAATAAACGAAGAAAGCTCAATACTTTCATAAAGTAGTTTGTTGGTTGCTCTAATCAGAAATATAATATTTGTTTATACTAAGGTAAATAATTCAATTTGAGTAATTCCTACAGCGTTTCTTTCAAGGTTCCTATTCTCTCAAATAATTTAATAAATTTGGTTAGGCAACTTTTCATGTAAATAAATCCCACTGACTAATCGAGGTATTTTTTAGACAGTGGGGCTTTATCGAAAACATCGTTGTTTTCTTGCAATAATAAATGTTTTACAGTTTTCTGTTACAGAAATATGTCTCACAATACCCAATATAATATTCTATATATTATGCATACTAATAATATTCATTGTTTGTTCACAATATACAAAAATAGTTGAAATAATGCTTCAAAGCTTGAAACATACGACTAGGATAGTATACAACTAAGCAGAATTTGGCAACACCGAGGGACTACGCTCTTCATGGCCTGTAGTAAAGGTGGTCGTGGTAGAGTTATTGAAAAACCTACCAAAAGAATAAAATTATGTTTCGATGGGGAAACAATAACACTTGAGCGACAAGATGTAAATTTGTGTCATACACTGACAAATTCTAAAGCGCAGAAGGACATCAACAGAAAAGCAAATATTTTCGATGCCCAACACTCGACACATCACTCTTCAAGTGATGAGTTTGATCGTCCATTGAGTCCCATTATAACAAATAAGAGGCGATATTCGAAATTGTTTCTGAAAAGAGACACGTTCACACAAGTGTTTCGTTCAGATAAATATTTTTTATTGCGAGTAAAAATATATTTTCATAATCATTAATTTGTCTCTTTCATATGAAACACTTATGGCCAGTGAAGGCGACTTGTTTTAGTTCATTAACTCTTTACAATTATTTCAAGGACTCCTTAAAACCGTACGAATGTCCATCATGCGATGGATAATTCACATCATCATCGATGAACAGACATTCGAAGTATAACTGCCACGAAACAAAAAACAATAAACTTAGGACACCAACAATAGTGGATTGTTATGTATTGTCAGTTTTCACGAAAATATTTAGAGGATATAATATATATTATATTATGTAAATACGAGTATCTTGAAAAATTCATAATATTGTAGGATAAACCGTTTGGTTTCAGGCCTGGTAGACGACAGAGGCAATAACAGATTCACTTGAAAAAATCTACAATGCATTAGAAAATAATAAGAAAGTTTTGTGTGTGTTTTGCCGACTTGGCCAAGGCATTTGATCTCCCTGCATCACATCGATTGCATCACATCGGAATAAGTGGCATTGCTCATAAATTATTCGAAAGTTACTTGGGTAATAGACCTCAACAAAATTTCATATGGTCCCTACTAGCATTTTACTTCTGGGTATAATCGCCATAAATACCCAGGTCCTGGGTATTTATAATTTTTATGTAATTTAAAGAAGATTGAGATTATTTTTTGCAATTACTACCCTGCAGGGACAGTAGTGATGGTAAAACATTAATGAAATGTATCGAACTAAATTTTATATAGTCCCTTCTAGCATTTTTTTTTCTGAGCATAAAGCCTTATTGGCATAAATACCCTGGTCGCATGGTTGCACTGGTCCTGACTACTTATGATTTTTATATAATTTTTGTGATTGTGATGGATGAATTTAATTTTATTGAAAGTGAAGAAAAATAATTAGTAAAAGTAATAATTATGATTTAGAAAGATAGGAAAATTTAACCTAGTATGTGTGAACAACATAAGAAAAAAATTAAAATTCAATCTGTAGGATGGCAGAATTAAATGATAGTTTTGTTCTAGATCTTTTGTTGGTATCAAAATAAAAAGAATAATGTCATAAAATTGTTATGCAAAACATTTTGATCTATGGCACAATAAATAGTTCAAAATTATATTAAGTTAGACAAAAAACAGGAGATACATTTTTTAATAGGTTTATCCAAATATATTACATTGTTTCTAGGAGTTTTCAGTTTCTACTTTCTAGCATTCTCAACCCCAGGTAGCATCACAGGCTTGTTTTATTACTGCACACACACACCTGCACACCCAGGCCTATGGCTAAACCTAAAGCATACTAATATTATATAGCCACAGCCAAAGCATATAACTAAAGAATTTTGTTTTGTTTCAGGAATCCTTGAACCAGAGTCTGGCGAAGGCCATATTTGTAAGTGGTGCACCTTTATCAACGATGGAACACCCCCTATGGCTGGATTTTTTCCGAAAAATGCGCCCGTATTACATCCCTCCATCAAGGTATCGTATTGCCTCAACATACCTAGATTCCCAGTATGCAGAAATGCAAAATGATATTACAACTCAGCTCAAAAATTCAAAAACCCTGCATTTGCAATGTGACGGCTGGAGTATCATTCGAAATGAATCAATCATTAACATTGTCATATCGAAACCAGAACCGTTATTTGTGGAATTTATTCCATCTAAAGAAAACAGACACAACGCTCAGTACTTGGCTGAATTGGTTATCAAAACCATTGAAAAGTACGGCCCTGATAAATTTCTTGTTCTCATAGGAGACAACGCACGCAACATGCAATCTGCTCTAAGTATTGTTAAAGAGAGGTTTCCACATATAATTCAATTAGGCTGCCTTGCTCATCTACTACACCTTTTGTGTGGAGACATATTAGGTTGTGCTTCAGTGAAGACCTTCATGGCAACTGCTATTGATGTCGTCAAGACTGTGAAAAATAGCCACCTTCTAAAGGCTATTTTTGATAGACTGCAGTCAGAGAAGAAATTCAAAGATAGGATCTCTTTGAAATTGCCTGATACAACAAGATGGAGGAGCCATTTGTTTTACCTAGAAAACTTGCAGGCTAATAAGTCTCTGTTGCAGAAACTTGCCGTCAGCGAAGAGGCAGATATCTCCGCTGATCTGAAGAGACGCATTTTGGATGATGCTGTATTTTGGGTACGAGTAGAAAAAATGATAAACATGTTGAGTCCCATCATAGATCCGATAACAAGCTTTGAGGGCAACAACGAAATGATCCACAAGGTTTATGTAAAGTTGAACGAACTGCAAGAGACGTTGACTAGTGAAATTCCTCTTTCGCCACTTCAACAAGCGGGGGAAAACAACATTTTGCAAAATCTTACGAAGATGATGAAACGTGGAATAAGCGAGAATCACCTTGCAGGGGACCTACTGAATCCTAGTAGTATTTGCTGCCATCTATAACCAGAGGAACTCCTTGATGCTATTGGTTTCATCTGTGAAACAGGTCAGTCAATGGGCTTAGCTATCAATGACATTAAAAAAGACCTAGCCGATTATCGGGACAAAGAAGGGTTGTGAAACAGAACTTTTATCTGGGATGGTGTTGCAGAAGAAAGTGAGAATGAGGAAAAGTTTCACCCTTATTGTGGTAGAGGCAGTTAAGAGGCACTTGTATGTTGGCTGATATTGCCATAAAAATCCTCGGAGCCCCCTGTAACGTGAAAGGAAGTTGCAAAATCCTTCTTTAAACATTCAGTAGGATATTGCAACATATTTATTATAACAGCTAGAAATAAGTATTCAAACCAGTAATTAGGAAAGACAATTTAACGCAATTCTGCACATCGGCAGAATTGCATTTATTGCAGAATTGCATTATTAGCATTATTTCGATTCCAACAAAGGATTATTAGAGATGACATACATTCATTCTATGTTCAACGACAGATCGAACATGATGTAAAGTTACAGCAATGGTAAGATCAATTAGTAAAATAGTTTGTACCTCAAATAAACATAGAGTAAAAGTGACAACTGGCTTTTTCTTAACCCGTCATCGGGAGATGACATTACATGGCGATCCTGCCAGTGCCTTTGGGGCCATGATATCAATGTGTACCTGAGCTGATATAATAATGGGTAATAGCCAACATAAGCAGGAAGAGATAATAGTGGAAGCTGCAGGCTCGGGAAACAACCAAGCGGTAGAGTCAGCTACACAAAGGATAGATAGGACAGAATGGTTAGTGATAGCACTCGTTTGTATCATCGCTATAATTGTGGCTGTTATGGGATGGAAGAAAATAAAAACAGCCCTACGAAATATGATTAGACAAGAAATCCGTAGCAACGAAATAAGAAAATCAAGACAACAGCTGGACGACCGAGTCGACGTCTAGGAGACAACAAGGGGATATGTGCAGTTAAAGTGCGTGAAGTGAAAAACAAAAAGTGCGAAATGAAATGTCTTTAAGAGAAATCTATCAGAAACTCAACAACGACTTGAGGACATTTAGAGACAACTTAAGAAAAGACAATACAGCAAGACGGACCGATGAAGAAGTAATTAATCGTAAGTTTAAGGATTTAGATAAGTTTAAAGATTATCTGGCGCAAGTTGACAAAAAGTTCGATCAAAAAGTTATTGATAAGGAAATCAATGACAGTAGCATTGAGCAAATTTTAGAAATAAAAGATCAAATTAACGATAAGATAAATAACAGTTTAAAGATTTTGTCAACTCGTCGCCAAGAGACACAGGCGACTGATCATAAAATAATGACTGAACAATTTAATTTCAGAACGGCATCTAGTTTGCTTCCCAAACTAGATGGAAAAATTGAAACGATTCATCATTTAATTGAGGGCATAGAATTATATGAATCTGCATTAGATCAAATTAATAAGCCATTATTAGTAAATTACGTTTTGAAAGCATGCATTGGACATGTGGAAAAAATTAGATTGAAGCAGTCATACAATAGCGTAGATGAATTAATTGCCGATATCAAAACTCATTTTCTTCCGAAACAATCTGCATCAGCACTTGCGGCACGATTGCAAGCCTGTCAGCAAGGCAGCACGGATATAGAGGAATACGGCAGATCAATTGAAATACTTATGTCAGAACTAACAATTGCTCAGGCAGGTAATGATGCCCGAGCGCTAGAAATTTTCAAAGGCGCCAACGAAAAAATAGCAGTAGATGTTTTCGCAAGAGGAATCAAAAATTTCAAAACAAGAACAATTATAAAGTCGTGAAATTTCAATAAATTAAGCGATGCAATAAACGCCGCGAAGGAAGAAGCGGTGTTGCATCAGCAAAACGCGTCAGTTCTACATTTTAAAGATCAGTACCGTGGCCAAGGGCGAGGGCGCGGTAGATTTTTTAATAACAGAGGGCGTCAAAATTTTAAAGGACGGGGAACGTTCAATAATAATCATAATAATAATAATAATTATAATAGCAATTATAATCAGAAAAGTAAACAAAATAATTATCGGGGTCATAATAATAGAGATAATAATTACCGAATTAGACACAATAATCATCGAGGTAATATTAATAGTAACAATAATAGAGGTAATGTTTTCTTAGCCGAAAATGTAGATAGCGAGAGGCAGCAGTTTTTTCGGGCCAACGACCGCAAATAATTTAGAAAATAATCACAATGTATTGTCAAATGTTATATTAAATATAAATAGTTTAAATTTTGTACGCATGAATTACGACCAAAAGGAAATTATCCTTCTCGTAGATACGGGGGCGTCAGTTAGTGTTCTATTCAGAACTTGTGTCAATCAAAATGAAAAGGTGAACAAAGAAAATACTATAAGAATAAATGGTATCTCAGGCACGGTTAATATTTCATTGCAAGTTGGCAAAAATGATATAAAACATACATTTGTAATTATAGAACCATTTAACTATGCTATCGACGGTATATTGGGTTCAGATTTTTTTGAAAAGTATTATGCATCAATTGATTATAACAAATATGAATTGTCTTTTTATTTCAAAAATTTGCATATATGTGTTCCAATGGAAACAAAAGATAGCCGGGTCATCAATGTACCACCGCGATGCGAAATCATTTCGTACCTTACAACAGAGCCCTCAGGAGACCAAATCATTTTACCGGAAGAAATTCAAAAGGGAGTTTTCATAGCAGGCGTACTAGCGCGTCCATGCGAAGGAAACTTTCCCGTTCGAATTTTGAATACAAATATAGAACCAAAAACAATCAAAAATTTTAAACCACAAACCATAAACGCAAACGAATTTCAGATTTTATCTTTTCAAACTGAGGATCAAACGGTGGAACGCATTGACACAGTACTTAAATTAATTAGTAATAAGCATTTGAATACAGAAGAATATAAACCGTTGGAGCACATATGCGCAAAATTTGATGACGTTTTTCATTTGCCATCTGACCCACTGACCGTGACAAATGTCTATAAACACGACCTTCAATTAGAAAATGCCGTAACACCAAAGTATATTAAGCCATATCGGCTACCTCAAACACAAAAAGCAGAAATCCAATCTCAAATCGGAAAAATGCTGAATGACGGTATTATAGAACCAGCAAGATCAGCATGGTCGGCACCATTGTTAATTGTTCCTAAAAAACCAGACAATAACGGTGTTCGGAAATGGAGGGTTGTCATTGATTATAGGATGTTAAATAAAAAGATAAAAGATGACAAGTTTCCATTGCCAAATATTACCGAAATATTAGACTCATTGTCAGGAGCAATTTATTTTTCACATCTTGACCTGTCACAAGGTTATCATCAAATCGAATTAGATCATAAAAGTCGACCTTATACTGCATTCACGACAAACACAGGTCAATACCAGATGACAAGGTTACCAATGGGCTTGAAAATAAGCCCTAGCGTTTTCTCGAGGGCTATGACAATAGCAATGTCGGGATTAAATTACGAAAGCTGTTTTGTTTATTTAGACGATCTCATTGTCTTCGGGAAAAATTTGAAAGACCACAATACAATTTTGGTAAAAGTTCTGCACAGAGTACGAAAAGTAAATTTAAAATTGAATCCAAATAAGTGTGAATTTTTGAAAAAAGAGATTTTATATTTAGGTCATATAATATCAGCTAATGGCGTTTCTCCAGATCCAAGTAAAATAGAAGCAATCAAAAATTTTTCGGTACCACTCGATGCACAGTCAACTAAAAAATTCGTCGCTTTCGCAAATTACTATCGAAATTTTATTCCAAATTTTGCTAAAATTGCGACGCCACTAAACTACTTAAGTAGAAAAAATGTAGAATTTCAATGGACACCCGAATGTCAAAACGCTTTTGAAACAATAAAGGAAAAATTAATCAAACCACCGGTTCTACAATACCCAAATTTTGAATCAAGTAATACATTTGTTTTAAAAACAGACGCTTCAGGCTTTGCCATAGGCGCAGTTCTGTGTAATGAGAACGATAGACCCATTGCGTATGCCAGCCGCACTTTGAATAAGGCGGAAATAAATTATTGTACAATCGAGAAGGAATTGTTAGGAATCGTTTGGGCAGTGAAACATTTTAGGCCCTATCTTTACGGACGAAAATTCATAATACGGATCATAGACCTTTAGTTTATCTTTTTGGAATGACGAACCCCTCAAGCCGTCTAACAAAATTTAGATTAACTCTAGAAGAGTACGATTTCGTAATACAGTACATTAAAGGAAAAACAAATGTAACAGCAGACTCGTTATCGAGAATCGAAATTCCTAAAGAGGAATTACGTAAATTATCAGTTACAGTTGTGGAAAATGTGAATATAGTAACGAGAGCAATCGAAAAATTAAAAATCGGTGAAAACGTGACTAGGGCTGATCACCCCGGAATCGTAGAAATACTAAGCAAACCGAAAAATTGAACAGAATTAAAAGCTCTGGACGCAGAGACTTTTGATGAATTGAAAAACAATAAGCAATTTAAATTTAGTAATGAAAATTTTATGTTTGATGCAACGTTGCCAATTATTTATTGCAAATGGAGTAATTCTCGTCCAGCGTCGGATCTTCGAGCGATGTTGGGGGATCTTCAAAATATTTGCAATCAGTTCAATATTTATGAACTCATTATTACTAAAGAAAATGAATGCGCATTCGAATTAGTTAAAGAAATTGCTAAAATGTCGGAATCCTTCAAAGGAGCAAATATAAAGATTTCAATTTCAAATAAAGTGAGAACTATAAACGAGCTAGAAACGAGACAACTAATATTAAACGATTTTCACATTTTGCCAACCGGCGGTCATTCGGGCATAAACAGAATGTTCAACAATATTAAAAAACGGCATTACTGGAGAGGACTTCGTGAAGATGTGGTATCTTTTGTACATCGGTGTGACGAATGTCAACGGTATAAGCATTCACAGCCTCATACAGAAAATTTAAGAATTACATCTACGGCAACGGAAGCATTTCAAAAGGTTTTCTTAGATTTAGTAGGTCCTATTGAAATGGATAGCGAAGGTAATAAATATATTTTGACAATACAATGTGACTTATCAAAATTAGTTGAAGCTTATCCTTCACCTAATAAAGAGACTATTAATGTAGCTAAATCATTTGTTGAAAATTTTGTATTAAGATATGGAGTACCGAAAGAGATTGTTACGGATCAAGGAACGGAGTTTATGTCTACACTTTTTAAAGAAAGTTGCAAAATTTTAAATATTAAGCAATTGAATTCTACAGCATATCACCACCAGACATTGGGTGCATTAGAAAACTCGCACAAACATCTAGGCGCTTATTTAAGAATTCAAACAGCGCAGTACCAAAATGCTTGGAGTAGTTGGTTACCCTTTTGGTGTTTTTCTTATAACACAACGGTGCACACGGAAACCAAATATGCTCCCTATGAGCTAGTATTTGGTCGTGTACCGACATTTCCATCAAATCTAAGTGAAACAATTGATCCGCTCTATACTTTCGACGATTATCCTCTAGAACTAAAATATCGAGTGCAACAAGCAAATGCTGACGCGAGGGAAAAATTGATAACTTCGAAAGAAAAACGAAAAGAAAAATATGATCAGTCTCGTAGTACTCCTTCAATTAGTTATAAGTAAGGTGATTTAGTGTTAATAAAGAACGAACCGCAAAATAAGTTGCAAGAACTCTATAAAGGACCTTATAGTGTAATAGAAGAAAAGACTCCAAACTTAGTAATAAGGGTAGGTAAAAAACAAGTGATTGTTCATAAAAACAGAGTGAAACATTATTACAAATAAGTTGAAAGACTGAATCAGTGAAGATTTTAGAAATTATCTGTAAGTTAGGTAAGGAGAATACTTATATCGAAAAAAAAAAAATTATACCTTCAGACATAGCTAATTGTTAATAGTTTAGTTTCAAAAAGTTTTTTCTTTTCAACCACCGGGGGAGGTGTAATGTGAAAGGAAGTTGCAAAATCCTTCTTTAAACATTCAGTAGGATATTGCAACATATTTATTATAACAGCTAGAAATAAGTATTCAAACCAGTAATTAGGAAAGACAATTTAACGCAATTCTGCACATCGGCAGAATTGCATTTATTGCAGAATTGCATTATTAGCATTATTTCGATTCCAACAAAGGATTATTAGAGATGACATACATTCATTCTATGTTCAACGACAGATCGAACATGATGTAAAGTTACAGCAATGGTAAGATCAATTAGTGAAATAGTTTGTACCTCAAATAAACATAGAGTAAAAGTGACAACTGTGTTTTTCTTAACCCGTCATCGGGAGATGACATTACACCCCATAACATTAGTAAGTGAGTGAGTAAAGTGTAAACTGCCTAGAGCCGCCATTTTCCGGACCAAACATCTGGAATTTGGTTTTTTGACAACAGGAGGGATACTAGGTGAGTTATCTTGGTAGTAACTAGCGTATGGTGATTCGAGCGGACCCCCAGAGAAGAAGCCACAGTTTCCAGAACTTTTTCGTTCTGCGCATGCGCAGACGAAATCGCTTGTAACTTTGGACTTGGTGCATTTAGAATAGTTTTTTCTCCTTTTATAGCATATCGGTGGGACAGCAAGCAGTGGCTAGCATTCAGAAGGTTTCTTCGTTCTGCGCATGCGCAGACGAAATCGCGTGTCTCGTTGTAGGCTGTACTTAGAAATTCCGTTTTTAGGTAATAGGGTTTCTGAGAGTTGCAGCAATCAGCTGATTGCTGCAGTGATTGCCTCAGCTGAGGTGCCTTGCGCAGGGATAGCGCCAACAGGAAGGGAAGTCCGGAACGGCTTTAGATAGAGGAAAAATTTTTTCGTCAGCAGGTGCCGCACAGGACTATATCTAGGTTTATGAAAGTTTCGGACCAACATATCGCATGCGGTTCGAAGCAACGGTGTAAAACTGAGATCATTGTCCCTTTTCCACCATTTTACCAAGTGTGTGAATTTCTATCTGGTCTTTTCTGATCGTTCGTTGTGGGTATGGAGAAGCGGCTCACGCAGCCGAGTGGGACGGTGCGCAGAGGACGATCGTCCAGCGCAGTGGCATGTCGGGAAGTGCGAGAAAAGTCGGTGCCAGAGATAGGCGTGGCGGAAGACCCAATCACCAAGGTCCGCGCAATGAAAAGAGAGCTGACAACTTTCGTACTTGATGAGAGCTCGAGGGTGTCAAAGTTGGCGGGATATAAAATCCTGGGAGTAGTAATGAGCTGTGAGGAGTTGATAATGGACCTAGTAAGGGAACTAGACCAAACCCAAGTCAGAGCTTGAAGAGAAGAGGAAGTGGGAGGAAAGAATAATGGCAGGGGATATCATTATTAGCAAAAGTATTACAGCGACGTGGCCGACTCTAGCGGCCCCAGTGAGGAACAGGGAAGTACAAAAAACACCGCAGAATGAGGAGCGTACCAAGCCATTGTCTTATGCAGTGGTACTGAGCGACCCCAGTGAAACTACAGAGTGAAGCGCTGAAAGAGAAAGTCATCATCGAAGTCGGTTCCACGACGAACATCAGGGTTAACGCCATCAGGAAATGTAGAAGGGAGGGTGCCTTCGTCATAGAGACGGTGTCAGAAAAGGAATGCGAAGCGCTCAAGGGTAGCGAGGCCATCAAAAAGATGGGCCTGAACGTGGAGGAGCCACGCAAACGGGGAAACAGGGTGCTCATATATGATGTTGCAACAAAATTGAGCGATGGGGATCTCCTTACGGAGATATACACGAAGAATGTGAAATAAATCAAAAGAGAGGAGGACTTCAGGAAGGGAGCCAGAATAATTCGAAGGCACGGCAGAGAAGAGGACAGGGGCAGCTCGATCGTCGAACTACCTGAAACGGTGAAAAATGCACTCTTGAGAGCAGGGAGGGTGTACATTAACTGGGACTCCTGCAAGGTGAGGGAACCTGACGTGATAGAAAGATGCTATCGCTGTCAGCTAGCGGGGCACTTCAGTAACGAGTGCAAAGAAAGAGTTACTCTGCAGTAAATGCGGTGAAGGGGGCCACACCAGGAAGGACTGCAAAGGAAAGGAAAATTGCAGACTGTGCGCCAAAAAAGAACTGAATGCCGGGCATTCAATCCTCAGTGAGAAGTGCCCAGAAAACGCTAAGATAGCGCAGCGTGTCAAGAATCGTAATGGTTTATAAGGATTCTTACGGAAATAGCGAAGGTATGAAAGTTCTGCAACTGAACTGTCAAAGGTCAGCTGCAGTTAAAAAAAAGGACGCCATCTCAGGAGAAGACAACAAGATCTAGTCGACTTCGGCGCTAGTCGCCAAGCAGTCAACATGACTGTCATCTACAAACATTATTAGTGCACTTCAATGTATTTGATTGTAAATAGTTATGTTGAATAAAGTTGTTCATAATAAACAGAGTTTGGGTATACATCCTAACAAACCCCAACATTGGTGAGCCCTGACATGATCGACGCAACGACCAACTATAGTACAGAGGTAAGGACAATTAGTTCAATCTTCTCATTTTGGTCATATTTTTACTGACATACTTTAAATACAATACTAATTTTTTTTTCAATTTGCACTTTACATCGACATTAATGAATTATTGAAGTTATTGTATCTCATTTCGCAGATTCATAAGTAATATTTATTTATATGAACATATTTCAAGTAGAAAAACATGGAAAAAAAACTCTTTATGACAGTGATTAAAGCGAATTTAGAAAATTAGACCCTTAAGTGATTATGACAGAAAATGTCCTAATCACTTAGGGGTCTAATTTGACTGACACCATAAACAAATTCAATGATATAATTGGCCAGAAGATGTCGGATTTTCAGGTAAGAGATTCTGGTAAGCTGGACTTCTGCTTATTATATCAGTATTTATTGATAAACTTTTTTATAGGTTGATATAGTATATATCGTATTAATGAAAACATTAAATTTAGAAATCAATATCAAACGATGTAACCCTTTGAAAGGATGATCATATATTGAATTACCGAGTAGTATAAGTTAAAAAAACACCGTTCAATATGAGAAAAATGATTTGAAAACAAAGTACCAATGCTTTGAATTGGCACTCATGGCAATTCTTATAGCGGAAAGGCCGAATTATCACCCACAACAATCCACATTTTTCACAGAATTTCAATTTTGATGTTATCGAATTTCCTGTAAAGTCGTATAATATTACATCAGTGCGGTTGCATTTAAATTTTATCTGATAATTGCGACAAAACAATGAAAAAGTTTAGTGACGAAATAGTTAATATAAAAATAATAACGTCTTTCGACAAAGCCCCATTTGAAACTTTTCCTTCGAGAAATGTATTTACTGGAATGCAGCTACATTTGCCCTGACCGTAGAGATCAATAAACTAGTGGGACGTGACCGCTCAATGTTCAATAGCGTCTGAGTGAAAAAATTCACAAACTTGTTTTTTCTTGGAATAGTACAATTATTTCAATTGTCAGTTATATATTAGACTATCGTAAAATTTCATACAAATGTGTTAAATGTGAAGATACTTTCTATCGCCGTAAATCAAGTTCCATAACTTGTTCTGGGTTCTGCAACTATTCATTTCATGCTAATTGTGGAATCTCTAGTGACTTATTGCCATGCCTTAAAACACCAGGTTTTCGTTGGTACTGCCCTGAGTGCTTTGAAATGAAGAATGAATGTAGAGAAATAATATTTCTTTAATTTTGAATTTTGCCGCGCTTACTACATTACCAATGACATTGACAACTGACAAGCGCTAGAGTCTGTGGCATCCTTGGTCTGAGGTCTATGGTCAGTTGAGAGGTTATAAAAAAAATAGCATTGTAAAAGAGATTTATTGTGATAGATTTGTTAATTAAAATAGATAAATAAGAATAATTGGTGGAAGAATAGACTTTAATTGTCGTTTCTTCGTTTTCAGGTAAAGTTGCAATAATAGTGTAGTTAAATATGTTATCGTATTTGTAAGAAACTAACGAAATAAATCTTCGTTTTCAGAAGCAACGCATGAGTTTATTTTTTAACCTAAAATTAAAGGATAGTTGTTATATGAATATGAGGTATATATGAGGAATTCGTTTGATAACAAATTATTAAAGATGATGAATGGATTCAAAACCATATTCACTGACCTAAAACAGAAAATACTTGCGACTGCGAAATATACATTTTCTGAAATGTCAGTTGCTAGTAAGGCTGTAAGTTCAAACGCTTATAAAAAAAACCTCAGTTATGTAAATATTGTTAGTAGCAAGTCCATGACTGTTGTTAAACCTAAGAATACCGGATGAACAAATGCTCAGACAGAATCTGACATAGTAATGAATGTCAATGCAGCCCAGTTGAATTTGAAAGTTGCAAAGGTCAAACAAATCAAAGATGGTAGGATTTTGATCAGTTGTGACGGCTCTGAAGGAGCTAATAACTTCAAAAAAGTGGCGAATGAAAACTGTCAGCGAAATATGACATATCAGATGTGAAAAAAGTATACCCAATAATAGGAATTGTTGGACTTATGGCAAATTATGAGAAAAAAAATTACAGTCTTTCATTGAGGGGCAAATTTTGTGGAGATGATTCTATATGCCAGGTTTAATGCAGGTTTCAAGTACATTCTCATAGTAATAGATTTTTTATTTAAATATGTATGTGCAATACTTCTGAAGAATAAGAGTGCAACATGTGTGAGAGATATCACACGTGACAGATGAGTGAAATTCGGAAACATTCCCCTACGAATTTACAAACTTCTTGAAAAAAAAGATCTTGGCAAGGAGTTTTACAATAAATATTTCAAGGCATTAATGAATATATATAACATAAATCATTAGAGTTCGTATTTCAACTTGAAAAGCAGAGAGTGAATTGAATCAACTCAATTAAGAGGAAATAATTCAGAGTTCGTGGAAGTTATAAGTGGATATATATGCAAGGAATGACCAATACGTAGTGTAGTGCATTGCTCAGTGCATTATTATATACTACGGATTCATAGATAATACCACTACCGTGAAACGGTAGATCGTAGATATGGAGATATCTCTCCATATCTATGATCACCTCGTATTTCATTTATGCTTAAGCTTTGTGAATCATTCTGACATTCTGATAGATATCAAAAACCTAGTGAATAATAACTTTGAATGTTGTTTCTTTATTATTTACAGGTAAACTTTTAGATTACGTGTTATTTTGAATTGTTAATAAAATATCTTTGTTATTTACAGAGAAACACTTCTTGTATTATTTAACCTACAAAAGTAAACATCATCATTATAAAACACCATTCTCGTTACATATCACAATGGAAAGACTACAGTTTAAATTCCAGTTATTAAATGGACCATATGAAAAATCCAACATCTTGTGTGTTACTGAAATTACCACACAGGATGGGCACACTTATAAAATTTCAGATGATTATTGTAATATGAAATATCATGTGGAGCTTATTGAAACAGCTACATTTACTAAAGTAAAGAAAGCATTAAAGAAAAGAAATCAGATGAGAAATGGGTGGGTGAGTTTAACGGAAGAATTAAAAAATATCTATTATGATGATGGAAATTTACAATTTGATGACGAATACTTGGAAGAAATAACCCATATGAAAGAAACTGAGGTAACTTCAAATGCCCCAGCAGAACCATTAGCACAATTACTAGAAAAATTGCTGGAAATGAACCATGAAAAAAATATTGGAAGATTGGCTGACGATTTTATAATTGAAAAATTTTATGGTATAAATTCAAACGCAGAACAATGGATCACAGATTTTGAAAAGGAATGTGAACGTTTTGGGTTGAAAACGGACGAAAAAAGAAACGAAATTTTGAAATCTTTTATGGGGAAGATTGCTGTAGATTGGTATAGTTGTACACTTCATAAATTGACAATTGAAGCAGGATGGAAAGAGTGGAGAGAAACATTTTGTAATACGTTTGCTAGTAAAGGTTGGTCTCCGATAAGATATGCATTAGCCTTTGAATACCAAACAGGTTGGGAAGTGTTGGGAAAACTATTACACTAACTAACTTATTGCGGACTGGTTGCAATGTGCCACTTGTTCATTTTGGACCATGAAAACTGATAGAATATACCAATATGTGCTCAGAGTGTGGTCAAAAGAATGTTGATTTTTATCAGGTAAACATCGTGAAGTCATGCGCTCCGGACGTGCACCTGTCGCTCTGGATGCACCTGTCGCTTTAATTTTGGTTATTTACAATGTCTCAATCGACAGCATATAATTTTCGACGTAAGAATGAATCGCAGGATATTACGGAATCCTGTAGTGCTATGTGTAGTGTACATTTACTTGACTTAATGAAATGGAATGAAGAAAAAATCAATAGTTCTAACTTGGAGCTAAAACAAGAAATTAATGTTTTGAAAATTACTATTGACGCTCTAAAACGAGCCAATGAAAGGCTTATTGATACTATTACGAGTAAGCAATATGTGTCTGAAGTTCAAACGAGTACGAGTAAATTGAAACTCAATTTGAATGATTCCCTTTCATCTTATTTGTATAATTCATCAATTTCTACAAAAATGCGACACAGTGTAGCAAACCAAATCCTAAGAAGAGAAAGCTGGCGAAGAAAACAGCGGTTGAAATATCAGAACAATCTCCGAAACAATCTCGGGCAAGTGATATTTAAGTCTCGTAAAAGTGATCCGACTGTTATCGGTAGACGCCCTCACGATGTGAGAGCGATCTCACATGGTCACACCTTGCCGTAGGCTTCTTAACTGATGCCGGGTGTGGGGGCTTAAGTAGCAGGCCCTGGTGCTCCAGGAATCCTCCGAAAAACTAAGATGACCACCCCTCGAAAGTGCCAATCGTGCTATCGGCGACCCCAGCTGCCACGCCCTGCGTCTGCTGCTGGATAGCCGTACATGAGAAGCCCACCCAGAGGTATGTACAGCGAGATCGCGGTTCGTGACGACTCTAGTAGTCTTCCGAATCTCTAAGCGATCACCTATACAGGCGTGTGGATACCGCCTCGCGAATTGTACCACAGTAGGCCACTGCTTGTCGTAGAAGACGACTAAAAGGGCGACGACGCTGCTGCCTTGTAGCGGGGGACCGGTATCCCAAAGGCTAGGGGAAGGAAAACCCTGAAACTAAATCCAGCAACGCAGCGTCTGACCTGTAGCGGGCGGCCGTCGTTGCTCAGACGGTGGAAGGAAAACCCCAGAAAAACCCATGCATAGCGGATGTGTGCTTGCACTGCCGCGTAAGACCGCCGAAAGGCGGAGTGACCTTACACATAATGATGAACAGTAATTCAATAAATGGTAAGGTGGCTTCCTCCGTGAGGGGTGAGGGCGCGGGCTCCCCACGTGAGTACGACAACCGCAGAACTGCCCTGGTTAGTCAGGCCAGGCAGGGGCATACAGCGACTGACACAACGACGAGTCTGGCTAACGACCAGGAAAAGGAAGCTCCTCCTGTGGTGCATAAAAATACTCTTATTCGGAGAGAGCTGGAAAAGTATATTTTCAACACGAGCAACAAAATAAATAGGCCTCAAATTGAGACCAGTCTGGGATTTTTCAATCAATACGAGGAATTACACTTAGAAGCTCTTCGGAAGATCTCTCATCTCGAGGGTCAACTCGAAGAGTGCAATAAAAAAGTAGAGAGGCCGGCGCCGCGTACTTACGTGAGCGTTGCGGCAAGTAATGTGTCAAATAAACCGCCTGTTCAACCGGCTACACCTTCAGTGCAGCCGGTAAAGCCCACGGCAACCTCACATAAGGTTGTCGTGAGCTCCAGCAATTCGACTGACGCAGAGGTCGTCAAGTCGAATATAATTTCAATTCTGAGGAAAACGCCGCGCATTAAAGTACGGCAAATTTATAAGAGGCAAAGCGGCTCCGTGCTGCTGGAGGTTCCTACTCCAGCAGACGTAGCATTAGTGAAGGAGTCTTTGAAGGATTCCGAGCATTTGAAATGCTCGGATCCTAAGAAGATAACTCCTAGAATTATAATATACGAGATTCCCACACAATTAGAAAATGAGCAAATTTTAGATGACATTATTGTCAAAAACATAGATAACGAGTCTCTGCACGCAGAGGCTCGACAGAAAATAAGGGCAATCGCAAGAACTAAATCGCGAACAAATGATAGAATGAATTTAATAATAAGTGTACCAGTTTCTGTGCGACAATTATTTAACAGTAATAAGCGTCTGTATATCGATCTTCGATCACATAGATATGCAGAGAACTTCAATATTTTAAGATGCTTCAAGTGCCATACTTATGGCCACTCAGCAGCATCATGTTCCCGTCCGCAAGCATGCGGCTACTGTGCAAATGGGGAACACAGTTACAAAGATTGTCCAAACAAGGACAAACCTGCGTGCTGTGTAAACTGTAAGTCATCTGGAGAAGGCGCAGATGCAAATCATGAGGTAACAAGTACTAGTCCCTCCGAGATCATGTGTGATAGCGGCACAATCCGGGAGGAAATTGAAAGTTGTCTGTTCAATCAGAACAACAAGTTTACTAAGTCATCGATTGAGACCATCTTGGGCCTCTTCAAAAAATCAGAAAAATTGCTCATGAACGCTCAACTCAAGATTGCCCACCTAGAGGGTCAACTTGCTGAGCGTTCCATGAATACGTTGCGTCAAGACGGTCCGTCGCAGCGCACATATGCGAGCGTTGCAACGGCTGTCACAACTCCGCCCGTTCACGCCCCGGCCCGCTCAGCGAAGCGGAAGCCCAAAGCGAACCCCCTCAGGGTCGCAGTAAGCTCTACCGTCTCAGCTGATGCGGAGGAAGTCAAAAATGAAATAATAGGCAAGCTGCGAAACTTGCCGCACGTCAGAATTCAAAGAGTACACAAAAGAAATAGCGGCTCCGTCCTGCTAGAGGTTCCCTCAACTGCAGACGTTGCCCTCGTCAAGGAAGCGTTCAAGGGGTCAGATCACCTTAAGTGTTCCGACCCCAAAAAGATTCAGCCGAGGATCATCATTTACGATGTCCCGGCAACTATTACCAACGAGCAAATTCTCTCGGATATAATAACGAAGAACATCACTGACGAACCGCTCCAAGAGCAGGCTCGTCAAAACGTCAAAGTCGTCACACGACTCAAATCGCGACGTCCTGAGAATGGGAATGTAGTCCTGAGCATGCCAGGGCCAATCCGACGTCTTTTTAAGGGCAAGGATAGGCTCTACATTGATCTTCGATCCCACCGGATCGGAGATCATTTCAGTATCATGAGGTGCTTCAAGTGCCAAGCTTACGGCCACTCAGCGGCGGTGTGTTCCCGCCCGCAAGCTTGCGGGCATTGTTCAGAACTGGGGCATTCATTCAAGGATTGCCCAAATAAGGGCAATCCCCCATTGTGCGTTAACTGTAGGTGTAATAAAGCGTCTGGTGAAGGCCCGGACGCACATCATCATTCTGTTATCAGTCGGGATTGTCCGCTCTTCAAGCGGCAAGTCGACAAGTACATGCAATTAGTAGACAATTCATGACCAGACACAATAAAGGGTTGAAAGTACTGCAGGTAAACGCACAGCGTTCTGCTGCTGTTACTTCGGCGATCCTGCAGATGGCCGTGCAGGGCTCGTACGTCGCTCTTCAGGAGCCGTATCACGCTTTTGGGGGCGTTAGAGGTATCGGTGCCCGAACTCGAGTCTTCGCAAAGTCCAACAGTCCCATGACGGCTGTTATAGCGCTGAACAGAACGACTGACATTATAGCAATTAGTCAGTTCTGTAACGAACACATGACTACCACATCAGTGAACCTGGGTGGGTCCAGGTTCTTTATCTTCAACGTATATTGTCAGTTCAACCAGGCTATTGACTTTTTCTTGGACAGGCTAGATGATGCTATATTAACACTAGCCTGTTCGGAGTTCATCATATGCATGGATTCAAACGCTAAGTCACCTCTGTGGTACTCACCCACACGTGACAACCGGGGCGCGGCTCTAGAGGACTTTATCGCTCGTCATCGTTTAGCCATCTCCAATGTGTATGGCCAGCCTTCGACATATTGGTCGATACACGGAGAGTCTAACATTGACGTGACACTTGCTTCTCCTGGCCTGACCGCAGACATCGCCAATTGGTCTGTTCATGAAGATCTTGGGGCCGGTGATCACCGACCCATCTCTTTCATTATAAGCAAAAATATCAATCATCAATTTGAAATAGAACGCACAGATACTAGTAGTCGCTTCGTCACCGCAAGCGCGGACTGGGAACATTTCGACGCTGCCCTAGAGGAGCGTACGCATGATATCTCCTTCCTTGCACTCTCTTCCGCGGATGTAGAGAGGATTGCGGTGTCTTTTACCGACGCCATCTACCATTCTGCCCTCGAATCCATCCCGCTGACTTCTGCTCGAGCTTTCCGTGTTGGCTGGTGGAACCAATCACTTGACAACCTTAAAGCTGGAGTGAACGCCAAGCGGCGTCAGGTGCAAAGAATGCGGCGTAGACTGCCCGCTCCTGCCCTCCTTCACAGACTCGAGAGAGAGTTCAAGGATGCAAGGAACCACTATGTTTCCGAGATACGTCGCGCAAAACTAGAGAACTGGACACGATTCGTTGAGTCTGAGATCTCTCGCTCCCCTTGGGGAGTCGCCTACAAGATTGGCATGGACAAGATACAACATGATGCCGTTCCATGCACTATGCGCCGCTCAGACGGCTCCTTCGCGACGACTCTCGAGGAATCTCTGGAGGTCATTGGCGATCGACTCTTTCCAGAGGATGATCAGTCGGGTGACACCAGGACTCAAGCAGAGACTCGTGAAGGAGTGATTTCCCATGTTCCAATTCCTTCTCCAGAGGAACCGCGTTTCTCGGAGCAGGAATTGGAACAATCTATTCGGTCGACCAGGAGGAAGGGAGCCCCTGGAATCGACCTCATTAATGGCGAAATTTTACAACGTGCATACTCTGTAGTACCGATCGCTTTTCTCAATCTTATGAACCTGTGCTTCACCGTCGGCATTTTTCCTAAGGTGTGGAAACAGGCGCGACTTTGTCTAATTCCGGAAGGGGGTGATAAACCTCCTGAAGATCCGAAGTCTTATCGACCGATCAGCCTTCTTCCCGAAATGGGAAAACTGTTAGAGAGGCTCATTCTACTCAGAATACAGCCTCAGTATTTAAATTCCGTGTTCGTAAACAATTCCCAATTTGGCTTCCGTCCTTGTCTGTCTACTGAGGACGCAGTGGGACGTCTTGTTCGATTCTCCCGCAACTCGGGAGCCAAATACGTTGCCGCAATTTTTGTCGACATCGAGGGGGCGTTTCACGGATTGTGGTGGGTGAGCATTCTCAGGAGAGCTCGCATAGCGGGCTTCCCGGAGGGTGTTCTCCGGCTACTTTACGCCTATCTCTCCTCTCGATCAGTAGTAATTACTCAGGGCTCCTGTACTATTCAGAAAAGCCTCACAAGGGGTTGCCCTCAGGGCTCCATTTTGGGCCCCTTCTTATGGAATCTGGTCTTCGATGAATGCCTAGATCTTCTCTCAAATCAGGAGGGCTCGGTCATTGCTTACGCCGATGACCTGACTCTGCTTGCGGAGGGAAACAGCCGAAGAGAACTAGAGTTGAGGCTACAAAACCTAATTGATATAACATTAGTCTGGCTCTCCTCTAACAAATTAGCTATCTCGTCATCAAAAACTTCGGCTGTTCTCCTCCGGGGCTCTCTTGACAGGGACCGCCCTCCGTCCGTTCAGGTGGCGGGTACCCCAGTCAGGTGGAGCTCGGAGCAGAGCTATCTCGGAGTGATCATAGACTCGGGCCTCAGTTTTATTCCTCATGCAAAGGCTATCCGGGATAAGACTAAGGCAATTGCAGCGAAGCTGATGAGAATAAGTAAATGTCTTGTCAGGAACGACCGACGTTCCCTCGACATTTACTATAAATGCGTCTTCCTCCCTATCGCAGCATACTGCTCGTCAGTGTGGTACGATAGGGCGGAATCGTCTCATGTACGGAGGGTTATCATCTCCGCTCAAAGACATTTCATGTTATTAGAAAGCTACGCATGCAGAACTGTAGCAAACTCAGCCTTAAGCGTTTTAACCGGAAACATTCCAATTTACTTTCATATCATATACAGAGCTGCCACCTACTTTTTGCGAAAGGGGCAGCCATTCACTTATAAAAACATAACTTTACCAGGAGTGCCCTCTGCACATCCAAACCGATCGGCCGAAATCGCCCGATGGTCCTCTGAATGCCTGACCTCCCTAAGGAGACTCTGGCAGGATGAGTGGCTTGACAGCGACACAGGTCGCACTTTATTTAGCTGGATACCTAATGTTGAATTTGTACATAGCGCACCCTGGCTCCAGCCAGGTTTTCCTCTCACTTGTTTTTTAACTGGTCATGGTCCCTACAGGGCCAATTTATATAAATTAGGTTTGTCAGACGCTGATCAATGTTCTTGCGGACAACCGGAGACAAGCGATCACGTACTGAGAGTATGACCCGGAACGGGCGGCTGTTGTTACTAAGACGGGGACGGAAAACCCCAGAAAAGCCCATGCAGAGCGGATGTGTGCTTGCACTGCCGCGGAAGAACGCCGAAGGGCGATAGTGACCTTAAATAATGAGTACGATACAAGAATTAGTAAGGTGGCTTCCCCGTGAGGGGCGAGGGCACGGTCCTCCCACGTGAGTTGGACGACCGCAAAACTGGCCTAGTGAGTCAGGCCAGGCAGAAGGCAACTGCGACTGACATGGCGACGACAGTAGCGAACGAACAGGACAAGACTGCTTCCCCGGTGACAAACACGAATGCGTCTATCCGGAAAGCGTTAGAGAAATATATATTCAATGCTAACAATAAAATTAATAGACCTTCAATTATCCTAGATTTTTTCAGACAATCAGAAAAACTGCATATGGAAGCACTGCGGAACATCGCTCACCTTGAGGGTCATCTTGCAGAGCGAAACACTAAAACAGATATGCCAGCGCCGCGTACATACGTAAGCGTCGCATCTAGCGTCCCAATATCCGCTCGTTCGACCGGCTACACCTTCAGTGAAGCCGCTAAAGCCCACTGCGACCTCTCATAAGGTCGTCGTGAGCTCCAGCGCTTCGACTGATGCAGAAGTCGTCAAGTCGAACGTTATATCGATTGAGAAACACGCCACGACTTAGAGTAAAGCAGCTTTTCAAACGCCAAAGCGGCTCCGTACTGCTGGAGGTTCCTACCCCTACTGGGGTTCCACGTATGTAACGTTCCACCAAATTTTAATGAAAATGCCGTGGAAATCGGCCCACAAATAACGGAGTTCAACGAGTTAATTTTCGGAACACGTGCTCACCACGTGGTCCGGCCCGTTATTTGAAGGAAAAATTTCATAACTTTCCTTTCGGTACCCCGATAGTAAAAAACAATACGAAGTTTGAAAGTTCGCGATAATACCAACCACCAGTGTTAGTTTCATAAAAATTGGTTGAAAAAAACGCGCGTTAGAAGCGAAAGCATCATTTCTTCCTCTGTTGACCCGTTAGGTGAAAAAATGTCGAATTGAAAGCTCCGCTTGTAGTGAACGGATATGAAAGGTTCAAACACCAATAGCAAGCGCATGGAACGCCAAATTTTTTGGTATATCGATCGTCAAAATCGGTTGAGGCAAAGCTAAGTCACCATTGAAGTAGTCGGTATTTCTTTGTTCGAATTTTCTAGAACATTCCGGATCGTTCGTTTTAAGTTCAGTTTATACAGGGTGTTTGAAAATCGAGATGCAAATATTTATCAAATTTTTATTTTAAATTATAGGGAGGAAACTAAAGTCACCAGTAGATTATTGTAATAATTACAGCCTTGAAGACTTCGCATGTCAAGGCCACTATTTCCAAAATTTTTCGTACTGCGCATGCGTAGACGAAAACACTTGTAACTTTGTTCTAGTACAATATATTGCTGTCATTTTGTTTTATATAGGTACTGAGAGCTCAGCAATCTGCTGCCAGCATCCAGAGATCTTTCGTACTGCGCAAGCGCAGACGAAGTCCCTTGTAACTCACGTTTAGGTTGACATTTCAATCTTGTTTTTTTTTTTTTTTTAAATTTCAGAACAAGTCATGAACCCGCAGCTGAGGCTATTGCAAATTTTCTAAAGAATTACGTATTGGGGTTAAGAAAATTTAAAGAACAGTTGATGGAAAAGTAACTATAACCTGTGAAGACAAAAAGGATGTTTAGCATTAAAGAATAAAGTTGAAGGTGACTTCAGAAGATTTCACAAAAAAGAAGGCCACAATTAAAAATAATAAAGATTCCTGATGAGTATATAACAAATAAGAAGCAGTTGAAAGAGTGCATTTTAAAACAAAACGATTTGAGAACTGACACCACAGAAATGACGGTAGTTGCTGTTCTGAAAAATTGTGCAATAATTGAGGTTGGTTCAGAATAGTCAAAGTTTGTTGGCACACTTTGATGAGTTTGAATACTTTATAGTGGTGAATAGACCAGCAATGATGTGCTTAACAGAGACGCATTTAACAGAGGAAATAGTGAATAATGAGGTAACTATACCGGGTTATAATAAAGTCAGAGTGGACTCAATAAGTAGGTACGCTGCGGGTGTACTCCTATACATAAGAAATGATATTGTTTATAGAATAATACAAGCGTATCAGTTACAAATGAACTATTCGTTAATATTCGTGGAATTAATAATTAATAATTGTAAATATATGTTAGGTTGTATATATCAGTGTTTTTCAACCTTTTTCATGATGCGACCCCCTTGGTATGAAAAAATATTTCGCGACCCCCCGACCCTTCGCATTTTTATCATATATGTATGTGTATGTTACAGCGTTACAAAAATTCGTTCCATACGACGTATTTTTATGCGTCTTCATAATTAGGATTCGGATATAAGTACATAATATAGTATGTACTTAAAACACATTATTTTAAATCTATATACATCGAATACGTCGCAGCAATTTACGCACATGCGCACGTACGACCAAGGCCGATGCCGACCGCCCGGCATGTGTGGTGGGTGGCTAGCTGGCGAGTTGTTGAGAGTGAACGAACGAGCGGGACACAACGAGCGTTGCGGGGGAGGGGTCGCGGGACGACGCGATACTCACTCAATTCACGTCAACGTTCAATTGTTTGACAACCGTTAGACATTGTTTTTACTTTTATTTGTAAGAATTACGCATTTGTAGTGATTTGTGATAATTTAACATGGATAAATTCAACAAATCCTGAAAAGATCAACAGAACCGTCAACTTCTGGTGAAAGTAGTGGAAGTAAAACAAAGAAAAAACGTCTCTATGACGACAATTATTTGAAATTCGGGATTACTGTGGTTGACAATAAACCACAGTGCGTTATTTGCTTTGAAACTTTATCAAGAGAAAGCATGAAGCCGTCGAAGTTAACACGCCACCTCAACACAAAACATCCAAATGAAAAAAATAAGCCCGTGGAATTTTTTGAGAGAAAATTGCAAGCTCCTTAACATCAAAAAAATGGTATAGTACAAATGTCCAACCTAAATGAGAAAGCGTTGCTTGCTAGTTATCGAGTTGCTTTTCGTGTGGCTAAAGCAGGAAAACCTCACACTATTGCCGAAAATTTGATTTTACCAGCTATATTAGATATAGCAGATATTATGTTTGGGAAACAAGAGGTCGAAAAACTCAAAAGTATACCTCTCTCTGACAATACCGATCTCTGATCAACGCAGGATAAGCGATATGGCCACTGACGTTCGTGATCAAGTCATAGAAAAAATAAAGGAAAGCACTTTTTTATCTTTGCAATTTGATGAATCCACGGACATTGCGGGATGTGCGCAGTTTGTAGCTTTTGTGCGTTTTGAATCCTGTGATAAATTAATGGAAGAAATACTATTTTGCAGAGCGCTTCCCACAAATACTACAGGTCAGTGTTTGCATAACATGTTCCTTGAAGCTACGCAAGATATGAATATCGATTGGGCAAATAAATGCATTGCTATTTGCAGCGACGGAGCAAAAGCGATGACTGGTGCGAAGAGTGGATTTATTGCTAGGCTGAAAGAACAGATGCCAAACGCTTGTTGGGTGCATAGTCCAGTCAAAATAGACAAAAATAAGTCATAACCCACGAAAAATTCGCATAGAGCTGAAAATTGGGAGAGACGTTGAATACGTCATTATAAATAAAATGTCAAAAGTCCCCATCGATCGCACTTCTGCAAAAAATGTTATTAAAGGTGAAAAGTGCAAAATTCAGGTTTTTTCCATTTTTCTCGAAAACGGTGAGTTTTATCGTGAAAATAGGTCAGACAAAAGTTGTAGATCATACAATTCTCTACAAAAATGGTTCAGTCACTTTTTTACTCACGATTCACCATTCGTGAGATATCGCGGTTTTCATTATTCGAAACTTCATACTTTACACAATATGTACTAAGACGCAGCCTGTACACGTCATCGAACGTTCAATATACATGAGAATAAAAAACTATTGGTTTGTGTTATAAAATGAATGAGTATTTTGAAATAACAGACCATACTGTCAGTCCCTTATTCCCTTCGTCGGTAACCTTGAGTAACATCTGCTAGCTACGTCATTGTTCGAGTGTGGAGGGTCGCATACCTGTCTATTTGTGGAGGAACCGAACGAAATAACTCCGTATACACTGTTAGTTTTGAAAATTCCTTTGCAGTAAGCAGACGTGCTTATTAGTAATATTTTCAATTTTAATTTGTGCTGTTAAATAATTTTAACAAAATGTCAGAAGTTTGTTTCATTTGTGATAAACCTTTGACAGAAAGTAAAGTTGTTGTTGTTGATCGTGGAATGAAGACTTTGATTGATGCAAGTGTTGAAAGAAATGATAAGTTTTTTGAATACTTGAAAGACAAGCAATCTGTGACAGTCCACGTGCAGTGTCGTAAAATCTACACTCGAAAAAATAGTATTGCTGCATCTAAAAGGCAGCGCGAGACAGAACAAGGTAGTACATCCACGGTAAGTCCACCTCATACTAGAGCACGAGAAAGTGGGCCACATTTCGACTTCAAAAGATATTGTTTATTTTGCGGCGATGAAGCAAATGTAGAAACTGAAAAGAAGAAAGCGCAGAATGTTCGTCGTAAAATATATAATGTCTCTACACTCGAATTTAAAGATTCCATTTTAAAGGTAGCTCGGACTCGTTCTGATGTCGTAGGAAAAGCTGTTATTGCCCGCATTGAATATGAATTTGACTTAGTTGCTGCTGAAGCTAAGTACCACAATAATTGTTATAATATCTTTCTGAGGCCTATTAAGGGATGTAAAGTCGGTCGTCCCGAAGATGATTCGGTGAGCTTGGCGATGGAGGAAATATTTCAATACATTGAAAATAATGATGATTGTCAGTTTTCAGTGCAAGAATTAAAAGACATTGGTAAAAATCCAACTATAGATCATAAAACAATTAAAAAAAGATTAAAATTGAAGTATGGTGATAAAATTATTATAACTGAGAAAAGCGGGAATTTAACAATTATCTGTTTCATTGACAATCAGTACGATATTCTGAATAAAGCTTGGTATGAAAATAAAAAACAAAATACAAACGAAGAACGATTCAGAATACTGAAAGCTGCCGCAGCAATTATTCGAGAGGATATTCAATCAGTAGTGATTGATAATGACAATTATCCCCGCCGAGTCGAATGTTTGAAAACATTGACAGCGATATTCCGGAGTCCTTGACTTATTTTTTGGAGCAAGTAATTTTAAAAAATCGACGATTTAAATTAGATCATTTGAAATTAATATGTACAACTATCAGCCACTGTATAATGACTGCTGTTCGGCCTAGGTCTTTCAAATCAAGATTGCAATTGGGTTTATCAGTTTTTTTTCATCGACGATTTGGATCGAAACGTCTTATACAAATTTTCTCGTCTTTCGGATTATGTGCATCATATAATGATACTGTAATGTATGAGGCAGCAGCAGTTCTGCATCGTCCACCGCATATTTTGCCACCAGAAACTGGCACATTTATTCAGTATGTTGCAGATAATGCTGATATAAATGTACATACTTTGGACGGTCATAATACGCTTCACATCATGGGGATCATTAAAATTATTACTCCAAAAAGTTCAGTTATAGCAGAAGAGCCTATATTACGAAGAAACATACTTCCTTCAGCGCAACATTTTGCAGACAAAGCTCATGTGCCGATACAAGTCTATCAAACAGCTGGTGTAGTGGGATATAGCAAAATAGCTGTGCAGGATTTTCATTATGAAAGTAATACAACAACATCTTTGCTTAAAAAAGTAGATATGTTATGGTTATATGGGAAATGGAAAAATTTATTATTGCCTGGTTGGAATGGTTATATTGAACATTTAACAAGTAATATTATTAATTTTTCGGAATCTCGAATTTTATTTTTACCATTTATTCATCAACCAGCGAGTAACTACAATACCATATACACAACTTTACTGTGTGCTTTAGAAGATGCAAAACGTTATGGCCACGATTATTGTATTATTACTTTTGATCAACCTTTGTATGCAAAGGCTCGAGAAATCGTATCTGCAGCACCTGAAGGATCTGAATTATCGAAGATCATAGTAAGACTTGGAGGTTTTCATTTACTTATGTCTTTTTTTGGAGCGATTGGTTATATTATGCAAGGAAGTGGTATAAAAGAAGTCCTTTCTCTAATTTATGCACCTAATTCATTAGAAAAAATGCTCAATGGTCATGCTTACGCGAGAGCTGTTCGAGCTCATACCTTGCTTCATCTTACTTTAGCAACAGTAATATCCAAAGAGCTTGTTCTCGATAGTGAGATGGATGAAAACCTTACAAATACAATTGAACTTATAACAAACAAAACTATTTCCTATTATGATATTGAACAAGGTGATGAAATAACTGAAGCATTACTTCATCAGTTTAATGAAAAACTACAGGAGTATGGAGAACGAGGACCTACAGCAAAACTATGGATACAATATTTTCATATGGTGTCTATTGCAAAGGAATTTATAAGAGCTGAACGTATGGGAGATTGGCGAGCTCATTTAAATTGCGTTAAAGAAATGCTTCCTTATCTTCATGCGTCAGGACATTTTCATTATGCCAAGTCTGCGCATTTATATCTACAAGATATGATGCAATTAGAGAACTTGATGGATCCTAGTGTTTATCAAAGATTTGTTGAAGGATTTTTCACTATTAGACGTTCTGATAAATTTAATTGTGGAACTTCGACGGATATGGTGATTGAACAATCAATGATGAAGTGTATGAAAACAGATGGAGGTGTTGCTCGAGGAAGAAGTACGCAAGAAAGTGTCATCAGTAAATGGGTTTATGGCATGCATACTATGAATACTGTGTGTGAAGGATTGGAATATATCGCTAATGTTAGAATGGACACAACAGACCAGCATGTGGATGCAAGCGATTCTCGTGTGAAGAGAGATGTTGAAGATATTAATAAACTTTCTGAGTGGTTCTTATCCCATGATCCGTTCCCTGTAATTCCAAAAATTATGTCCATTGCCAGTGGAGTCGTTGGCGATGATACAATTAATTGTCATAATGCTCGTGCAGTCGGACTTGCTTCTATAAGCAAGATGACAGGCCAAACGTTTAATAATATTAAATTAAAACGCGCTGATAGAGTACTTCCTCTTTTAAGTGCAAGTAGCGTCATAAAAGTACATGATGAAAAGGTGCCTATAGACCCTGCATTATTATTTCAACGCATGAGCATTACTAAGACATTTGAAGATGAACTTGAAACATTCTTTGCATATGAATTAGCTCCTTACCCATTATCACTCTTTGATGCAGTGGGAATGCGTAAACTATGAAGTCAGCTCTTTATAATTGCTTTGAATGTTTAAACTACGAAATTGATAACACAAATTCTATCTACATCATCGATGGAGGGTATCTATTACACCGTGTTGTATGGGATCGAGATGAAACGTTTCATATTATTTTTGAAAAATATGTTCAGTATGTACAAAGACATTTCGGTCATAACAGTACGATTGTATTTGATGGTTATACTAATTATACGAAAAATATTAAAGCTGCAGAACAACGTCGTCGGACTACAAAAACATCTTCATCTGTTGATATCGTTTTTGATCGATCAATGAAAGTCCCAACAAACCAACAACAATTTCTTGCAAATACTCACAATAAGTCTCGCTTCATTTCAATGTTATGTGAAGAATTTACAGCTGCTGGTATTCCAATAAAACAAGCTGATAATGATGCTGATGTCCTTATAACTGAAACAGCAATTGAACAATGGAAAAGTTCAAATACAACTATCGTTGTTGGGGAAGATGTTGATTTGTTGATATTACTGACTGCACGGACTCCAAATGATAAAATCATTTACTTTTTAAAACCTGGGAAAGCTCAAGTACAATCAAAAATATATTCATCACAAAGTCTGACTGCATATCCGAAATGTCAAGCTCATATTTTATTTTTACATGCAATAACGGGTTGCGATACTACATCAGCAATTTTTAAAAAAGGTAAAATAGCAGTATTTAAATTGTTCGAAAAACGTAATGATTTAATTGATTGCGCAGAAGTGTTTGCAAAAATTGACTCTTCTCCACATGACATTGTTACAAATGGAATTCGTTTCCTTCTTGCAATGTATGGTGCTCCAAAAAAAATTGATTCCATAGACAAATATAGATATTTGAGATTTGTAAAATCTGCATGGAACAATAAAACAGTACAGTTGTCTTGTCTGCCTCCAACATCTGCTTCTGCCTTTCAACACTTGTATCGTGTGTATTATCAAGTTCAAGTGTGGCTAGGCAATGAGCTGGACCCAGAAGGATGGGGTTGGAAATTAACAAATAATTATTTGGAGCCAATTCAAACTCTACTCCCATCTGCTCCAGAAAAACTGCTGAATACAATTTTTTGTAATTGCAAGACGGATTGTAATAAGAATTGTGGCTGTCAAAAAGTGGGATTGTTTTGTTCGCCAGTGTGCATCAATTGTCAGGGTCAGACTTGCTCCAATATTGAAGCAAGTACAACAGATGAAAATATTCATGATATTAATGAAGAGACAATTGATGCATCCCTTTTCTTGGAACAGCGAACAGAAATTCTGCAAGAAGAAAGTGAGGATGAAGAAATAATTGTCGAAGTAGAATTAGACAATTATCTTATATAATAGCCTTTAAAAGAAAACGGAACTTCTTTTTCATTTTGACCATTAGCAATAGCTGTCTTTATTACAATAGATCGTGGAGTATACCTACTGGGGAAACCACGTTAAAAAAAATGCGCCAAGTACATTACCTCATAGGTGGTGCGGAAATGTGTGCGTATTGTGTAAAGTATGGAGTTTCGAATAATGAAAACCGCGATATCTCACGAATGGTGAATCGTGAGTAAAAAAGTGACTGAACCATTTTTGTAGAGAATTGTATGATCTACAACTTTTGTCTGACCTATTTTCACGATAAAACTCACCGTTTTCGAGAAAAATGGAAAAAACCTGAATTTTGCACTTTTCACCTTTAATAACATTTTTTGCAGAAGTGCGATCGATGGGGACTTTTGACATTTTATTTATAATGACGTATTCAACGTCTCTCCCAATTTTCAGCTCTATGCGAATTTTTCCTGGGTCAAATGTTTATTTTGACTGGATAAGCATTGCTTTCTCCATCGTCACGCTCTTGCGGCCAAAGTCTTGCCACAGGAATACAGCCACGTTCTAAATATTATTATAAAGATTGTAAATTCTATTAAAGGAAAAGCGTTGCAGTCACGATTGTTTCGGATTATTTGTGAAGATATGGGGGCACTCCACCAAAATTTACTCTACCATACAGACGTTAGGTGGTTGTCAAAAGGTAAAGTACTGGCAAGAGTTATGGAAGTTCGTGATGAACTTTTAATATATTTACAGCAGGCCAAGTCAGAATACTCTGAATTCATTTGCGCCCCGGAATTTCTTTTGAAATAAGCTTTTCTTTCTGACTTATTTGGGCACTTAATTATCTTGAATAAAAGTCTTCAAGGGCGAAATGAAAATGTCATCACTGCAAAAGACAAAATACATGGCTTTACAAAAAAAAATGACTTGTGGTCGTTGTCCATAAATCAAAATAACTTCGATTCATTTTCGTCGACAGAATCTTTTACTGAAGAAGTCGGATGTGAGATAAACATGCAGCTATAAATGAGGCTAATTTACCAAATAAGCTCAAAGAGAAACTGCTAGAATTATCTGCCGATGGGATGTTACACTTGGAATTCAAGTCTTCTAATTTGGAAACCTTTTGGTTAAGGAGAAAAACATAATACCCGGAATTGACAACTGAGGCTTTGAAGTGTTTGATTCCATTTGCCACCTCGTACTTATGCGAGTTGACATTTTCATCGATGGCCCAGATAAAGAGTAAGCAAAGAAATCGCTTAAATTTGGAAAACGATTTAATTCTATGTGCCGCAAATACAGATCCACGATGGGATAAATTAATTAATAAAAAACAAGCACAACCTTCGCATTAATTAACATGGGTCTTAGGATTTTTTAGATTTTATTTTTTGTTTCTCTTACTTAATAAATAAATATTAATAATCTTTATTGTTTCTTTTTACTAATGTACCTAGTTCTCTCGACCTCTGGCGACCCCCCTACAGAAGCTTCGCGACCCCCCACGGGGTCGCGACCCACAGTTTGAAAAACACTGGTATATATCATTCTCCGGGTAGCTCGCATGTTGAGTTTCTCGATTATTTTGATAGTTTTGTAGAACAATATGTCATAAATGAAAAGTGTTCAGTTATAATAGTAGGTAACTTTAATATAGATTTTAAGAAAATTGAAAATTATTCAAATAGGATCAAAAAGATATAATAATGACATATTAATGGTTTAACACAGCATATAGTTGATAGTACTCATATTTCGTACCAGAGACAAGAATCTCTTATCGATCCTGTAATTAGCTATAATGGGGAACTCACATGTAGTGTGACTAATGAGTTTGTGTTTAATAATCATTCGTTGATAAAAATAAAACTGGAAGACAATCTCATCGGACTAAAAAAGCTAATTATTCGTAAAAAAATTGGAAGACTTAAATGAAACGAAAATTAGGATCTCAGGAGTAGATTTAGATTATAGACTAAGTGATATAAATATAAAGTATGATACGTACATATATTGCAAATCTATTAGGTATAGTAGATGATTTAACGCAAAGATTGAAATAGAAATACGACGTAGTAATGAATTTTGGTTTAATGCGGATATTTTAAATGGGATTAAACAAAGAGATGATAAATTTAGAGAATTTAAATTTACCAAAGATGAGCATAGTCTTGCAGAATACAAACGAGAAAGAAATAATGTAGTTGATATGATTAGAAGGGCTAAGTGTAATTATTATGATCTATGCATCGATGAAAATAAAAATGATTCTAAGTTAATGTGGGGAACACTCAAAAAATTAACCTCTTCAAAGCGAACAGAAATATTTACTGAAATAATTTTTGAAAATATTACGTATACAGAACAAAAAGTAATATGTACTCAATTTAATAAATACATTAAATTAGTATTAATAAAATATTGAGTACAATAAACTCTACAATTTCTCAAGGTGATAATATTTGTGAGACTAAAAATTGTAATGTTAAATTTGAAGTATTTGAGTTAATAACAAAAGTAAAATTGTTAGAAACAATAATGGCTTTATCTAATAAGAGTAGTCCAAATGAAACTAATATGCTATTCATCAAATTAAATTTTTACGAATTGAAGGAGTTATTGATGCATTTGATTAATTGCTCTCTTGAAAGTGATATAGTATCAAAGAAAACGAAAGTATCTACGATAATACCAATTCGTAAAAAAAAAAATTCCAAAAAAGCTGAAGATTTGATACCATTTAATATTCTTCCTGCACATGCGAAGATCCCAAAGCGAATAGTATATGATCAACTAGTGAAACACATATCGATAAAAAAATATTCTATCAAAATAACAGTCAGGTTTCAGAAAGAAATATAGTTGCAAAAAAGCATTTCAGTATACCCTACATAATTGGAAGACCAGCGTAGATAAAATTTTTTTAGACCTCAAAGAGCTTTCGAAACTGTCATTGGAGAAATATTGTTTAAACTTGAAAAATATGGACTAAAAGGCACTCAATTGGTTTTGCAGCTATTTAAGCGAAAGGCAACAAAATGTAAGATGTGGATATTCATTTTCTAAAAATATGAGTGTAGAAATTGGAGTGCCTCAAGGGACTGTATTGGGGCCGCTACTTTTTGTCCTCTATATAGATGATATAGAAAGTATGGTTAAAACTTGTAAAATACTCTTGTTTGCAGATGACACTATAATTTATATAACAAGCAGTGAAAGTAATATCGTAGATAAACTACAATAGGATACCGTAAAGTACGCCATCTTTGTGCCAGTGACACGACTTTATGCAATCACAGCTTTTTGTATGAAAGCGCTACCTAGTGTCCTTGGTAGTGAGACTAGAGCTCCAAGAAAATAACACAGTCTGGAACATTGAAGTAGAGAGTGGATTCTGTGGTAGATATGATTGTAACATTATTCTTGTGATAACAAGTACCCATGTTGTAGTGTTAATGTTTCACAATTTTACTTAAAAGTTTGTGGAGTCTCATCAGCATCAACAATTTCGACTGTTTCCAAATTCCTGGTAAGTTTACTATTTTATTTCTGTAGTAGTAAAGGCAAACAACTCGAATCGGCGATTTCGTAGGTTTTCGAATGGAAAAAAACTAATGTAGGAAGGTTTTCTGCATCAATTTCAACATCTGAATTTTCCAAACTGGCAATAATGATGGAGAGATTGGGACCGAACGTAGAAAAAAATATCAAGTCAGGATTTAAAGGATGTGGCATTTACCCTCTCGACAGAGAACATGTATTGAATAAATTATGTGACATGAGGTTGGAAACTGGAGAACAAGTTTTGGAAAATGTGACATACTTTTTTATTTCTGAATTTGAGAAAAAGAGGCAGAAACGAGGCAGAAAAACCACTGCGTAAGAGAAAAAAGAAGGTTGACGTTGCACCTCGTAAACTGGATTCAGCTAAACCATCGACCTCTGCTGGTGGAATAACTTGTCACAAGAAAAATGGAGCTATTACTGCTCAGAAGAAACATAGGCAGGACAGTTGGGAGTCATCTGACGAAGAGTTGCTGAATGAAAGCGATATTTCTTATGCTGAAAGTGAGGATAGCTTCACGAGTTTGTTCAAGTCACGTACGGAACATGAAGACGATGACGCTGATGTTCACTTAGAGATAGAAGGACGAAGTAGAGGTGACAAAGAAGAAAGAGAAAAGGAAAAAGTGATTTTTGCAAGAAGCAAGAGGGACAGAAAGTGCAGACGAAGTACTGCCAGCAACTCCACAAGGCGAGCGAGAACAGCTGCCATAAAACGAACCAGATCAGAGAACCAAAGAGGAAAAATTTGTAGTAGTGAATTATTGTGGAAAATTGCATCCAGGGGTAGCGTTGTCCACTGACGACGAAGTTGGAGAAACAGAAGTATCCGCAATGAAAAAGAAAGGTAAATTCTGGACATAGGACATTTTTTTTACTTCCCAAAATCATGATAAAACAATGAAAAAATAACTATAAAAATTGAAATTTTGTATACATATTTCAATTATGAAAAATTGCGACTGGCAACATTACGCCAGAGCTAGCTTAACGTGTGTTTTGAATGAGAAAAACGGGTGGCACAAAGTTGACACACTAGTGTATAAAACTTTGTGCCACACTAAAAATTCTCCCATCCCCTTCCATTGCTATATGGATTTTTTTCAGCCGTGGGATTACATTCCTGAGATGTGTCCTAAAACTAATTGAAAATCCCATCTAATTATCTCAACGAATAAAGAAATGTGTTTGAAAAACCCTAAAAAAGTGGCACAAAGTTGGCATTCTTTACGGTATTGACAGATTAGTTATCTGGCTGAATAGTAACAAGCTTAAATTGGATGTGCAGAAAACCAAAGCAATGATATTAGGTAAAAGAAATATTACAGAGAAAATACAGTGCGGCAGCGAATCGGGCGATTATGGAGGAGGTAGCATGGGCTGGTAACGGAAAGGTGGGGGTAACCGAGGTCACGGACACGTTCCTCGGTTCGAAGCATTTCAGTAACAATGGACGGTTGGACTAATCCACAACGTGCGTTCGCCGTAAAGGCTTATTACGAAACCCGTAGTTATGCAGCTGTCCATGGCCGTTTTCGAACACAATTCGCGATACATCGTAATCGGCCAGTGCCTACATCACATGCAATTAAGTTGTGGAATGCAAATTTTGAAACCACTGCATCAACAAGCAGAAGAAGAGGTAGTGGTAGGAGAACAGCCCGGACTCCTGAGATTATCGGCCGTGTGCGAGTTGCAGTTGGAAGAAGCCCTCGTCGTTCCGCTCGCCGTCACAGCATCGCACTCCAACTCTCTGACAGGAGAGTTCGACGAGTTTTAAAGTTAGATTTGCATAATCAATTTGCACTTAATGAGCATGATTTCGCAGCCGGCCGGTGTTTTTGTGAACGTTTTTTGGTTATGATTCAAGGGAATGAAGACATCGTGCATAATTTTTGGATGAGTGACGAGGCACAATTTCACCCGTCTGGATATGTTAACAAACAAAATTTCCGTTATAGGAGAGACACCAACCCTCGTCAACTCCATCAGCAACCTCTTCATTCATCTAAGGTTTTGAATCCATCAAAATACATAATATTATTATATTACTTCATTATCTTTTTGCCAGCACTATTCTTTACCTGAGTAATAATGATGGAATTAAGCGATTACAGTTACTACAGAACAGAGCTATGAGAATAATTTTAAAGCGTAATAGATATGCAGTTATCGACAATATGTTGCAAGTCCTAAATTGGATTGATATAGAGAAATTTTTGGAGATGAATCGGAATTTGGAGATTTTAAGAAAAATCAAGTCGTGAACACTAGAAATTAGAACAGAGCCAAACAAGTCAAACGATGTCAAGAATAGACTTCAAATAAAGCAAGGAATCTAACGAATTTATGCAGCAGATCATTAGTACGGTGCAATTAGTCTAAAAAGCGGCCTAACCTCAACATCCAAAGTAAAAGTTTCCCTTCAACTCCAAATTGTTCTATACAGTCCACATATTATTTGTTAAAAAGTTACACCGGTTTTAGCGTCGGGTTGGAGGGAGAGGGGGGAGAAGTTGGAAAATTACTAGTTTTCATCAGTTTTGTTTAGTATTTCGAAAACTATGCGATTTAGCGCAAAAAGTATGGTATACAAAAATAATCTACATTAAATTGCAAACAAAAATGGTCCTAAGCATAATTTTGTTAAAGTGGACGGTTCCAGAGTTGCGGAGGGTGTAAAATGTAAATTTGTCGTATTTTTTAGATTTTTGGAAAAATATAGTTATAACTACTATGTAATAAATAAATTATTAAAAATTTGATTAAAAAGTTATATTATACAATCGTATTGTAGTCCAAAAAATAAACTACGCTAAATCTGCACATGTTTACCTACAAGACTCGCTGGAACTTCTTAACTCAATGAGCCCAGAAAACAATTTATTTGTTAATTGTGGTTATTTCACCATCCGACGTACTGAAAAATTTTGGTCTGGAGTCTGGAGTGACATGACCATTGAACAGGTCTTAATGAGATCCTTAAGTAGCATTGGTGGATTAACCGGAGGCAGAGGAATTACAGCGACAACCATTGCAACTTGGATCAACTCCATGCCAGCTTGTTCTCGGGTGTGTGAGGCAATGGAAGAATTTGCAGGTGTGCGCAGCGTTTCTTCAGAGCAGCACGTGGAGCTCCGAGAGGCAAGGCAGAAACGAAATCGTAAGGACTTACAAACTTTTATTTCATGGCTTGAGGAGCACAATCCGTTTTCCAAAACACCAGAACTCTCTTCATTATCAACAGGCATCGTAGCGGATGAAAACGTGAACTGCGATAAAGCGTTTGAAGTTGGAACACTAGCCTTGGAAGAGATTCAGAACAAATCATTCAATGAGATACACTTAAAAGAAAGTTAGCTGTTAAGTCGCTAGCCTCTATCACCAAGTCTATGACAATTAACAACAACACTGTATGTGTGAACCCTAACACTCTCTTACATCGGATGGTGTGCACAGTCAGAAGTGATGAGAGACTTCGAGAAATATTCCAATTTGAATTATGTGCTTATCCTCCATCCCTCTTCGACGAATCTGGCTTGATGAGGAAGGGAAGCAAATCTTCAATGGTGACTGTTTTGGTTCCAGATTTAAATGATTCGCCAATCACCCCAGATTCAGGGAAAGTGTCCTACATCATTGATGGAGGTCACCTCCTTCATCGGGTTGTCTGGCGGCGCCCAGCTACCTTCGGACAGATTTGTGAGCAATACAAAGATTATATAATAACTCATTATGGACCAGCAACTGTCGTTTTTGATGGATACGAGCAAGCAAACACAAAAGATGAAGAACACTTACGCAGATCTCGCTTTACCACTAACATTTCAGTGAATGTAGAAGAATCAATCCATGCAAATATTAATCAAAATGAATTTCTGGCTAACCCTAAGAACAAAATGGGCCTAATTACTCTCCTCAAAGTGCACTTGCAAAGAGGTGGTTGCACAGTTCATCAAGCATCAGGAGACGCTGACTTATTAATAGTTTTAACAGCGATCGATGAAGCAAGGAAAGGTGTTGAAACTTGTGTAATTGGTGATGACACAGACTTACTAGTCTTGTTGTCTGTTCATGCACCCTCAGGAAACAAATTGAAAATGATGATGCCAAAAAAAGGCAATCAGCAGGAAAAATTGTACAGTATTTCTGACATTCAGCGAGGCATTGGGGATATGAAAGGTGTACTCTTAGCAATATACGCCTTCACTGGATGTGACACTGTATCAGCTATCTACAAGAAGGGGAAAATTACACCGTATAAGAAAGTGCAATCCAACAACGCTCTTCGAACAAAACTTCAAGTTTTCAATGACCCTAAAGCTGACCCCAGTGCAGTGGCTGACGCCGGAAATCATTTCCTCCTTGCGATGTTTGGAGCAAAGAACACTGAAGATCTAGATTGTTTTCGCTACCAGTGCTATTTGCAGGCTATTGCAAAGCAGCCTATACATTCATTGTTCAAGTTGGCTGCACTTCCCCCCACTTCAGCAGCTTCCAGGCAGCATTCATTTAGAACCTACCACCAGGTGCAGCAGTGGCTGAATGAGAAGAAGAATCCGTCCGAGTGGGGGTGGAAGAAGATTGGCGAACACTTGAGACCAATTACAACAGCACGTCCTGCAGCTCCCCAGGAATTACTTTCGCTCATAGTGTGCAATTGCAAAGACGAATGCGTCCGTAACTGCGAGTGCAGAAAGAAAGTCTAAACTGCTCAAGCATATGCGGTAATTGCTCAGGCCTTGGATGTGATAACAGGGACACGAACATCATAGACGAAGATCTAGAAGAGGAAGATGCTATGTTTGAAGAGGACTGAATAGTAATGAGTGGGTTTCTCCGTACCACAGGTTTATATGGCCTAGGCCTGTGGAAGCCTCTTTTCCCCAAAAAAGTAGCGCCCCTTGATAAGGTGGTGAGGTTGACGTTTCTTCAAGGACTTATCACTAACATACCACCGGCCACTAAAACCGCAATTTACCAAACAAAATCCCGTATTAAAAAAGAAAGTGTCAGTGTAAATGTAATATTTTTTCAAAAAATCTAAAAAATACGACAAATTTATATTTTACACCCTCTGTAACTCAGAAACCGTTCACTTTAGCCAAATAACGCATAGGACTATTTTTGTTCGCAATTTAATTTATATTATTTTTGTATACCACTCATTTTGCCCTAAACCGCCTAGTTTTCGAAAAATTTACCAAAAACTGATAAAAACTACTAATTTGCCTACTTCTCCCCCCCCTCCTTCCCAAACCCGACGCTTAAAATGGTGTAACTTTTTACCAAACAATATGTGGACTGTATAAAACAATTTTAAGTTGGGGGGAAACTTTTACTTTGGATGTTTAGGTTTTGGTCTAATTGCACCGTACTACATGGCGTGAATAACTATGAAGGCCCTAAAGAGTTGATTTTCGATAATATTAAGTACAATGTTAGCGAGGAAGTAATCCAGTTAAATTATGCAAATATTGGGACGGATGATCTGCTGGACCTGGATTTCAAAACTATTTATGAGAAATTCGGTGGAAATACTTCTAGATTGCTTAATGTCAAATCAAGGAGTCAATAATTCAAGAAATCAATAAAACAATTGAGGCTCAACATAGCGATTTGATCAAAAGTGACATTATTGCAAAAAAAGATTTAATCATGTCGTCTTTGAAATGCATCAGTGGCTAGATGAAACAATGAGGCATGCTGACCAGACAATGGAGGCTATGCCTTTGGTCAAAGATAACAAGTATCTTCCTTTATCCACGTCGGAAGTGCCTCATCTTAGAGCTTTTGTCAGGCATTTAAACGTATCTAACAGGGTCATGTTGGGACGTACTCTCATCAAAGAAGGCTTGAGTCTGAAAAAACGTGCTTCAGGCAAGTATGTGAAAATTAACTTGGAAGATGCTAATATAAATGTATACTTTCCAAAACAGAATGACACTGTTGCTAACAACATCTTCACGTACACAAAAGCAGCTATAGCGACAGGAAGAGAGACTGCAGATCACATGTCAAGAAATAAACACATGTCTGCATTGGGTTTGTCTATGGGAATGAAAGCGCTTTATGATAATTCATGCCTAACGGAAAATCCATTGAATGGCTGTACAAACCAGACAGTCGCTTTGGTCACAATACTGATAATTAAACCCCACGTAGATTTGAAATTGAATACAGGTGAAATGTATCTATTTTACCTAGTGGCTGTACTGAATGATGCTATATCTTCAGCAAAAGCCAAAGACGGTAATATCTACGTTTCATTTACTACAGATATGACAAAATTGACAAATTTAGGCTTTGTATTGGACGAATCACAACTATCTAACATATCAAAAGCTGCAGTATTATGCATAAACGAAATTAAATTCACGAACTTTAATATTCATCTATAAAATTAGAACAGGAATTATGCCAGATTATTCTGATATTTCAGTACCGTTTCAGAAACTACACAATTACAACACAAGAAATAAGATGGGATTTATGCTACAAGAATCTGCAAGTAGCACAGCACATAACTCAGTTTTTGTGAAGGGCGTGGTGAAATATAATAAATTATCTATCTCTGTCAAGACTGCAACATTTACGCAGTTCAGAAAAAGGGAGTACTATAATGATTGTGATTACTGAAAATAAAAATTTATGAATTTATTTAGGTAGGAAAAATATCATTAGTCATTGCAAAATGAAAATTAATTTGTAAGATCTAAATATGATAATGAAGGTTGTAGTATGTATAAGATTTATAAATATTCGTTGATAACTTAGATTGTGGAATTAATGAAACATGTACAGTCTTGTATAGCATTTTATTGCTTAATAAATGGATTATTATTATTATATATCCTGCTTCACTAGAGTCCGGCGAAAGAGCTGGGACAGCTTCTCCGGTTACACACACGGGCGCGTCTGTCCGAGAAGCTTTAGAGGAATATCTCTTTAATAGCAATAACAAAATTGGCAGACCACAAATCGAAACAATATTGAGTTACCTATTTCATTCAAGCAGAACAACTGCATATGGAAGCACTGAGGAAGATCGCTCATCGTGAGGGTCGACTAGGATAGCGATTCACTAGAGTAGATATACAGGCGCACACACGGCAAAATCACCAATTTAAATGGGCAAAAGTCAAGTTTTGAATTTTTGAATGCTTGACCTTTTTATTATTAGTTGGTAAGACGCTTAATACTAATATTTCCCGCCATTCCTGCTTACACAAATGCCTAATAACCGGCACTCGGATTATCTTTATTCGACGGCCATTTATTATGTTCAAGGTGTAGCGCAAAGTCTTTCTGCTTTTATTTAACAATGGACATTACTAAGACTTGTAAGATACTATTTTTCCACACTAGTTATTGAATATACATTGCAATATACCTGTAGAGTTAGTTTAGCAATTTCTAAATTTATGTCCCTTTTCAATAGCGAAAAACTATATAATCGCCAATTTACCCCAAGAATTTGATTGTAGGATTTGTTTCATCAATCCATCTAGTCTTTAAATGTTGGAAAGAATTTTTGCGATTTATTGCGTTTTGGCTGATACATAATTTTTTGCAGACACAACACTCCGACTCTCGAGGAGGAAATTTTTTGAAGAGTGGGCTAAGTTTCCCAAAAAAAAACCGCCAAGAACACTTGCTGAAATTTATTCCTACTTCCGCTCAAATAAACAATAAAGAAGATGTGGAGATTGGGCCTTTGAATATTAGAATTTCCCGCCTTTCCGACAAAAGTTCGGAAAGGTGGAACAAATGTCAAAGAAAACTGGACGAGTTTTTCAATAAATACTCTAGTTGGCTGGATTCAGATGAATTGGATTTTAATATTTCAGTTACCCAACCTACTTGTCAACTCTCAGGACGCTCTGAAAAATGTTTCGAATGTTCTAGCGAAAAAACAAAAAAAAAGTCAGCGAGTTATTGAAGGTAGACAGTGAAAAATTGACTTTCGCTGCACAGCACGTGCTTTATGTTTCTGGTAATCGTCGTGCTTCCAAAGTAGTGAAAGAGGTATCTACCTCTCAACAGCCATCTTCTTCCACAAAAAGTCGACCTCCACCAACATTCGACGTTTTGCCCCTAACGAAGGCTTCATATTGCTTGCTAAGACAAAAAGTGAAAGATGTAGGTCACGAGTTATACCCTCCCTACTACAGATTACAACTTTCCAAAAAAGCTTGCATTCCGGAAGAATATATCACAATTACCGAATGTACGACTGAATTGCCATTGCAGGAGTTATTAAATATAACAACTCGAAGGCTATGTGAACTGCAACACCCCGTATTGAAACAACCAGTTGACAAGGGAATTTATGAATTTACTTTATACAGCAAATGGGGTTGCGATGGAATTGGGGGACAGAGTAAATACAATCAAGAGTTTTCTACTGATTCAAATAACGATGAAAATATTTTCATGTTCTTGCTGGTACCCATAAATTTGCAATCTTTGAATGGTCATTCTTATGTATAGCAAAACAGAGTACCCGGGTCAACTAGATATTGCCGCCCCATAAAATTTATGTTTCAAAAAGAAATTCAAGTCTTAACACCAACCAAAGTTTATGCCGAATAGAAGGAAATATCTACATACATAATTTGGCGTTAACTATACTGAATGATAAAGCATGTAACGCTTTGACAGGCACCAAGTCAACTCAGACATGCTACATATGCAAAGCAACTCAAAAGTATTTCAAGATCCGAATTGCCCACTCCCACTACACTCAGAAGAAAATTATAGTTTTGGTTTGGCTACATTACATGGATGGATTCGGACTAAGAGACGAATCTCTTGGTGTTATAGTGATCTCGGATCGGATAGGATCCGAAATCAATATAGAGTCGACCCTTTTCGATAAACTGAGATCGGATCGGCCCTGGCACTGAGATCACGATGTGACAGCGTTCTGCGCGTCGTGATTTTATTCGTGTTACGACTTTAATTCTTTGACGAGCCTCCGCATGCGTTGACTCGTCATTTATATTTTTGGCAATTACGTCCTCAACAAGTTGCTCGTTGTCTGTTGAGGACGGAACGTCAAAAATAATTACGCGCGGCTGGATCCTTTTCGGGTCGGAGCACTTCAGGTGGCTCGACCCTTTCAGGGATTCCTTAATCATAGCTATGTCTGCTTGGGATGGAACCTCCAGCATGACGGAGCCATTTTGCGTCTTGTGTATCCGCTGCACTCTCACGCGTGGCGTGTTTCGCAGCACGGATATCACATCTGTCTTTACCACTTCCGCGTCGGCCGAAGAACTGGAGCACACGACGACCTTGTTAGGGGTCGGCTTGGCTCTAGGTGGCTTCGCGGAACGTGGAGCGGATGGTGCGGGTGGAGCGGACGTGTGACTTTTTTCGACGGCCGGTGTGGCGGCTACGCTAACGTAAGAACGCTGCGTAGGCACCTCTGCAATAGAGCGCTCTGCAAGACGCCCTTCGAGATGAGCAATCTTCTGTAGAGCCTCCGTATGTATCTTTTCAGTAAGTTTGAAAAAATTGAGAATCGTCTCAATTTGCGGCCTATTAATTTTATTTGATGCATTGAATATATATCGCTCCAATTCTTCCCGGATAGACGCACAGGTGTGTGTCCCCGTGGAAGTTGCCTTTTCCTTTTCCTTGTCATTTGCGTTCGTCATTTCCATGTCAGTCGCTTTAGCCTTCTGCCTGGCCTGACTCACCAGGGCAGTTGTGCGGTCACTGTACTCACGTGGGGAGCCCGCGCCCTCACCCCTCACGGAGGATGTCACCTTACCATTTTTTGAATTGCTACTCATAATGTATAAGGTCACCCGCCTTTCGACGTTCTTACGCGGCAGTGCAAGCACACATCCGCTATGCATGGGTTTTTCTGGGGTTTTCCTTCCACCGTCTGAGCAACGACGGCCGCCCGCTACAGGTCAGACGCTGCGTTTTTAGTTTACCTCGCAATGTAGACTATTGCAGAGGCGCCTACGCAGCGTTCTTACGTTAGCGTAGCCGCCACACCGGCCGTCGAAAAAAGTCACACATCCGCTCCACCCGCACCATCCGCTCCACGTTCCGCGAAGCCACCTAGAGCCAAGCCGACCCCTAACAAGGTCGTCGTGTGCTCCAGTTCTTCGGCCGACGCGGAAGTGGTAAAGACAGATGTGATATCCGTGCTGCGAAACACGCCACGCGTGAGAGTGCAGCGGATACACAAGACGCAAAATGGCTCCGTCATGCTGGAGGTTCCATCCCAAGCAGACATAGCTATGATTAAGGAATCCCTGAAAGGGTCGAGCCACCTGAAGTGCTCTGACCCGAAAAGGATCCAGCCGCGCGTAATTATTTTTGACGTTCCGTCCTCAACAGACAACGAACAACTTGTTGAGGACGTAATCGCCAAAAATATAAATGACGAGTCAACGCATGCGGAGGCTCGTCAAAGAATTAAAGTCGTAACACGAATAAAATCACGACGCGCAGAACGCTGTCACATCGTGATCTCAGTGCCAGGGCCGATCCGATCTCAGTTTATCGAAAAGGGTCGACTCTATATTGATTTCGGATCCTATCCGATCCGAGATCACTATAACGTCATTCGCTGTTATAACTGCCAGTCCTATGGCCATCCAGCGGCGGCATGTTCCCGTCCGCAGGTCTGCGGATATTGTTCAGAGTCTGGGCACAGCTTCAAAGACTGTCCTAACAAGGATAGTCCGGCAAGCTGCGCCAATTGTAAAGCATCAGGGAATGGCAAAGATGCTAATCACGAGGCTGCCAGTCGCAACTGTGCATCATATAAACGGCGGCTAGAGAACTACAAAAGGCTTATAGATCACACATGACAGATACAATAAAGTTTCTGCAGGTAAACGCTCAGCGTTCGGCTGCCGTTACTTCGGCGATCTTCCAGATGGCCGTAGAACACTCAGTTGATATAGTCGCTCTTCAGGAGCCGTACCACGCATTTGGTGGCGTACGAGGAATCGGAGCGCGAACTCGCTTAATCTACGCAAAGTCTAACAGCCCTTATGCGGCTGTTGTAGTACTGAACAGAACGATTGACACATTTACATTCAGTCAATTTTGCAATGAGCATATGACAACTTCGTCGATCAATCTGGGTAATTCCAGGATCATTCTTTTCAATGTATATTGTCAGTTCAACCAGACTATCGACTTTTTTCTTGACAGGCTTGACGAAGCTATTACAGCGCTAGCCTGTCCCGAGTTCATTATTTGCATGGATTCCAACGCCAAGTCACCTCTGTGGTTCTCACCCACACGTGATCCAAGGGGTGCTGCTCTAGAGGACTTTATCGCTCGTCATCATCTAGTTGTCTCAAACGCTCAAGGCCAACCAGCAACTTTCTGGACGGTCAACGGCGAGTCTAACATAGATGTGACGATGTCTTCTTCTGGCCTAAACGCGGAGATTGTCGATTGGACTGTTCATGATGATCTAGGAGTCGGTGATCACCGCCCTATATCTTTCACAGTCCGTCTGGGAGTCTCAAGTCACGTTATTAACCGTACGGACCCAAGGATCCGTTTCATTACTGCAACTGCTGATTGGGAATATTTCGACGCAACCTTAGAGGAGCGTGTGCTCGATTTATCACTCCAAGCGAACTCTCCTGCAGAGGTAGAGAGCGTAGCAGAGTCGTTCACAAACGCTATCTTCCAGTCTGCCCTGGAGTCTATCCCGCTAACGTCCGCACGGTCCTATCGGGTTGGATGGTGGTCTGACCACCTCGCAACCCTTAGAGCTGATGTGAACGCGAAGCGTCGCCGATTCCAGGCCCTGAGGCGTAGACCGACCGCTGCTCCTGCTCTTCTACAAAATCTGATGAGGGTTTTCAAGGACGCCAGAAACTTGTACGTTTCTGAGATACGTCGAGCTAAAACAGAGAATTGGACTAGATTCGTCGAATCCGAAGTCTCTCGCTCCCCTTGGGGTGTGGCCTATAGAATCGGCATGGACAAGATCCAACCGGAAATTGTTCCGTGTACGGTACGACGCCGAGATGGCTCTCTCACGACGTCTCTCGAAGAGTCTTTGGACGTTGTTCTGGATCGCCTCTTCCCAGAGGATGACCCGCGTAACGACACCGAAGCTCAGTCGATGGCGCGTGAGAGAGTCACCTCACACGCCCCGGTACCTCTAGGCATGAACCCCGGTTCACCGAAGAGGAGCTGGAGCAAGCAATACTTTCGACCAGGAAAAGGGAGCCCCTGGAATCGATTTGATTACAGGAGAAATTTTAATCCGAGCATACTCAGTAGTACCGATTGCTATTCTCAACCTCATGAACCTGTGTTTCGCACTTGGCACATTTCCTAGGGTGTGGAAACAGGCCAGATTATGTTTAATTCCTAAAGGCGGGGATAAACCTCCAGAGGACCCCAAATCATATCGACCAATCAGTCTCTTACCAGAACTTGGTAAACTACTAGAGAGACTGATTCTCTCAAGAATTCAGTCTCAATATCTAAATTCCGAATTCGCGAATCGCTCGCAATTCGGTTTCCGACCAACACTGTCTACTGAAGATGCTGTGGGTCGTCTAGTTCGCTATACCCACAACTCAGAGTCAAAATACGTAGCCGCAATATTTGTTGACATAGAGGGGGCATTTGACGGACTGTGGTGGGTGAGCATACTCAGGAGAGCTCGCGATGTGGGCTTCCCGGGTGGCGTTCTCCGGCTGCTTTCCGACTATCTCTCCTCTAGGTCAATAACATTCTCTCAAGGTTCACATAATGTTCAGCGGCGCCTCACCAGAGGTTGCCCACAAGGGTCCATTTTGGGCCCATTTCTATGGAATCTAGTATTCGATGAATGCCTAGATCTCCTATCAGATCAAGACGGCCTAGCCATTGCTTACGCCGATGATCTGACTCTGCTCGCGGAGGCGAACAGCCGACGCTCCTTAGAGGCCAAATTGCAGTCATTAATTGATACCACTGTTAGATGGCTTTCAGCCAATTATTTGAATATATCAGCGTCAAAGACGTCTGCTGTTCTTCTCCGTGGCTCACTCGACCCGGCTCGTCCCCCATCAGTTAATTTAGAAGGGACACCGGTTCGATGGACCTCAGAGCAGAGTTACCTCGGCGTGATCATTGACTCAGGCCTCAGTTTCATTCCGCACGTCAAGGCAATTAGAGATAAGACTAAGTTGATTTCTTGTAAACTGTTGAGACTCAGTAAATGCTTCAATGGGAACGATCGCAGATCGCTCAATATCTATTATAAGAGCGTCTTCCTCCCTATCGTATCGTACTGTTCATCAGTGTGGTACGATAGGGCGGAATTGTCTCATGTGCGGAGAGTTTTACACTCCGCGCAGAGACACTTTATGTTGCTGGAGAGCTATGCGTGTCGTACTGTGTCTAATCCTGCACTATGTGTTCTCACAGGAAATATGCCTGTAGAACTTCATATCATTCATAGGGCTGCTACTTTCTTCTTGAGAAAAGGGCAGCCATTTCAATATAAGAATATCAATATTCCTGCTGTCCATCGCGAGCATCCAACTCGAACATCTGAGATTGCTCGGCGGTCCTCGGAATGCCTAATCGCTTTACAACGACTCTGGCAGGACGGGTGGCATGCCAATCACACAGGACGCACAACATTCGACTGGGTTCCGAACGTCAATTTTGTTTTTAGCTCCCCTGGTTCCGACCAGGATTTCCTTGACGTGCCTTCTCACAGGTCACGGCCCCTTCAAGGCCAATTTACACAAGCTGGGATTGTCTGAGGTGGAACTGTGTTCGTGCGGTTTACCTGAGACTAGCGATCATGTACTAAGAGTGTGCAACATTTACGGTGCACAACGTGCTTCACACGACCTCCAAATTCTAGAGGACTTAAGTATTGCACTATCTGACGTCCTTACACGGGACAATTTTCGGAAATTATCAGCTCTAGCATCAGAAATTATTGGAACCCTGAACTCACAAAGGATTAACCCGAGATGAGCTCAGGATTCCTCGAATCATCTTCACAATCTTTTCAAAATTAGAATCCAAACCATAAATTAAATAATAGTAACAATAGTTCAATTTTATAATGTGACAGCGTTCGCTGTATGAATGTACAATTTGTCTGTGTGCAGTATGAATGAGAGAGAGTGGCAAGATACATCTTTCGATGTAGCTCGCAACCCCGTTTCCACAGCCCGTATGCTTGGTTGTGGAACAATAGGACCGGCCCAATCACGATCACTGCCCCAAGGGCCCACATTATAGTGCGCCCAAGGGTCATGGCTGTGATTGGCCGACGGCGATGATGAGCTGAGAGCTTAGTAAGTATCAGTGACGAGCATTGCTCAAGTACTGATTAAAGCCTGCTGAGCCTGTTATCGGTAGACTCCCCCACAATGTGAGCGGGAGCTCACATGGTCACACCTTGTAGTAGGCTTCTTAACCGAAGCCGGGTGTGGGGGCTTAATTAGCAGGCCCTGGTGCTCCAGAAATCCTCCGAAAACTAAGTTGACCACCCCTCGAAAGAGCCAATCGTGCTATCAGCGACCCGGCCGCCACGCTCTGCGTGTTGCTGCTGGTTAGCCGTACATGAGAAGCCCACCCGAGGTATGTACAGCGAGATCGCGGTTCGTGACGTCTCTAGTAGTCTTCCGAATCTTTAAGCGATCACCCATACAATGCGTAAATAAGCGACCACTCAGTCCATCTGAACGAATAAATGTGTACAGTAATCACCGGTACAATAATAGGGCTAATCACGCGAAAACGGATACGTCACGGTCTCGACGTATCTTGTTCACATCAGGAGACCAATATAATAATGACATGCTTTTGGAAATGGTACAATTCTTTTTTTTTATTTTTTTTTTTAATATTTAAATCAATATGGATACTACAAAACAAAGAAAAGGAATTACGGTGCAGCGGTCCTCGGTATCCGCAGTATCGGTCGGGAGCGGTAGTAGTCGTGCGGGCTCCACCCGATCGTCATCAATTGACTGCAAGATCACTCCAGCGAGTTGCCAGGCTGGAGGATCCGGAAAATCTACTGGCGAGAATGTTCGGGCTAAAAATAGCCCCGTAAAGCGTATTCCTACAAAGGAGCCTGAATTAGCGGAAAGTAACACCTCAGATCAACCAGAACAACCTGAGGATTTTAGTATTAGTCCCGCTGAGATCATGTGTAATAGCGGCACAATCCGGGAAGAAATAGAAAATTGTCTGTTTAACCAGAACAACAAGTTCACAAAGTCATCAATTGAAACCATTCCAGGTCTCTTTCAAAAGTCAGAAAAATTGCTCATGAACGCTCAACTCAAGATTGCCCACCTAGAGGGTCAACTAGCTGAGCGGCCAATTAATACATCGCGTCAAGACAGTTCGTCGCAACGTACATATGCGAGCGTTGCAACGACTGTTACAACTCCGCCCGTTCACGCCCCGGCACGCTCAGCGAAGCGGAAGCCCAAAGCGAACCCCCTCAGGGTTACCGTCAGCTCTTCCGCCTCATCTGACGCGGAAGTAGTTAAAACAGAGATCATAAGCAAGCTGCGAAACTTGCCATACGTGAGGATTCAAAGAGTCCATAAAAGGAATAGCGGCTCCGTCCTGCTAGAGGTTCCCTCAGCTGCAGACGTTGCCCTAGTTAAAGAAGCGTTCAAGGGGTCAGATCACCTTAAGTGATCCGACCACAAAAAGATTCAGCCGAGGATCATCATTTTCGATGTCCCGGCCAATATCACAAACGATCAAATACTCTCTGACATAATAACAAAGAACATCGTTGATGAACCGCTCCAAGAGCAGGCTCGTCAAAATGTCAAAATCGTAACAAGACTTAAATCGCGACGCCCGGAGAATGGGAATATAGTCGTGAGCATGCCAGGGCCAATCCCACGTCTTTTTAAGGGCAAGGATCGGCTCTACATTGATCTTCGCTCCCACCGGATTGGAGATCACTTCAGTGTCATGCGGTGCTTCAAGTGCCAAGCTTATGGCCATTCAGCGGCGGTATGTTCCCGCCCGCAAGCTTGCGTGCATTGTTCAGAACTGGGGCATTCATTCAAGGACTGTCCAAACAAGGGCAATCCTCCAATATGTGTAAATTGTAAGTGTAGTAAAGCATCTGGTGAAGGCCCGGATGCTCATCATTCAGTAATAAGTCGAGATTGTCCGCTTTTCAAGCGGCAAATCGACAAGTATATGCAATTACTAGATAATTCATGACCAGGCACAATAAAGGGCTGAAAGTACTGCAGGTAAACGCGCAGCGTTCTGCTGCTGTTACTTCGACGATCTTGCAGATGGCCGTGCAGGGCTCGTACGATATCGTCGCTCTTCAGGAGCCGTATCATGCTTTTGGGGGCGTTAGAGGTATCGGTGCGCGAACTCGTGTCTTCGCAAAGTCCAACAGTCCCATGACGACTGTTATAGCATTGAACCGGACGATTGACATTATAGCTATTAGTCAGTTCTGTAGCGAACACATGACTACCACATTAGTGAACCTGGGTGGGTCCAGGTTCTTTCTTTTCAACGTATATTGTCAGTTCAACCAGGCTATTGACTTTTTCTTGGACGGGCTAGATGATGCTATATTAACACTAGCCTGTTCGGAGTGCATCATCTGCATGGATTCAAACGTTAAGTCACCTCTGTGGTACTCATCCACACGTGACAACCGAGGCGCGGCTCTAGAGGACTTTATCGCACGTCATCGTTTAGTCATCTCCAATGTGTATGGCCAGCCTTCTACATATTGGTCGATACACGGAGAGTCTAACATTGAAGTGACACTAGCTTCTCCTGGCCTGACCGCAGACATCGCCAATTGGTCTGTTCATGAAGATTTGGGGGTTGGTGACCATCGACCCATCTCTTTTAGTTTGAACATAAATAGAAATTCCAATAATCAAATAGAATTAGAACGTACAGATACTAGTAGTCACTTCGTCACCGCAAGCGCGGACTGGGAACATTTCGACGCTGCCCTGGAGGAGCGTGTGCACGATATCTCCTTCTTTGCACTTTCTTCCGCGGATGTGGAGAGGATTGCGGAGTCTTTTACCGACGCCATCTACCATTCTGCACTTGAATCCATCCCGCTGACTTCTACTCGGGCTTTCCGTGTTGGCTGGTGGAATCAATCACTTGCCAACCTTAAGGCTGACGTGAACGCCAAGCGGCGTCGGGTGCAAAGAATGCGGCGTAGACTGCCCGCTCCTGCTCTCCACATCCTCGAAAGGGAGTTCAAGATGCTTTGACCTCTATGAGTTTTATAGTCGATACCTACCAATGTTATTTCAATTGGTGATTTCAATTATCCGCTGTTTGCTGGAGAAAGTTCCACTGATCACAGAGCACTCACACTGTGTGCGTTCTCTCAAATTATGGAATTCAGACAAACCAACAACATTCTCAATTCTAATAATAGAATATTGGACCTGTTACCATCTAACCTGCGGACCCGCTGACCTATTGAGTCAGCGGGCCTAGTTGATATCGATCCCAATCATCCACCTTTCTGCCTGCATTTTGATGGACGCTCCCCTAAACAAAATAATTTTGGAGCAAACTTTTCACCGACAACAATTCAACTTTAGAAAGGCAGATTATAATACGATTTATTCGATGATGTGTGGTGTGGATTGATTTGAGATTATGATATCTTGATGATCCAAATGAAGCTTGTAATACGCTGTATCAAATCCTGGAGCATATTTTCAGGTAAACTGTTCCTTTCAAGAAAGGCAGGACTCGAAGATTTCCACACTGGTATAAATCTGAACTCATGAAGTTGATACGTATGAAAGAAGTTGCTTATCGTAACGACAAAAAATTCAAGAGTCCTTCTTATGCCAGACATTATAGTTCGCTCAGAGTAATGGTGAAATCAGAGATTGGTTCACTCTACAAAGCGTATATTGCTGCTTCAAGGCACTTCATCAATGAAGATCCTAGTATTTTCTGGTCCTTTATTCAGGATAAAAAGCGATGTACTAGAATTCCACGAATCATGCAACATGAACAATCTATTTATAAAAAGCCAAATGATATTGTGAACGCATTTGCGGATTACTTCAGTTCTGTGTATTCAGATGCTTCTGCTAATTGTGATATTGTTGGTGAAAATTCTGGAAACACTCTTGTTTTCATAGAGTATATAGCAGAAGACATGATAAAAGTAGCCGCCAGAAAACTTAATAACAAATTGACAGCTGGTCCTGATTTGATTCCCAGCTTCATTGTGAAAGACTGTATTCCTCTATAACTCTAATAATGCCGCTAAAGCATATATATGATCTCATTCTGAAGACCAGCATTTTTCCTACAAGATGGAAGGTAGCAGAAGTTATTACGGTGCTCAAGAAGGGAGACTCATCACATATTGGTAATTACAGGCTAATTTCCATATTGTCGAATTTCTGTAAATTGTTTGAAATTATACTTTTTAATAGCATATATCCTAAGATCATAAATAGTGTTGCAATTGAGCAGCATGGGTTTGTGACTAAGAGATTTTGCACTACAAATTTGGCTCAGTTTTCTCAGTTTATATGTGAGGAGCTGGATTTCCAGAAGGCTTTCGATAAGATAAACCATAAACTACTTATAGTCAAAACTAGGAAGCTTTTGGATTTGCGAATAATTTATCACTTCTCGTGGAGTCCTACTTGAGTAATCGCAGCCAATTCGTACAAATAGAGAATTGCAAATCGAGAAAATTTCGAGTAACTTTGGGAGTGCCGCAGGGATCAAATCTTGGACCTCTACTATTTGTCCTTTTTGTTAACGATCTCTTAGAGATGGTGGACTGCATGAAAGTAGCTTATGCGGACGATATTAAAATTTATAAGAGCGTGTCATCTATGCATGATTGTTCGAGGCTACAAAGTGACCTGAATGATATCAGCCGGTGGTGTAACAATAATTGTTCACATTTGAATGTCACGAAATGTAATGTGGTGAATTTTACTAGGGAAAAGAAGAAATGCGATATCTTTCGATTACAACATTGAAGGTGTTAATCTGACTCGACTTCAGGAGGTTAAGGATCTCGGTCTAGTATTCGATCAAAAATTCTCATTCATACCTCATATCAATCAATTTATTTTAGCATGTACCAAAGTTTATGGTTTTATCGTCCGCAATGCTAGATTGTTTTCGAGTTCGTCAACACTGGCCCATTTATTTAATGCCCTAGTGAGAAGCAAACTTGAGTATTAAATTCAAACACTTGAACGTATGATTTTGACTACATAGCATAACGCGTTTCGTCGTTACAAACGACTTCTTCAGATGCTTACAGAATATAAGTTTTCAGATTCTGTAAGAAGTCGTTTGTAACGACGAAACGCGTCATGCTATGTAGTCAATGAAGTATAAATCATAAGTTCAAGTGTTTGAATTTGAGTTAATATTCAATTTAATTCAAGACAAGTTTATCAGATATTTCTGATAGCAAAATTATCTCATTAGATCCGATTCTGGACAATAACGGTATTCTGCGTGTTGGGGGACGATTAAGAAATCCAAATCTTGCCTACGATATAAAACACCCTATTCTTTTACTGAATGCAAATTACGTCACTGAACTTCTTATCAAACAAGAGCATTTGAATCAATTGCATGGTGGTCCACAAACAACATTATATAATTTAAGACTCAAATATTGACCTATAAATGGGCGCCATTCTGCAAAAAAGTTATAAAACGCTGTATTAAATGTTTTCGCGCGAAGCCTAAAATGGGCGATTTGCCAATCGAAAGGCTAGAACCATTACGACCATTTCTAAGAACGGTGTTGATTTTGGCGGTCCTGTTTATATCAAAGCCGGAGATAAACACAGTAAAAGACATTAAAAGCGTACATTGCTTTATTTATTTCCTGACTACCATGGTTAGTGGTAGACTACGCATCTTGAATTTGAATCTGAAGCATTTTTAGGATCTTTGTATAGATTTATCTCAAGACGAGGAAAAGTTTTAGAAATTTTTTCAGATAATGGTACTAATTTTGTATCCACAAATCGGTATTCAATTGAAGAAGCGAAATCATTCTTAAATTCTAAATCTTTCGAAGAAGTACTTCAAGAAATCGGACTGAGAAACAGTTCCTGGCATTTTATTCCTCCTAGAAGTTCACATATCGGTGGTATCTGGGAAGCAGGAATCAAAATAGTAAAAGTGTACATTAGAAGGGTTTGCAGAAATGCATCATTAACTTTCGAGGAATTGTCTACCCTACTAGCACAAGTTAAAGCTTGTGTAAATTCCCGACCCCTAACTCCCATTAGTACTGATCCTTCCGATTTAACCGCATTAACTCCTGGACACTTCTTAATTGGTGATTCACTGTACTGTGGAGCAAAATCTCATGAAAGTGAAAATTCATCGCTTGTCAAGATGGGAGAGAATTCAACAGCTTAGACAACATTTCTGTTGGTCGAAAGAATATATATCACAACCCAACAGCGTCAAAAGTGGCGCACTTCCCATGACAGTGTTAAGATCGATGATTTGGTTCTTCTTATAGAGGACAACGCACCACCCCTCACCTGCCGTCTAGGACGCATTACCAAGTTGCATACCGGTAGAGACGATATTGTGCGTGTTTTGTCAGTGAAAAATACAAGTGGTTTTGTAAAACGAGCGTTAGTTAAAGTTTGCACATTGCCAATAGACTATTAGTATCGAATTTAGCATGTATATATTGTAAATATTTTGCACTTTGTTATTTTGTATTTGTTTATTGGTTTATCTTTTTGCAAACTTATGTTTTACCCCAAAATTTTAATCATATTTCTGTTTTCTATTTTATTCATATATGTATCATCCAATTTTCAGGTAATGTAGTATTTTTTCGAAACCAATTGTTCCAAAAACGAACAGGAACCGTTTTGCGACAGCAACTGCTGATTGGGAACATTTCGCCGCTACCCTGAAGGAGCGTGTGCTCGACTAAAATAATTCTTCTATATTCTATAAAATAAACTTCTATTATTTCAATAGAAAAGGAAATTACCCTAATTCCAACAAATAGAACATGTCAGAAAAAATTATTCAGGTGGTGATTTATTATAACCTTGTACCTCCTGTCTCGGTTTCTTTACGAAGACGCATTTATGGCGGCATCGTAGGAAGTGCTCTCAGAAACACCTCAACGGGATGCACTGAACTTCATGATCGGCCTAATGAAGTTGACGAAGATCTGAGAACAACTGTTTTTCCTGGAATGCGTCCAGATGAAGTTTTCCTAGTTGCCAAAACTGATCGACTCGTGTTTTGTGCTGAATGTGCTTTGGTGTTCAGTATATGAAAACTTATCGAGAAGCACATATTTTAAATGTGGATTCAAGAGAAATGAAAAGGTTGGCACCCTTAGTTATCGAAATTAAAAAACAGAGCTCCAATATCACTAATATATTTCAAATAATGACACTAGAGTTCCATTCTTCCACTATTTTGACAAAAGAATGGAAGCAACCATGAATGTTGCCAAGTATGACCAAGTATAAAAGAGAAATTCATTTCATCAATATATGCTCTAAATATGAGCACATCTTAAGCAGTGTTATGAAATATCCATATAAGCGCTCAAAATAAAGCATCTCGGAAAACGCTTCTTAGGCCAAACTTGATGAAGATTTGAAGAAATTAATAGAACTAATAGACTACCATTGGACATACGAAATTTCCAAAAAAGCTGGAAATGATAAGAATCACAATAAATTGAATAAAGTAACACTGATGCCATTAGCAACATATTTAAAGCTTTTGAAAAATTTTCTGCTGCAAGAGGGAAATAAGGCTGTTGTTGAAATAGAATCAAATAAAAACCGTGAATCTTTCAGACAATTAATTGAGACTGTACTGCAAATGGTTGGACTTTAGGTGAGGTGTTTTTGGGTTGGATGTACATTTTTGTGGAACATGTTCGACCTATCCCTGAGAAAAAAATACTTCTATTATTGAATAACCACGAAAGCCACAAATTTTACCCAGCTTCAGATTACGCCAGCAAGAACAATGTCGTGATTTTATCTTTGGCCCAACACACAACTCATAAAATGCAGCCCATTAATGTAGCGGTTTACGGCAAACTGAAAACTTTGAAAGGTAGCTAAATTTCTTCCACAAATCGCACCCAGGACGCATTATAAATCATAACGATGTAGCCAGACTAGTATCACCGGCTTTTCTGAAAAGCGCAGTAGCTCAAAATGCAGTTCATGGATTTGAAAGACTTCGTATTTGGCCAGTGAATAAATAAGCTTTTGGTGATGAAGATTACGAAAGCCGCTGTGATTGCAGACACGTCAACTGTGAATTAGCACAGAACGTACAATAGTACTAGAAACGATCGATATTCCCAGACCTTTTGCAGAAACTTCTTCAACTCCTTCGCCTTCACTTCTTGAACAACATATTCCATCAAATTCAGTAGATCTTCTATAAGAAACAGTTCCATATCGAAACACAGAACTCCCTCTTGTGAATGACCAAGTATAAAAGAGAAATTCTAAATATAAGCACATCTTAAGCAGTGTTGTGAAATATTCATATAAGCGCTCAAAAGAACACATCTCGGAAAATGCTTCTTAGGCCGAACTTGATGCAGATTTGAAGAAATTAATAGAACTAATAGACTACCATTGGACATAAGCAATTTCCAAAAAAGCTCGACATGATAAGAATCACAACAAATTGAATAAAGTAACACTGATTCCATTTAGCAACATATTTGAAGCTTTTGAAACATTTTCTGCTGCAAGAGGGAAATAAGGCTGTTGTTGAAATAGGATCAAATAAAAACCGTGAATCTTTCAGACAATTAATTGAGACTGGTTGATTGTGTTGAATAGAAGGAAGCCTGGAGAAATTCAGAGGCTGCAACGGAGTTCTTATCAAGAATTTATCAGTAACAATATTCAAATCTATGAGGAATTCACAGCGGTTATTACACCGGCCGAGAAAATCTTGATGAAAAGATTCAAGCGAATAGTAATTAGAGGTAAGAGTGCAGATGCTCAAGAACATCTAAAAAAAACATAAATTCGTCTGAGTCAATTGCTGGGTATAAAATTTTGAAAAATTATACAACTCGATGTGGGGCTAAGAACAACATGTACAAAATTACGAAAACATCAGATAACTCTGTCGCAAATATTCAGTATTACCGACAGTGACTTGGAACAACTGGCTACAGTTGGACAATTGGAATCCTCGCCAATCTTCCCCACTTCCCGATGATGTGTATAAAACATCGAAAATTGACAAAACTTTGTTGCTTATGGAAAAGATGAATTAACTGACGTTAAAGAAGACATTAAACATTTCACATTTTAGGATCATTACATTAGAAGTCCTCTTGGAAAGTGAGATCTATCAAGTGGGCAGAAGCAACTTTGGTCGAGTGCCAAATAAAAAGAAACCAGTAGAAAGATATTGAACAAGTCAACTGCATGCAGCTAAGGAAGGCAAGGTACTGGTTAAGAGTTCAAAGACGCCTGTTTAACACATGTATGTGAGCCTTACAGCACACTCAACCCCAGTAAGAGACTTCATACAACACTGTCATAATCATATAAACAGCCTGCCTACTAAATATAGTTTTCGTTCTTCAAAAAAGAGCTAGACGAAATATTGTTTGGGCTTCTTCACTCGTTCTTGTAGATAATTATTTAGGTCCTTGCACTTGTCCACATAGTCGAATCTATATATACATTGGAAGTACTTATATATGTAAAAAGTAATTTGGGTGGTTTTGTGTCCATGGGGGACTATCATAATGACGATACTCGTAATAGGGATAATTTTATTACTCCTATACATAGGATGCCATTGCATGCGAAAAGTCCATCTTACATGTGCATAAAGCTATTTAATAAATAGGTGGAAGAAACTGGGGCCATAGAAAATAAATAAATATGGAAAAAAGCTATTTATGACATATTTACTAGTAACGTTTTCTGAAATGTTTACCATCAAATGTCATCTGCAATGAATATCGGACATTTGACCTAATGACACGTAATAATAAAAACAATCAACTAATTGGCGCATTGAAAAATGGCAAATATTGAAGTTTTAAATTTTAATTCAAATAACTTAATTTTCAAGGGTGCTATTTCAGTTTTGAAAGCAAGGTATCAGCAAATCGTTGGTAGACCTAAGAGTTGTATAAATCCAGTCAAAGCACATACAGTTATGGATGAACTTTAGATGAGATTTTGAAAAAACTTCCTGTTTAAATTGCCTTCGTATTAAAATTTGTATATGCTATAATATAACCACATTTCTAGCAGAGAAAACTGAATGTGGACTGAATATTTTAGTAGTACAAACATTCAATTTACAAAAAAAAAAAAAAGTGTGCCTTTTCTAGATACACTCTATATTAGAACAGATAATAACAGAATGATGTTGGCTTTCTTATCAAGAAGCAACATCGTCAGGACATTAATACATTAATTATTTTTCACAACCAATAAAACAGAAAACCAATGTTATAGTAGAGTTAAAAATTAGAGTTGCTCACATTTCTGATTAAAGTTTATCGAAACAGAATTTTGAATTACCCTATTAAATTAATAACAACTATATAATGTAATGAAGGCCACAATACAACCAAGATTGATCTTAATTCAAATAACATAAAATTCGAAGAGTTACCGTACATTAAAGGATTTTCTAACCATATCATAAAAAACCTTACACATATGAAAAACGTCAAAACATCGAAGTATTATAAAAAAAAAACTATAATAATTCACGAAAACCAACTATCGCACTCCAGTATTGAGGAATTACAATGTAATTTACAAAATACCATGGCTCGAATCTGACAAATGTTATATAGGACAAAACAAATCTTAAAATAAAGATTCACACAACATAAATGTGATAATCTAATTAGAAAAGGATATTGTGCATTAGCGTGTCACGTCTAAGACTCTAATCACAATCTTGATTAAGAAAATATCAAAATTTTGGATAGAGAAAGTTGCCACAAAAAAAGGATTGTTTTTGGAAATGACACACATACGATTAATGCTCCATCAGATATTGAAAAATTGAGCATCATCTATAACAATATTTTAAGGTAGAACAAATGATATCATTATTTCTATTTTTTATTTGTTAATTACAAACTTTAATTTTTTGGCAATTTTTTTTTATTTTGTCATGACTTAGAATAAATTATTTCATATTACTCTTAATTTTCACCCTTCTTCGATCAACCCCTATTTTTCCATTGCGATTTCAATTTTTTTTATTCTATCCACAGATCCGCAAAAGGGTTGCAAGATGGCAATCGAATATAATAACTGTAGTACAATAAATTCTAATTCAGAGTTCATAACTTCAATTTACTTTAATTAGGATTTTTTTCTCAATTCAATTTGACCTCCCGATAAAAAGCACAGCTAAAAAGTATGGTTTGGCTTATGCAACCTTGTATAGGCATGTAAAAACCGGCATCGCTGCTTCAAAACTTGGTCGATTCCGTCCTGTTTTCACTATAACTGGGACAAGTACGAAAAAGCTGGAGATGATTGGCTATCGTCATTTTTGTCTCGTCACGATCAAATATCCCTCAGAACTCCAAAGGCAACATCAGTTGCAAGGGCAAAAGCATTCAACAGACATGAAGTTGGACGTTTTTATGAAAACCTTGAAGCTTTAACAGAAAAATAGGATATTGATGCATCTAGATTATACAACATGGATGAAACTGGTATATCTACAATCACAAATAAACCGCCTAAAGTGCTATCAACGAAAGGAAAGAAACAAGTGTGCATAATCGCCAGTGCAGAACGTGGTCAATTAACTACTGTCATAGGTTGTTGTAATGCTGCTGGTTCCTTTCTCCCACCATTCTGAATTTTCGCCAGAAAATATATGCAACCCAGACTTCTTGATGGTGCGCCTCTGTGCACTCAAGGAATCTGTACTCCAAATGGTTTGACTTTAGGTGAGGTGTTTTCGGATTTTATGTATTTTTTGTGGAACATGTTCGACCTACCCCTGAGAAAAAATACTTCTATTATTGGATAACCACGAAAGCCACAAGTATTACCCAGCTTTAGATTACGCCAGCAAGAACAATGTCGTAATTTTATCTTTGGCTCCACAGACAACTCATAAAATGCAGCCCATTAATGTAGCGGTTTACGGCCCACTGAAAACTTTGAAAGGTAGGTAAATTTCTTCCAAAAAATCGCACCCAGGACGCATTATAAATCATTACGATGTAGCCAGACTGTTATCACCGGCTTTTCTGAAAAGTGCAGTAGCTCAAAATGCAGTTCATGGATTTGAAAGACCTCGTATTTGGCCAGTGAATAAATATGCTTTTGGTGATGAAGATTACGAAAGCCGCTGTGATTGCAGACACGTCTAATGTGAATTAGCACAGAACGTACAATGGCACGAGAAACGATCGATATTCCCAGATCTTTTGCAGAAACTTCTTCAACTCTTTCGCCTTCACTTCTTGAAGAACATATTCCATTAAATTCAGTAGATCTTCTATAAGAAACAGTTCCATATCGAAACAGAACTCCCTCTTGTGAATTTCCAGACTTTGTTGCCCCCATTGTTAACACGCCTGAAAAGATTCGTAGCTATGGATGTACACCTGAACCAAAACCTGGATGTTCCCGAATTGTGTCCGCTTTTGGGTCAATATCATATCAGCTGCACAGAGAGGTGACACAGTGGTGCCAGAGACTGAAGTAAATATTCGACAAAATACTACCCGTGACAACTCACCGAAACCAGGATGTTCAGCCTTCCACTGCAGTCCCTTGGTGTTGAGACCTATTCCAAATCCTGCCAAACCAATGACCACGCGTAAACGCAAATTACGAAAATCGGAAATATTAACCAGTACCCCGATCAAGGAAGAACAAAAGCAGATATATGAGAAAATCGGATTAGGACAGGTCGGGTTGGATCCCGACCCGATCCTAATTTTAAATTGCAGGAGCGAAGTTCGCAACCCAACCCACAGTTTGAAATTAAGCTCACGCTTAAACAAAATTTTAAACACACAAACCGAATTCACCTACACAAATTATTTTGAATTTTTAACAATCACTAACAACATGAATCAAAATAATAATGAAAATCTGGTCACTGTACAACAGGTTAAAGAACCAAAACCTTATCGCGGCAGAAAAGAGAACCAGAAGAATCCTCATGCTAAACATGAGCCCATCAACAAGGAGCCTAAGTCACAACAGCAGACGAGAAAGCAACCCCCCCTTGTCCTGAATAAACCCACGCATAAAGCACCAAATGATGCTGCCCACCCCCTACCCAAGTCCTCCAACCCTGCTGAGGGATCAGTGTTCATCTCTGAAATCTCAGTGAGAGAGACAAGGAGCAGGCAGACGTTCACCCCGTCTACTCCAGCAGCAATTGAGATATCTCGGCAGACATTTGCTGAGCTTCTCACCGATGATACTCAGCTATCAAAAGCCATCCTTCCTGAGTATCAGGATTACTATACCACATGTTTAATATGGTTCAGAATAACAACTCTGAAACAAAAGAACTCTCAGCCACTAACTGCTGAAGAGCAAGCCGTATTGGACATGATCCAAACCACCAGCTTTTGCGTACCAACTCCAATCGAGTTACAGCTAAGGTCGGGTTGGATCAGGAAAGGAGTCGTACAAAAACACGTGTACTTGTACCATGGACGCAAGATCAGAAAAATATTATTCAGACATTCTTTGCCGAACATATTAAGAAAAAACCTCCCAGGAAACGGAAATGCGAGCAATTGACAAAAAATTATCCAGAAGTTTTCACCAACAAAAATTGGAAGAAGATAAAAGTCTTCATTCAGAACGTTTACACACGAAAAAATAAGTAGAAACTGGCAATGTTGCAAATTTACTAACACAATTGTCATTTTGTAAATCGGATTATGCTTTTAGTTCTGGTAACAAGGTACACTCATCTACCCAACTTTGTTCGTATAGTACGACAGACAAGACATTTCGAGGACATAATGCTTCAAATTATATGAACATAACTTAAGCTTTCCGAACATTGTTCCAGTTTAAACAGCATACTTTTCTGGGTAACCTTTCTGTATTAATAATAATATTTTCTATGAAATATATTCTGTATTATTAATAATATTTTGTATGAATATTTCATCTTGTTTTTAAATGAAATTTTTTCTATTGCTGTTGTGATATACAAATTATTATAATTTTCAATAAAAGCGATTACTGCACTGGCTTGTTTTATTTTATTAAACTCCTCAGTTTAACATTTATAAAAAGTTTTCATAATATTTTCAGCAATAGATTTTGTAATTTGTGGGGAAACGTAGACTATACTAAAGATTTTTTCAATAAAACAAGCCTGTTATTGCTAAATATATTATATTGAATGAGCAAAGTAAAATAAAAGAGAACAAATAAAACAAAGTGAATTTTTTCTCAATAATGTTTTATCACGAAGTAACGGACAAATATATTCAATATTTGAATCGGAACCGATTTTTATTAATTATATATAATATAATATACTCTGTAGTCTATACATTGATTGTATCTGGTATAAAACAACGCGTTAAGAATTGGTTCCAAAAATATAAAAAAATTTCCTTATACAATTGAGTAGGAAATTGGGTTAAAAACAAATTTTCAGTCGAAATTCTTGATTATACAAAACAAAAGGTGATTAGAAAAATTAATCAATATTTTGTATATTCCACTTTATTGAATATGAAAATATAACGAGAAAATATATATATCGAGTATATGAAAACTTATCGAGAAGCACATTTTTAAATGTGGTTTCAAGAGAAATGAAAAGGTTGGCACCCTTAGTTATCGAAATTAAAAAACATAACTCCAATCTCACTAATATATTTCAAATAAGAACACTAGAACTCCATTCTTCCACTATTTTGACAAAAGAATGGAAGCAACCATGAATGTTGCCAAGTATGACGAAGTATAAGAGAAATTCATTTCATCAACATATGCACTAAATATAAGCACATCTTAAGCAGTGTTATGAAATATCCATATAAGCGCTCAAAAGAACACATCTCGAAAAACGGTTCTTAGGGCGAACTTGATGCAGATTTGAAGAAATTGATAGAACTAATAGACTACCATTGGACATACGAAATTTCCAAAAAAGCTGGAAATGATAAGAATCAAAACAAATTGAACAAAGTAACACTCATTCCGTTAGCAACATATTTGAACCTTTTGAAGCATTTTCTGCTGCAAGAGGGAAATAAGGTTGTTCGAATAGGATCAAATAAAAACCGTGAATCTTTCAGACAATTAATTGAGACTGGTTGATTGTGTTTAATAGAAGAAAGCCTGGAGAAATTCAGAGGCTGAAACTGAGTTCTTATCAAGAATTTATCAGTAACAATATTCAAGTCTATGAGGAATTCACAGCGGCTATTACACCGGCCGAGAAAATCTTGATGAAAAGATTCAAGCGAATAGTAATTAGAGGTAAAAGAGGACATGGATATCCTGTTATACTGAGTGCAAATGCTCAAGAACCTTGAAAAAAACATAAATTCGTCCGAGTCAATTGTTGGGTATAAAATTTTGAAAAATTATACAACTCGATGTGGGGCTAAGAACAACATGTACAAAATTACGAAAACATCAGACAACTCTGTCGCAAATATTCAGTATTACGGACAGTGACTTGTAGTCCGGTCACTGGAGACATAAAAGGGGGCCTTCACTACAAAAGGTCAAGAAAAATTGTAATTTGGTAGATTTGTACCAAATACCTAATTGATATTCCGAGTTTGCGACCTTGGGCGACCGCCGCTCGCGCCGCCATATTCAGCGTTCACAGTAAATAACGGACACTACGAATTTTTGAGAATGCCGTTTGGTTTAAAAACAGCCGCCGCAACTTTCCAAAGACTAATGAATAACATTTTAAAAGACTATTTAGGAAAAATTTGCTACGTTTATATGGATGATGTAGTTGAATATTTTCTGATACTGCCGAACAACACTTAGCAGACATTCATAACGTGTAAGAAGCATTCAAAAAAGACAATTTGAAAATAAAGCTAGATAAGTGTCATTTTTTTCAAACGGAGATCCAATTCTTAGGTCATATAATTACACCGGAAGAAATTAAACCCAATCCGAAGAAATTAAAAGCTATTACAAATTTTCCAATACCCAAAACTCAAAGAGAAATTAAATCATTCTTAGGCTTAGTAGGATATTATAGAAAATTTATACCCAATTTTTCAAAGATATCCAAACCTTTAACTGTATGTTTAACCCTTATGTTAGTAACCAACTTTACCGACGTCTTTTAGCAACCGGGTACCCGGGTACCCACAATTCTGAATATAAAAAATTTTATTTATTTTATTAAAAAAATTGTTTCCAAAATATTTTTTTCTTGAAATATTAATAGTAAGTGACAATATAAAGAAAAAAAAATAATAATAACAACGTAGAGTTGTGAATGGCATCTGAAACCTATTTGGGGCACTACAGGTAGTCGGCCGGTAGTTTTTATTGTTCGAAGCCGAGCAGATGCTGTTACGAGAGAGAGAAACTCAAGGTTATTTCTTTTTTTTCTATCGCGCACTAGATTCGAGTATTTTTTTGTACGTAACAGATTTTTGGTGAGATCAGACGTGTTTTATTTATGGTGTTCTCTTCACAGTGAAAAATAAAGTTATGGAAGAACTATCGAGAGCTAAATATGCTAGGTAAGTTAAGGTTAAATATATTTAACATTTGTAAATGTTTTAATTACAATTTTGTGTAATAAAATTATTTACGACTTATATTATTTAATATTTAATTAATGAGATTAAGTGCAACCGAAAGAAATGAATATTTGAGAAGATTACTTGTAGAACATGACAGTGATTCGAGCGGGGTTTCTGACAGTGATGACGACGACTGGACTCCAGCAAATACAGCTAGACGTCAAATTTTGAATCAAAAAGATAATTTAGAGCATGACGAAGATTCTGGAGATACAGGAGAAGGGAATTCAACAGTAGAAGAAGATGTTGAGAATAGCGAGAGTGAGGATGACGACAATGAAGCTGAAACTGCTGAGCCTGAAGGTAATAAAATATTTGTTCTTAACAATGATTGAAATACTAATTCTTTCTCTCAATTAAATAATTGATTAATGTTGTTATAATTAATGTATATTATTATTTAAGAACGAGCTCAAGAACCATCTGGAAGTTTTATTGCGAAAGATAAAACAGTGTGGAACAAAACTCCACCAACTCAGCATCAGACCGCAGCTCATAATGTTGTACGCCAGCGGAGTGGGCCTCATCGCAGTACGGAAACGTTGTCAATTAGTGAGACATTCAAAAAAATTTTACTCACGAAATGGTTGATATAATCGTCCGTCACACTAACAAGAAAGCTGAAACCATTTTCCAAGAATATAATGTTAACCATCCAAACTCACAGCATCAATGGAAGCCCGTTACAATACCCGAAATTTATTCGTTCTTCGGTGTTTTGATTTGTGCTGGCGCAAATAATTCAAATACAGACCATACTTTTGATATGTGGCACTCCAATTCTTATCCACTGTATCGCACGACGATGGGATTGACGAGATTCCATAATATTCTGCGTTTTTTGAGATTTGACGACAGTAATACTCGAAGTCAACGTAAAAAAGAAGACAAGGCAGCTCCAATTCGTGATTTGTGGACAATGTTGAACTCCAATTTAGCTCAGATGTACAAACCAACCGCAAACTTGACGATTGATGAACAGCTATATCCATACCGTGGACGTACTGGGTTTACTCAATATATACCATCAAAACCAGCTAAGTATGGTATAAAGATCTGGTGGATTTGTGATGCAGAAAACGCATATCCTTTGCAAGGGATTATGTACACTGGTAAAACAGATAACACTCGAGAAAAGAATCAGGGTGAAAGAGTAGTGAAAGAATTGGCGGCTACGTACCGACGTAGTGGTAGAAATATCTGCATGGATAACTTCTTTACTACTCTACCCGTTGCTAAACATTTGTTATGATGGAATATAACTATTGTTGGCACGGTAAAAAAAAATAACCCTTACATCCCTAGTGTTATGAGAGCAAATAAGACACGGGAGTAGTATTCGTCAGTTTTTGGATTTCACGAAAAGGTTACCATATGTTCTTACGTTCCTAAAAAAAATGAAGCTGTTATTCTGATGTCTACAATGCATTCAGATGCATCAGTTGGTGATGACGCTAAAAAGAAACCAGAAATAATAAATTTCTATAATAAATATAAAGCTGTCGTCGACACAATGGACCAAATGGTGCGGAGATACACCAGCCAACGACGATCTTCGAGATGGCCAATAGCAATGTTTTTCAACATGTTAGACATTTCTTCACTTGCGGCATATATAATTTATTATGAAAATAATAAAATGATTGCCAAAAAAACGACAGAACGTCGTCAATTTATGCGTAAGCTAAGTGAAGAACTAGCATTGCCGATGATTGAACATCGTACCGCGAATCCACAAGTAATGCGCCATTTTTCAACAAAGATTGCCATTCAGAGTATTTTAGGGCATGCACTGTCAGAACCAGTCGTGGTAAATCCTGGTCCAGAGACTCTAAGAGATAAAACCGGAAGGAAAATAATTATTGGATCTTGTCATGTCTGCAATACTTTGCCAATAAGAAGACGGCGAAAGACACGCAAGGCTTGTGCCAATTGTCACCAACCTGTGTGTGACGAGCACTCAGTTAATACTGTACAATGTGTTCAATGTAATTAATAATGAAAATAGTGTCATATTTTTTAATAAAATTTAGTTGCATGCATTTATAGAAATTTTATTCAATTTATTTGCTATGCTTTCCACTGTGGGTACCCGGGTACCCGGTTGCTAATGGGGCGATGGTTGGAGTTTAAGCTTAAAAAAAAATTAATTAATTAAATGACCTCACAACTAGCTTTCTTTCAAGTTAAAAAACGACGATTTGAGAGCTTAAAATGAAATACAGTAGAACTCCAATTATCCGAACTCCGACTATCCGAGCCGCCGATTATCCGAATCACAAAAAATTGTCCAAAAAAAGTCTAAGTGGGCTATTATTCTTCCCCCCGCGAAGCCAGTGTTTGCGCGTCAAGTCTTGACTTGACCTGTCTCAACTTGCCGTTGTGCCTACACTGACTTCCCCCCGCGAAGTCAGTGTAGACACAACGGCAAGTTAAGACAAGTTCCGGCGCATTGCAGTCACGGCGCACCTGTCATTGTTTGTTTTGATTAGCCAGTGTGCTATTGACCTTACTCGAGGACGCTACTCTTTCGCTACGGCTTACTTTTGTTTATGCGTGTACAATACTGTATTGTTTTTATACCATGGCTTCGAAAAGAAAACGTGTTGTGCTATCGTTAGCGGACAAACTGAAAATTATAGAGCAACTCGATAAAGGTGTAACGGGTAAGAAGTTGTCTGAAATTTATGGTGTTGGACAAGCAACAATTTCTGACATTAAAAACAGTAAGTCAACACTTTTAAACTTTGTTTCGGTGCTTGAAAATGAAGATGGAAGTTCCTCCAGGAAAACAATGAAGACAGCAACCAACAAAAATTTGGAAGATGCCGTGTTTGAATGGTTTTTGCAGCAACGTTCTATGGGAAATCCGATTTCAGGTCCAATCCTTTGTGAAAAAGCCAAAATCTTAGCAGAAATTTTGAATTCAGGCATGGTGTACGCGAGTTAGATTTGGCTGGTGAGAAGCTTTCAGCAGACTCTGCAGCTGCTGAAAATTTTATTGAAAAATTTAAAACTGCATCAGAATCCTATGATACGGAGTTTGTTTATAATGCCGATGAAACTGGCCTTGTTTGGAAAGCATTACCAAAACCACTTTGGCTTCTAAAAGGGAATCTAGTGCCCTCTGGACATAAGGTCAGTAAAGAACGTGTTACAGTGCTTAACTGTGCCAATTCCACTGAAAATCATAAACTGCCACTTCTTTTGATAGGAAAATCAAGAAATCCAAGAGCATTTAAAAACGTAAAAAAACTTCCACTCTTCTACAAAAGTCAACCCAAGGCCTGGATGACTGCAGCTATGTTTACCGAATGGTATGATGAAGTGTTTATTCCTGAAGTGAAAAAGCACCAAAAATCGGTGGAAAAAGAAGGCAGTAAGGTGCTTTTAATTGTTGATAACGCACCCACTCATCCTATTAAGACGCACCCATATCATCCTCAAATAAGAAAAATGATTGTAAAAATTCCTGGTTGCACAGAAGTAAGTGCTGAAGATGTAGGACAGTGGATGGCTTGTGACACGTCTGACCCTGGTTTTCAAATTCTCAATGACGATGAAATTGTTGTAAGTGTGAGAGAAGATGTTGAAGTGGAAGTGGAAGAAGAACTTTCTGCTGATGTTGAAGTAGACGCTGGACCATCAGCTAGTGAAGCATTTGCCGGCCTCGAGACTGCTTTGAAGTGGATGGAGCGTCAGCCCGAGTGTGACCACTTGCAACTGCTCACCGTCAAGCGAATGCGTGACCTGGCTGCCCGAAAACGGTTGAAGGCCGCAAAACAGCTTACATTGACGGAGATGTTTAAAAAACAATGATTTTTATTTCTAAACTTGTACATAAGTACATTTTATTTATATTTAAAATATGTGAAAATTTCATGTTTCTTTCATTTAATTCAATAAAAAAATAGTGCAATATCAAAACGTAGCTTTTATTCTCTCCAATGGCAATTTTTTTTGAAAAAATTCGATTATCCGAATATTTGATTATCCGAATATTTGATAATCCGAATGGGTCCCGGTCCCCATTAATTCGGATAATTGGAGTTCTCATGTATATTGATAGTGATAATATGGATGACTGTCTGAGTGCTTCTAAAATTACATCTGTTTATTTATATATTTACTCAGATACACCGCGGGGGGTACCCGGTTACTAACATAAGGGTTAAAAAAATAAGCAAAAATTAACATTGATGAAGCATTCTTCAAATTTGTAAACGAAATTTACTAAATGACCCAATACTTAAATATCCAGATTTTGAAAAACCTTTTGTTCTTACAACAGATGCTTCAGGTTACGCAATAGGTTCAGTATTATCACAAGGTAACCCCCCTAATGATCTTCCAATCGCATTTGCGAGTAGAACACTAAACGAAGCTGAAACTGGGTATAGCGCTATAGAAAAAGAACTTCTAGCTATAGTCTGGTCGTGAAAATATTTTAGACCCTATTTATTTGGACGAAAATTTACAATCTACACCGATCATAAACCTTTATGTTGGTTATTTTCACTAAAAGAACCAAATTCACGGTTAATGAGATGGCGCATTAAATTAGAAGAGTTTGACTACGAAATAAAATATAAAAAAGGATCAAATAATAACGTAGACGCTCTTTCAAGAATTAAAATTGAAGTTAGTAATGGTCAAATTAACGCTATTGAAGACGATTTACTCTCAATTGTTAATCAAGTTACAACCGAGGAATTAGATGACTGTTTTAAGTTATTAGATTCACATAAACATGACGAAACTGAAAACCAAGATGAAAATACATTATGTATTATAGATTTTCAAGTAGAAGATATTACTGTTCACAGTGCAATAGAAAACCCTATTTTAGAACTACCAATTACTGAAATAATTGCGAACTCCTCACAATTGCAAATAATCATCAAATTATCATCTAATTATAATGTTGCAAAAATTAAAATTTTTGGAGATAAATTTAGACTCAGAGTTTCTATAAATGATATTGAAAATGACTTATTCAAATTCATCAAAGAATATGTTCAACCAAAAAAATCATATACAATATATTTTCCATCTCAAGAATCAGAAAAAAACCTCTAATTTTACAAGAACATTTAAATAAATATATTTTAACGTGCTCTAGGAAAAATTTGATTATAAAGCATCTACTTCCAAAGCATTTTGACTGATAACGAGGAAGTAGATGATTATGAAGAAATTCCAAATTATATTTATAAGACGTAGATTAAAATTTGATAAAGATATAGAACAAATTATATTTATAAGACGTAGAAGATAAAGAAGAACAACCACTCCGCGTTCAACAATTTCATGAAACTAAAACAACACATAGAGGATTACGAGAAAATTTATTAAGTCTAAAAAGAAAATATTATTGGCCCAACATGGTTAAAGACGTACGAAATTATATTAATTCCTGCGAAATATGTCAGAAAAACAAATACGAGCGTACTCCAATTCAATTACAATTTAAACGTAATCCAACAGGTTCAAAGCCTTTCACTCATATCTATTGCGACACTATAAAATTCAATCAAACCCATTGTTCAAGTGTCATTGACTCATTTTCAAGATTAGGACAATGCTATCCCTTGTTACAAAAAACCAGAACTGAAATATTAGATAAATTATTAATTTTCTTTAGTCATTATGGCGTACCAAATAAAATCACATGTGACAACGGCGTAAGAGTTTAAAAACAACGTTATTCAAGATTTCTGTAAGATACATAAAATTGAAATCCATTATATAACAAACTATAACCCAAATTCTAATGGCATAGTAGAACGTTTCCACTCAACATTAATAGAACAAATAAGAACAATTACCGTAATTTAAGAACAAGGTCATTAAAGTTTAGATATGACGCCAATGCAAATAATTAAAGCGGACTTAAATTATTCTTTACCAGTTTTACGAACGGATAACCAAGAAATACAAAATTATGTTGAAAACTACGCAAATAACCTGAAAGACATATCGAAACACCTTGAGCAAAATGAGAAAAAAATATATCTAAAGCCTTATTCGGAACTTTAGACTCGGACGACGAACTATTATATAAAAACTATTTTAATACTATAAAAAATAATGAAGATAAACTAATGAAAAATCAGAAACAAATTGCCACAATAGTTAATGATCTTAAATATAAATTCAATAACAAATTTCAGGAGATGTCGGTAAATTTGAAATTACTACAAATAGTGCCACAATTAAGAGAGGTTTAACAAATGCATCTTTTGCTGTTTCAATTGAAAGGTATTAAAAACGTGTTAGATGAAATACAGACAGCTGTAAGCTTCGCAAGATTACATTTGTTACATGGATCAATTTTACCATATTCTAAATTTTTACAATTTATCAAGAACAATGATATTATTCCAGTCTACCATTTAAAAGATTATTATCAATTATGTCATACAAAAGTAATTTTCAGAAATAAAATATTATTATTTCTAATATCAATTCCATTAGTTCAAAGAAAGTATTATGATTTGTATAAGTTCTATTATTTACCTCAAAACAACTTAACCGTTCCTTATACCAAATGGAATTTTGATATGGTCAACCAAGCAATGTCACCCAATTGAAGATGACTATTTATGTGATCAAGACTCGCTGATCGAAACTCCAAAATGTATGAAAGACATTCTTAAAAATCACTTGGAAAACTGCCCAAGAATAGAGACTCATATGTCTTCAAACTTACAGTTATTAGAAGACGGAAATATTCTCTCCGTTGAAAATAAAAGGATCACAGAAACATGCCATGAACAGACAAAATACTATTTTGTGCCTCCAATGGCTATATTACGAACAAAATGTACTATTAGCCCAGTCATATTAGGTAAAAAAAGGGGTCAACCTCGGAATGAGAGATAATAAGCTATAAATTGGTATAAACCTTTGTTTTGTCGTTCTAAATGTTGTCTCAAAAGTCACAATTGGTACCGTGTCCGCGTCTTAAGATATTGAAGGTCAAAGCTCATAAAAATTGGTTTTTCGTGAATATCTCGCTTTCTATTGCTTAAATGATATTTTTACCTATAATAAAAGTTGTAGAGTATAAAATTCTCTACAATCTTCGTTTCATGTTTTTTTTTAAGACGATCAACCGTTTTTGAGGTAGAGCGCGAAGAGTGTGCAGCGCACAGTCATATATGGTCCAATGCAATGTCAAGCGTGAGTTACGGTTATCAGTACGTTATAAAAGTCTATTATATATTAAATTATTATAATTATTAAACAATGGCCATTATTTATGTACTAATTATTAATTGTTGATATTTTATTAAAACCAGTAACTTAATTATTTATATTTAACTATTCAACTATAGTATATTATTAATTCTGGAATATATATTTTTAGTTAAAACGTCATTACATACGTTTTCTTCAAAACGTGTAAATTTTTTAATACTTATATACCTGGATATACTTGTCCCTACCCTATGACCTTTTCTATTTATAGCCGGGACAGATGTTCTATTGCATTCAAGGCCACTTTCTCTTTTAAGGGACAACTTTGTATTCGTCAAGATTATTCGTTAGTTTGAAATTGTATCTTCACAACGACGGACGTACGGTTTTAAGAGCTATGGCTGATTTGTGTTTTATATGTGATAAGTCATTTTCAGAAGGTGTTTTTGTGAATGTTGTACGTGGTTTACAAACTTTAAAAACTGCAAGTATTGAAAGAAATGATGGACATATAGACTATTTAAATACTTTAAGTTCTGTAAATGTGCATTCCGAGTGTCGAAAAGTGTACAATAGTAAACGACGCACAGAAGAGGGTGAACCTTTAACGCCAAGTGCACCTCGTAAAAAAGAAACGAAGTGTTTGATTTTAAAAAATTGTGCTTATTTTGTGGCCAAGAAGCTAATGAAGTACGGAAAGGAAAAAAAGGAGAAGTATAGACGGACAATAAGTAATGTAAGCACTCTAACGTTTAAAGAGAACGTAATTAAAAAAGCAGAAGAACGCAACGATTCCTAAGGAGAATTAGTAAACGAACGTATACTTTACGAGTATGATTTGATCGCTGCTGAAGCAAAGTATTATACTATTTGCTATACCAACTTTTTCACTCGAGTACCATCTGCTGATAAGAAGCCGCGCCAAGATGATCAAATCACTCAAGCAATGAAGGAGATGTTTTGTTATATAGAAAATAATGAAGATTCTCAATTTACGTTGAAAGAACTTAAAGATGTCCTTACGGAGTACACACCCGACGATAAGACTACAAGAATAAGATTACAAAACAACAACAAAAGTATTTAACTGACATAATAATTACAAAAAAAATAGGAGCATTTACAATTATATCTCTCCGTGATACACAGGTTAATGTACTATCAAAAGCTTGGTACGAAAATAAAAAAAAACACCCCTGCAGAAGAACGTTTACGTATTGTAGAAGCTGCTGCGGCAATTATTAGAAGATATTAGATCATCTGTAGTCGTAACTAAGACGTATCCACCTCCAAATAAAATGCTAGATGGTATTAATGAAGAAATGCCAAAAACATTATTACATTTTTTAGAAGAAATTATATTAAAGAATAGAAAAGGACAAGTAGATCATTCAAAAACGAAATGCACATCTATCAGCCACGCAATAATGGCTTCGATACGAGAACGATTATTTTCATCACAGCTACTATTAGGCCTTTCTGTATTTCTTCACAGAAGATATGGATCTAAGAAATTATTGGATGTTTTATTAACTTTGGGACTTGCTGCTCCATATAGTACTGCTGTACAGTATGAAGTTTCAGCAGTTTACCATCCACAGCCTCGTATTTTACCATCAGAGTCAGGTGCATTGGTGCAATATGTTGGAGACAATGCAGATATTAATGTCAGTGACGTTAATAATACTCTTCACGTTATGGGAATGATAAAAATAGTTACTCCGAAAAATGCTGTAATTTATGATGATCGTATAAAAAAATGTACAACTAAACCAAGTGCTGAAAGAGTTGGCAGCAATATCACATGTATCTCTTTAAGCATATGAGAAGCCAGTTGTACCAGGGCACAGCAAGATTCAAGTCCAAAATCTACATGACGATCAAGTACTAATTGAAAAAAAATAATGCTTGATTTTTTGTGGTTGTACGGAAAATGGAAAATCTTTCACAGTTGCCAGGGTGGAATGGCTATCTTCAAGAACTTACGAAAAATAATAAGAATTTTTCAACTTCTCAAGTTATATTTCTACCTTTCATTGATCATCCGCCTAGTCATTTAGATACAATTTATACCACTTTACATTGTGCTATAAATATTGCCAAGTCACATCAACAAAAGACGTGCATAATTACATTTGATGAACCCCTGTACTCCAAAGCACGTGAAATGATTGCCGCGTCAGATGCAATACGCCTTCTTCATCGGTTCTCGACGAGATCAAGACTCCCTATGAACCAGATTTCCGGCCAAAAAAGATAGCACCTCCAGAGATTGATGGAATGAATTTTATCTTAACCCCTTACTCTAGACTACCTTTGATAAAGAGAATCAAACCTTTACCTAGTACCTTTGTTCCTTCAGCCAAGAACATGTATTACATAATCCACCAGATGGATTTATTATTAAGCAGTAATCTGTACTTTTTAGAACTTGCAGATAAATGGCATCCATTCATCTCCCGTTTATATTTCGGTATAATCTTCTTACTGCAGACCGTCCGTGCACAAACATCAATCAACGTTGGATCCCGCAACAACAAAAGATTCATTCAAGAGTTACTTAACGAAATTGCCCCGGAATCTTTCCCCATTCCTGGACCCTTAGTACCAGTTTTCAAAGCCCTTTCTGCCAGCGAGTCCTCGTCTTCAAGATTCGGACCAGTTTCACCATACCTACCCAGGCGAATTGGACCTAACATCCTTTCCCAGTTATACATTAACGGTGCAGCTCACGCTTATGAGTTGGAAACTCCAAACATCCCTCTCATTCTATACTTCATTAACAGTATATTAAACGCAGACCTTAACGATATCCTTGACTATACGAATACCAACACTTTCGATAATACCGTCAACCACGAAATTTACGGTAATGAATTCGAAGCGGAACGGTGGACACGTGTTCAAAAGGACTACCTAATGAATCCGATTCTACTTTATTCGCCAGAATCCACTCCCGACTTAGACTTCACCTTCCATGAATTTGGAAGAGATCTTGGACTCCCTTCTTTCAATGAAGATGACGACGTCACTGAGATCGAAGACTTCTCTAACCTATCTAATTCAGACTGGCTATCACGCCTCTGTAAAGTTATGGCTACCTACTCTTCTTTCTTTAAACACTCATCTACTTTATCTGAATGCTCCCCAAGAGGACTACAATGCTCATTGGTGAAATCTACCTTTTCACGATCATCGTCACAACATCAGAACGAGAACATTTACCATACGATATCCCACGCCTTTCCTGACGAACACCCTCACTCGTACCAGGCTATTCACAGTTCACCCGAGAACTACATCGTACAGCCTTATGATTCAATGGCTCAATATGGATCGCTTCATCCAACCTACACCATTAGGAATTTCGGCCGATGGTCTCACACTTCTGACCCAATATTCACATCCAGCTCGAAGGACCATATGTTGAATTTCAGATTTCCCTTTCCGATAGCTCGACTGAAATTCTGTGTTATATTTTAAAGATTTATTTTACAAAGGAATATACAAATAATTATTGTATCGTGAAAAGTCACTATGACAGGACTCGTCTCCGAGACGTACTTGATCGTTTCTGATCGTTTCAGACTCGAAGTAAAACTGAAAACTACCCTAAAGTTAAAAATAACATGAAATTTACAAAGTTGAGAATTGACATATGCTTTACGTGGAATTTCTAAATTCCAGTTCTTAAAAGTTCTAACATACCGCCAGCCTTGAAAAACTAGCTTTCAATGATTTTTCAATTTCTTAATAATAATGTTAAGAGACTGAATGAAATAATTAATTCAAACCAAGTTCAGTAATCTACATTTTAGTCAAATTTAAAGCACACATTCACTTATTCAATTTTTTTTTCACTAGTATCGTCAACTGGCAACACACAGAGTTTAGTTACCGGTCGTTTTAAAATTTCCTTTGAAACACGAACAGAGACAACTCGCGTACCTCCGTCACTTCCTGGATGTACCTCGACAACACGCCCAATAGGCCATTGTAAAGGAGGTGTGTGGTCATCCTTAACCAACACCATTGCGCCTGATTGAATATTGGCGCTATGCTTGTTCCATTTCAATCTTCCTTGTAACTGGGGTAAATACTCAATGCGCCACCTGCGCCAAAAATGTTGAAATATGCGTTGCAATAATTGAAATCTGCTGAGGGTATTGAGTTTCAGATGTTGAAGATCTTGTGGTAAAGCCGTTAATAAGTCTCCAATTAAGAAATGTCCGGAAGTCAAAGGGGTAAGATCATTAGGATCGTTAGATAAAGGAGATAAAGGTCGGGAATTTAAACATGCTTCAATCTGTGTCAATATAGTATACAATTCCTCGAATGTTAATTTAGTTTCTCCAATAACACGCTTTAAATGATGTTTTGCAGATCTCGCTGCACTTTCCCATAGTCCGCCAAAGTGGGGTGCGTGAGGGGGAATGAAACTCCAAGTAATTTGATTGTTTACGCAATACGGAATAATTTTGTCGCTAAACTCAGTTTTCAGAAATGTGCTCACTTCTGTTATTTCGGCCTTTGCACCAACAAAATTTGATCCATTATCAGAGAAGATAGTTTTACAAAGACCTCGACGAGAAATGAAACGTTTGAAACAATTTAAGAAAGCGTCATATGCTTGTTCAGAAGCGTCACAAAATCCGTGGTATTCAAGTTTGGAAGCTTGATCGGTGATGACACACCGTTTTGCACTCATATCACTTATATTAAGAATCTCCTTATGAATTTCTTCCCATTCTGAGTGCATATTTTGAGGTAGAGATTCGTCCCAATCTATTTTAACAGACCATAGTCTTTGCATTAAGATTTTAGCTGGAATAATTGCCGGTCCGATAATGCCTAACGGATCAAAAATTTTGCAATTATTGAAGTAATTGTGCGCTTAGTTGTCTTCCGGAAACCGTTGTTGCGTATCTGATACTTGAATGAATCCAATCGGGGATCCCAAATTATTCCTAGTGTTTTGGGATCCTTGTCGCCATAAATGCAGACACTTTCATTGATAGAAATTGCGTAGTCATTAGAACTTCCGCTTTCGTTCAATACTCTCGGATCGTTTGACGACCATTTGTGTAAGGAGAATCCATATTCCGAGAGTACTTTGGTTAAATCAAGCTTAAGACGCTTTGCATCTTCCACCGTATTCACTCCTGCTAGTAAATCGTCGACGTAAAAATTTTCAAGGAGTGCTTGGCTAACGTGAGGAAAATCAACCTTGCATTTTTCAGCGATGTAATGTAGGCAATTATTGGCGATGTCTGCAGCTGAACCTGTACCATAACTAACAGTGGTTAGTGCCATTATTCTAAGAGGCTTGGTTGCATCATCCCTCCAGTGAATCAATTGCATGATCCATTGATCTCGATCTACCAAAATTTGCCGATACATTTTCTTGAGGTCGGCAGACAAAATAATGGGATATTTACGTGACGACAATATGATAGCAAACAGATCACGCTGATCCGGTGTTCTAACATGTTGGACATCATTCAAGGATAATCCTGTTGTAGTTTTTGCGGAACCATTAAATACAACACGTAGCTTAGTGGTCGTACTATCCTGCTTGAATACTGCATGATGAGGAATGAAGAAATGGGGATTGGAATAATCAACAGTGTCAACTTCTACCATATGCCCTAAATCTCCATATTCTTTCATAAATGCAACATATTGATTCTTTAATTCAGGATTTTTAGAGAACCTCTTTTCTAAGGAAAAGAATTGACGTCGCGCAGACTCTCGAGATTGACCCAAATTTGGCAATTGATCAAACTTGAAAGGTATGCTTACAATAAAACGGCCTGAATCGTCACGTGTGACAGTATTATTGAAATGTGTTTTAGCATAATCATTTTTTGAAGGAAGCGCATTCGATGATATGTGACAATTTTCAATTTCCCAGAATTTTTTCAATTGCTCATTGAGTTCATTATTACTTACATCTTGGTTACGAACGAGATTACACTTTAAAGATTCGCCTTTCACTGGTGGTATCATTACGTTTCCAGACACAATCCACCCAAAAACGGTTTTTTGGAGAACTGGCTGGTTTTCACCTAATTTTATTTGACCTACACATAAAAGTTCATAAAATAATGAAGTTCCAATGAGTAAATCAACAGATCGGGAACGGAAAAACTCCCTATCAGCGAGATGAATTCCATTTGGAATTCTGACGGAATGGGATCGAACACGGGAAGATGGAACATGTTCATCTATAGTTTCGACTAACAAACAGTAATACCTCAAATTGATATAATTGAAGATGATATCATATCTGATGAGAACAACAATGAAGATCATGATCAAATTGACTGAAAATTTATGAAAAATAAATATTTTTTCTTACATTTGAATTAATGTTCTTTTATTATTTACTTTAACTTTTTTGGAGCATTTTATATATGTGGCCTATTCTACTCGCCATATACGTTCTCTCCCTAACTCTTAGATTACCATTTAACTGTCTTGCTCACTCTAACATGGGAACGTTTTTTGTTCTGGCAGGCAGTTAGCGATAGGATTTTGTTCTGGCAATATATATTATTTTTCCTACATATATTTTATTCATTATATCAAAATTTCAAGACTTTTGAAATAACAAAAATGCGATTTTTTTAACCCTTATGTTAGTAACCAACTTTACCGACGTCTTTTAGCAACCGGGTACCCGGGTAACCACAATTCTGAATATTAAAAATTTTATTTATTATATGAAAAAATTTTTTCCAAAATATTTTTTTCTTGAAATATTAATAGAAACGAGCTCAAGAACTATTTGGAAGTTTTATTGCGAAAGATAAAACAGTGTGGAACAAACACTCCACCAACTCAGCATCAGACCGCAGCTCATAATGTTGTACGCCAGCGGAGTGGGCCTTATCGCAGTACAGAAACGTTGTCAATTAGTGAGACATTCAAAAAAATTTTTACTCACGAAATGGTTGATATAATCGTCCGTCACACTAACAAGAAAGCTGAAACCATTTTCCAAGAATATAATGTTAACCATCCAAACTCACAGCATCAATGGAAGCCCGTTACAATACCCGAAATTTATTCGTTCTTCGGTGTTTTGATTTGTGCTGGCGCAAATAATTCAAATACAGACCATACTTTTGATATGTGGCACTCCAATTCTTATCCACTGTATCGCGTGACGATGGGATTGACGAGATTCCATAATATTCTGCGTTTTTTGAGATTTGACGACAGTAATACTCGAAGTCAACGTAAAAAAGAAGACAAAGCAGCTCCAATTCGTGATTTGTGGACAATGTTGAACTCCAATTTAGCTCAGATGTACAAACCAACCGCAAACTTGACGATTGATGAACAGCTATATCCATACCGTGAACGTACTGGGTTTACTCAATATATACCATCAAAACCAGCTAAGTATGGTATAAAGATCTAGTGGATTTGTGATGCAGAAAACGCATATCCTTTACACTGGTAAAACAGATAACACTCGAGAAAAGAATCAGGGTGAAAGAGTAGTGAAAAAATTGGCGGCTCCGTACCGACGTAGTGGTAGAAATATCTGCATGGATAACTTCTTTACTACTCTACCCGTTGCTAAACATTTGTTATCATGGAATATAACTATTGTTGGCACGGTAAAAAAAAACCTTACATCCCTAGTGTTATGAGAGCAAATAAGACACGGGAGCAGTATTCGTCAGTTTTTGGATTTCACGAAAAGGTTACCATGTGTTCTTACGTTCCTAAAAAAAATAAAGCTGTTATTCTGATGTCTACAATGCATTCAGATGCATCAGTTGGTGATGACGCTAAAAAGAAACCAGAAATAATAAATTTCTATAATAAATATAAAGCTGGCGTCGAGACAATGGACCAAACGGTGCGGAGATACACCAGTCAACGACGATCTTCGAGATGGCCAATAGCAATGTTTTTCAACATGTTAGACATTTCTTCACTTGCGGCATATATAATTTATTATGAAAATACAGTAGAATCCGTTTATTATGACTCCGCCTATATTGACCAACCGGTTATTATGACGTAATTACCGTAATTACACTACGAAGTTTGGTTTTCATATAAAATTCTTTATAAAAAAGTCGGATATAATGACTTCCTTTACAGTGACATGTCGCTTATTATGACCCATTTTTAATAAATTATGTCCGGTTATAATGACCGACATGATTCTTCACACCTCCGGTAATGTTCGTTGATTCCCGACGGACGACGTTCGGCACGTGGCTCGTTTTTGTTTTGAATCTCAGTGAGTAATTGACGCTTGAAGGTCACGCATTGTTTTTCGTTTGTTACTGTGAAAAAAATGTCGTCTCAACGACGTAAAGCATTTACAATTGAGGAGAAAGGTGCAATAATATGCAGATTAGAAAATGGTGAATCTAACTCATGTCTCGCAAAGAAATTTGGCGTGGGTCATTCGACAATCTCAATGATTTTCAAAAACAAGAACCGCATTAAGCAGTCGTTCAATTCAAATGTTTTGAAACCGAAGAGGCTTCGAAAATCACGACAAGAAAATGTTGATCAAGCATTAATTCAGTGGTTTAAAAACATGAGAAACAAAGGAATGCCTGTCAGCGGCCCTATGCTACAGGAAAAGGCAAATGGTTTTGCCGCGCGTTTTGGTATTCTCGACTTCAATTGTTCTGCAAGCTGGATCAGTCGTTTTAAAGTTCGACATAACATTGTGGCGGGAAAAATTGTCGGTGAATCTTCGTCTGTTGATCAAAATTCAACAACAAACTGGTTGATATCTGTGTGGCCGAATTTACGAAGACAATTTTCTGATGATGAGATATTTAATGCTGATGAAACTGGACTTTTTTACAAATTGATGCCGGATAAAACTTTAAAATTTAAAGGTGAAAATTGTAGTGGAGGTAAGTTGTCGAAAGAAAGAATAACTGTCATGGTAGCAGCGAATATGAGTGGCACAGAGAAGAAGAAATTGCTCATTATTGGAAAGTCACAAAAACCAAGATGTTTTAGAAGTGTCAAATCATTACCTGTTGATTATGCTAACAATCGTAAAGCTTGGATGACGTCAGCACTTTTTGAAAAATGGCTTCGTGATTGGGATCATGATTTGGTAAAGAAGAAGAAAAAGATTCTATTGCTGGTTGATAATTGCCCGGCGCATCCAAATGTTCCTGATTTAAAGTCTATAACACTTGCTTTCCTTCCGCCGAATACAACATCAGTACTACAGCCAATGGATCAGGGAATAATACGATCACTCAAAACGAATTTTAGGAAGAACCTTGTGCTCAAAATGATTAATTGTCTTGATGCTAATGAAAACAACTCTTCTACAAAAATAACGGTGCTAGATGCAATTCTGATGGTTAATGATGCCTGGAATAAAATGTCACAAAGTACCATTCATAACTGTTTTAAACATGCAGGATTTATTGAAAGCCACGACGGTTTACCTATTAAAATATCAGAACATGAATTCGAAGAAGAAGATGACATTCCTTTATCTTTGTGGTCACGAAACCTACATTCAGATTCTTTAGCAGCACCAGAAATGTGGGAAGAATATGTTGACATCGATAGCGCTCTCCTCACATCCGAAGAACCCACCGATGAAAATATCGTACAGAACATTAGTGCTAAGGAACAACTCGAAAGTGATGGGGAAGAGGAAGTCGAGGAAGCACCATTACCTACTGCAGAAGAGGCATTAAAAGCTGCAGAATTATTATCACGATTTGTTCACAGCAATATTGAAAATGATAATTTGACCATAGCTATGTCTTATATACACAATAGTATTAGAGACTGTTTTTACAATAAAATGAAAAAACAAAAGCAGACAAAAATTACAGATTACTTACAGTAAAAAATACACTTGTATGTGTTATAATGTGCTGATTACGTGCAATTTTGATTTTGATTTAATATGTATGTTTACAAATTTAGTAATTACTATGTTTCTGTATTAAAATACTTAAGTACATACATATTTACATAAAAAAGATTTTTCATTTCACAAAACGCTTTGTATGACGTCCGCTTATTATGACGTGTTTGTCAATTCCTTTCGATGTCATTATAAACGGACTCTACTGTAATGAAATGATTGCCAAAAAAACGACAGAACGTCGTCAATTTATGCGTAAGCTAAGTGAAGAACTAGCATTGCCGATGATTGAACATCGTACCGCGAATCCACAAGTAATGCGCCATTTTTCAACAAAGATTGCCATTCAGAGTATTTTGGGGCATGCACTGTCAGAACCAGTCGTGGTAAATCCTGGTCCAGAGACTCTAAGAGATAAAACCGGAAGGAAAATAATTATTGGATCTTGTCATGTCTGCAATACTTTGCCAATAAGAAGACGGCGAAAGACACGCAAGGTTTCTGCCAATTGTCACCAACCTGTGTGTGGCGAGCACTCAGTTAATACTGTACAATGTGTTCAATGTAATTAATGATGAAAATAGTGTCATATTTTTCGAAATTCAGTTGCATGCATTTATAGAAATTTTATTCAATTTATTTCCTATGCTTTCCACTGTGGATACCCGGGTACCCGGTTGCTAATGGGGCGATGGTTGGAGTTTAAGCTTAAAAAAAAAAAAAAAACAAAAAAATTAATTAATTAAATGACCTCACAACTAGCTTTCTTTCAAGTTAAAAAACGACGATTTGAGAGCTTAAAATGAAATATTGTACTTGCTTCAACTTATTTACTCAGATACACCGCTGGGGGTACCCGGTTACTAACATAAGGGTTAAATAAGTATTTACAGCGTTCTGTTAACATTTGGGGGGAGGGGAAATGTTCTGGCAATAATCCCCGTTGAATTTAGGAATATTTATTTTAGGTAAGTAAGACCCTACGTTAGCATCATCATTAAACATACGCCTTCTTCATCGGTTCTCGACGAGATCAATACTCCCTATGAACCAGATTTCCGGCCAAAAAAGATAGCACCTCCAGAGATTGATGGAAAGAATTTTATCTTAACCCCTTACTCTAGACTACCTTTGATAAAGAGAATCAAACCTTTACTCAGTACCTTTGCTCCTTCAGCCAAGAACATGTATTACATAATCCACCAGATGGATTTATTATTAAGCAGTAATCTGTACTTTTTAGAACTTGCAGATAAATGGCATCCATTCATCTCCCGTTTATATTTCGGTATAATCTTCTTACTGCAGACCCTCCGTGCACAAACATCAATCAACGTTGGATCCCGCAACAACAAAAGATTCATTCAAGAGTTACTTAACGAAATTGCCCCGGAATCTTTCCCCATTCATGGACCCTTAGTACCAGTTTTCAAAGCCCTTTCTGCCAGCGAGTCCTCGTCTTCAAGATTCGGACCAGTTTCACCATACCTACCCAGGCGAATTGGACCTAACATCCTTTCCCAGTTATACATTAACGGTGCAGCTCACGCTTATGAGTTGGAAACTCCAAACACTTACGATACCAACACTTTCGATAATACCGTCAACCACGAAATTTACGGTAATGAATTCGAAGCGGAACGGTGAGCACGTGTTCAAAAGGACTTCCTAATGAATCCGATTCTACTTTATTCGCCAGAATCCACTCCCGACTTAGACTTTACCTTCCATGAATTTGGAAGAGATCTTGGACTCCCTTCTTTCAATGAAGATGACGACGTCACTGAGATCGAAGACTTCTCTAACCTATCTAATTCAGACTGGTTATCACGCCTCTGTAAAGTTATGGCTACCTACTCTTCTTTCTTTAAAGACTCATCTACTTTATCTGAATGCTCCCCAAGAGGACCACGATGCTCATTGGTGAAATCTACCTTTTCACGATCATCGTCACAACATCAGAACGAGAACATTTACCATACGATATCCCACGCCTTTCCTGACGAACACCCTCACTCGTACCAGGCTATTCACAGTTCACCCGAGAACTACATCGTACAGCCTTATGATTCAATGGCTCAATATGGATCGCTTCATCCAACCTACACCATTAGGAATTTCGGCCGATGGTCTCACACTTCTGACCCAATATTCACATCCAGCTCGAAGGACCATATGTTGAATTTCAGATTTCCTTTCCGATAGCTCGACTGAAATTCTGTATTATATTCTAAAGATTTATTTTACAAAGGAATATACAAATAATTATTTTACAGTGTCGTGAAAAGTCACTATGACAGGACTCGTCTCCGAGACGTACTTGATCGTTTCTGATTGTTTCAGACTCGAAGTAAAACTGAAAACTACCCTCAAGTTAAAAATAACATGAAATTCACAAAGTTGAGAATTGACATATGCTTTACGTGGAATTTCTAAATTCCAGTTCTTAGAAGTTCTAACATACCGCCAGCCTTGAAAAACTAGCTTTCAATGATTTTTCAATTTCTTAATAATAATGTTAAGAGACTGAATGAAATAATTAATTCAAACCAAGTTCAGTAGTCTACATTTTAGTCAAATTTAAAGCACACATTCACTTATTCAATTTTTTTTTCACTAGTATCGTCAACTGGCAACACACAGAGTTTAGTTACCGGTCGTTTTAAAATTTCCTTTGAAACACGAACAGAGACAACTCGCGTACCTCCGTCACTTCCTGGATGTACCTCGACAACACGCCCAATAGGCCATTGTAAAGGAGGTGTGTGGTCATCCTTAACCAATACCATTGCGCCTGATTGAATATTGGCGCTATGCTTGTTCCATTTCAATCTTCCTTGTAACTGGGGTAAATACTCAATGTGCCACCTGCGCCAAAAATGTTGAAATATGCGTTGCAATAATTGAAATCTGCTGAGGGTATTGAGTTTCAGATGTTGAAGATCTTCTTGCTGTAAAGCCGTTAATGAGTCTCCAATTAAGAAATGTCCGGGAATCAAAGGGGTAAGATCATTAGGATCGTTAGATAAAGGAGATAAAGGTCAGAATTTAAACATGCTTCAATCTGTGTCAATATAGTATACAATTCCTCGAATGTTAATTTAGTTTCTCCAATAACACGCTTTAAATGATGTTTCGCAGATCTCACTGCACTTTCCCATAGTCCGCCAAAGTGGGGTGCGTGAGGGGAATGAAACTCAAGTAATTTGATTGTTTACGCAATACGGAATAATTTTGTCGCTAAACTCAGTTTTCAGAAATGTGCTCACTTCTTTTATTTCGGCCTTTGCACCAACAAAATTTGATCCATTATCAGAGAAGATAGTTTTACAAAGACCTCGACGAGAAATGAAACGTTTGAAACAATTTAAGAAGGCGTCATATGCTTGTTCAGAAGCGTCACAAAATCCGTGGTATTCAAGTTTGGAAGCTTGATCGGTGATGACACACCGTTTTGCACTCATATCACTTATATTAAGAATCTCCTTATGAATTTCTTCCCATTATGAGTGCATATTTTGAGGTAGAGATTCGTCCCAATCTATTTTAACAGACCATAGTCTTTGCATTAAGATTTTAGCTGGAATAATTGCCGGTCCGATAATGCCTAACGGATCAAAAATTTTGCAATTATTGAAGTAATTGTGCGCTTAGTTGTCTTCCGGAAACCGTTGTTGCGTATCTGATACTTGAATGAATCCAATCGGGGATCCCAAATTATTCCTAGTGTTTTGGGATCCTTGTCGCCATAAATGCAGACACTTTCATTGATAGAAATTGCGTAGTCATTAGAACTTCCGCTTTCGTTCAATACTCTCGGATCGTTTGACGACCATTTGTGTAAGGAGAATCCATATTCCGAGAGTACTTTGGTTAAATCAAGCTTAAGACGCTTTGCATCTTCCACCGTATTCACTCCTGCTAGTAAATCGTCGACGTAAAAATTTTCAAGGAGTGCTTGGCTAACGTGAGGAAAATCAACCTTGCATTTTTCAGCGATGTAATGTAGGTAATTATTGGCGATGTCTGCAGCTGAACCTGTACCATAACTAACAGTGGTTAGTGCCATTATTCTAAGAGGCTTGGTTGCATCATCCCTCCAGTGAATTAATTGCATGATCCATTGATCTCGATCTACCAAAATTTGCCGATACATTTTCTTGAGGTCGGCAGACAAAATAATGGGATATTTACGTGACGACAATATGATAGCAAACAGATCACGCTGATCCGGTGTTCTAACATGTTGGACATCATTCAAGGATAATCCTGTTGTAGTTTTTGCGGAACCATTAAATACAACACGTAGCTTAGTGGTCGTACTCTCCTGCTTGAATACTGCATGATGAGGAATGAAGAAATGGGGATTGGAATAATCAACAGTGTCAACTTCTACCATATGCCCTAAATCTCAATATTCTTTCATAAATGCAACATATTGATTCTTTAATTCAGGATTTTTAGAGAACCTCTTCTCTAAGGAAAAGGATTGACGTCGCGCAGACTCTCGAGATTGACCCAAATTTGGCAATTGATCTAACTTGAAAAGTATGCTTACAATAAAACGACCTGAATCGTCACGTGTGACAGTATTATTGAAATGTGTTTTAGCATAATCATTTTTTGAAGGAAGCGCATTCGATGATATGTGACAATTTTCAATTTCCCAGAATTTTTTCAATTGCTCATTGAGTTCATTATTACTTACATCTTGGTTACGAACGAGATTACACTTTAAAGATTCGCCTTTCACTGGTGGTATCATTACGTTTCCAGACACAATCCACCCAAAAACGGTTTTTTGGAGAACTGGCTGGTTTTCACCTAATTTTATTTGACCTACACATAAAAGTTCATAAAATAATGAAGTTCCAATGAATAAATCAACAGATCGGGAACGGAAAAACTCCCTATCAGCGAGATGAATTCCATTTGGAATTTTGACGGAATGGGATCGAACACGGGAAGATGGAACATGTTCATCTATAGTTTCGACTAACAAACAGAAAAATTAACCCATTTAAAATACTAATGAAATCAAAAATTTATCAGAATGCATTCATCAATCTCACTAATATTAATGATGAGAGCACAAATGAGAACATTTTCTCAACAATAGAAAAGTTTGTATGCCCATTATATAAAATAAAAAATTGTAATGATACAAATACCGGAAGATTCGAACTATTTATGAATAATTTTACCGCTGAAAAAATTGATGAACCGTTTGAAAATAAAATAATAAGGTTTGATGGATGTCATTTACCGCCGTGTAAATCTGAATTGCATCAACAACTATTGAGAACAAAATACATTGCAAGTATTTGGAGAAACGCACATATAGATGTGCCAACAATTTTGACTCCAGAAGACAATGGTTGGGTAATAAATGATGGACAGTATGATTTTCAATGGTTTGAAGGAGATCAACTACCACCCACGGTATGTGATGCAATCACCAAGGACAACTTCGAGATTGACGCGAATGATATCAATGTAGATGGTAAGTGTTTTTCATAATAAATTATTCACATACAAATATTAGAGAATTATAATAATTATAATCACCAATTGTTTACAGATGATGACATATTAATACCTCAAATTGATATAATTGAAGATGATATCATATCTGATGAGAACAACAATGAAGATCATGATCAAATTGACTGAAAATTTATGAAAAATAAATATTTTTTCTTACATTTGAATTAATGTTCTTTTATTATTTACTTTAACTTTTTTGGAGCATTTTATATATGTGGCCTATTCTACTCGCCATATACGTTCTCTCCCTAACTCTTAGATTACCATTTAACTGTCTTGCTCACTCTAACATGGGAACGTTTTTTGTTCTGGCAGGCAGTTAGCGATAGGATTTTGTTCTGGCAATATATATTATTTTTCCTACATATATTTTATTCATTATATCAAAATTTCAAGACTTTTGAAATAACAAAAATGCGATTTTTTTAACCCTTATGTTAGTAACCAACTTTACCGACGTCTTTTAGCAACCGGGTACCCGGGTAACCACAATTCTGAATATTAAAAATTTTATTTATTATATGAAAAAATTTTTTCCAAAATATTTTTTCTTGAAATATTAATAGAAACGAGCTCAAGAACTATTTGGAAGTTTTATTGCGAAAGATAAAACAGTGTGGAACAAACACTCCACCAACTCAGCATCAGACCGCAGCTCATAATGTTGTACGCCAGCGGAGTGGGCCTTATCGCAGTACAGAAACGTTGTCAATTAGTGAGACATTCAAAAAAATTTTTACTCACGAAATGGTTGATATAATCGTCCGTCACACTAACAAGAAAGCTGAAACCATTTTCCAAGAATATAATGTTAACCATCCAAACTCACAGCATCAATGGAAGCCCGTTACAATACCCGAAATTTATTCGTTCTTCGGTGTTTTGATTTGTGCTGGCGCAAATAATTCAAATACAGACCATACTTTTGATATGTGGCACTCCAATTCTTATCCACTGTATCGCGTGACGATGGGATTGACGAGATTCCATAATATTCTGCGTTTTTGAGATTTGACGACAGTAATACTCGAAGTCAACGTAAAAAAGAAGACAAAGCAGCTCCAATTCGTGATTTGTGGACAATGTTGAACTCCAATTTAGCTCAGATGTACAAACCAACCGCAAACTTGACGATTGATGAACAGCTATATCCATACCGTGAACGTACTGGGTTTACTCAATATATACCATCAAAACCAGCTAAGTATGGTATAAAGATCTAGTGGATTTGTGATGCAGAAAACGCATATCCTTTACACTGGTAAAACAGATAACACTCGAGAAAAGAATCAGGGTGAAAGAGTAGTGAAAAAATTGGCGGCTCCGTACCGACGTAGTGGTAGAAATATCTGCATGGATAACTTCTTTACTACTCTACCCGTTGCTAAACATTTGTTATCATGGAATATAACTATTGTTGGCACGGTAAAAAAACCTTACATCCCTAGTGTTATGAGAGCAAATAAGACACGGGAGCAGTATTCGTCAGTTTTTGGATTTCACGAAAAGGTTACCATGTGTTCTTACGTTCCTAAAAAAAATAAAGCTGTTATTCTGATGTCTACAATGCATTCAGATGCATCAGTTGGTGATGACGCTAAAAAGAAACCAGAAATAATAAATTTCTATAATAAATATAAAGCTGGCGTCGAGACAATGGACCAAACGGTGCGGAGATACACCAGTCAACGACGATCTTCGAGATGGCCAATAGCAATGTTTTTCAACATGTTAGACATTTCTTCACTTGCGGCATATATAATTTATTATGAAAATACAGTAGAATCCGTTTATTATGACTCCGCCTATATTGACCAACCGGTTATTATGACGTAATTACCGTAATTACACTACGAAGTTTGGTTTTCATATAAAATTCTTTATAAAAAAGTCGGATATAATGACTTCCTTTACAGTGACATGTCGCTTATTATGACCCATTTTTAATAAATTATGTCCGGTTATAATGACCGACATGATTCTTCACACCTCCGGTAATGTTCGTTGATTCCCGACGGACGACGTTCGGCACGTGGCTCGTTTTTGTTTTGAATCTCAGTGAGTAATTGACGCTTGAAGGTCACGCATTGTTTTTCGTTTGTTACTGTGAAAAAAATGTCGTCTCAACGACGTAAAGCATTTACAATTGAGGAGAAAGGTGCAATAATATGCAGATTAGAAAATGGTGAATCTAACTCATGTCTCGCAAAGAAATTTGGCGTGGGTCATTCGACAATCTCAATGATTTTCAAAAACAAGAACCGCATTAAGCAGTCGTTCAATTCAAATGTTTTGAAACCGAAGAGGCTTCGAAAATCACGACAAGAAAATGTTGATCAAGCATTAATTCAGTGGTTTAAAAACATGAGAAACAAAGGAATGCCTGTCAGCGGCCCTATGCTACAGGAAAAGGCAAATGGTTTTGCCGCGCGTTTTGGTATTCTCGACTTCAATTGTTCTGCAAGCTGGATCAGTCGTTTTAAAGTTCGACATAACATTGTGGCGGGAAAAATTGTCGGTGAATCTTCGTCTGTTGATCAAAATTCAACAACAAACTGGTTGATATCTGTGTGGCCGAATTTACGAAGACAATTTTCTGATGATGAGATATTTAATGCTGATGAAACTGGACTTTTTTACAAATTGATGCCGGATAAAACTTTAAAATTTAAAGGTGAAAATTGTAGTGGAGGTAAGTTGTCGAAAGAAAGAATAACTGTCATGGTAGCAGCGAATATGAGTGGCACAGAGAAGAAGAAATTGCTCATTATTGGAAAGTCACAAAAACCAAGATGTTTTAGAAGTGTCAAATCATTACCTGTTGATTATGCTAACAATCGTAAAGCTTGGATGACGTCAGCACTTTTTGAAAAATGGCTTCGTGATTGGGATCATGATTTGGTAAAGAAGAAGAAAAAGATTCTATTGCTGGTTGATAATTGCCCGGCGCATCCAAATGTTCCTGATTTAAAGTCTATAACACTTGCTTTCCTTCCGCCGAATACAACATCAGTACTACAGCCAATGGATCAGGGAATAATACGATCACTCAAAACGAATTTTAGGAAGAACCTTGTGCTCAAAATGATTAATTGTCTTGATGCTAATGAAAACAACTCTTCTACAAAAATAACGGTGCTAGATGCAATTCTGATGGTTAATGATGCCTGGAATAAAATGTCACAAAGTACCATTCATAACTGTTTTAAACATGCAGGATTTATTGAAAGCCACGACGGTTTACCTATTAAAATATCAGAACATGAATTCGAAGAAGAAGATGACATTCCTTTATCTTTGTGGTCACGAAACCTACATTCAGATTCTTTAGCAGCACCAGAAATGTGGGAAGAATATGTTGACATCGATAGCGCTCTCCTCACATCCGAAGAACCCACCGATGAAAATATCGTACAGAACATTAGTGCTAAGGAACAACTCGAAAGTGATGGGGAAGAGGAAGTCGAGGAAGCACCATTACCTACTGCAGAAGAGGCATTAAAAGCTGCAGAATTATTATCACGATTTGTTCACAGCAATATTGAAAATGATAATTTGACCATAGCTATGTCTTATATACACAATAGTATTAGAGACTGTTTTTACAATAAAATGAAAAAACAAAAGCAGACAAAAATTACAGATTACTTACAGTAAAAATACACTTGTATGTGTTATAATGTGCTGATTACGTGCAATTTTGATTTTGATTTAATATGTATGTTTACAAATTTAGTAATTACTATGTTTCTGTATTAAAATACTTAAGTACATACATATTTACATAAAAAAGATTTTTCATTTCACAAAACGCTTTGTATGACGTCCGCTTATTATGACGTGTTTGTCAATTCCTTTCGATGTCATTATAAACGGACTCTACTGTAATGAAATGATTGCCAAAAAAACGACAGAACGTCGTCAATTTATGCGTAAGCTAAGTGAAGAACTAGCATTGCCGATGATTGAACATCGTACCGCGAATCCACAAGTAATGCGCCATTTTTCAACAAAGATTGCCATTCAGAGTATTTTGGGGCATGCACTGTCAGAACCAGTCGTGGTAAATCCTGGTCCAGAGACTCTAAGAGATAAAACCGGAAGGAAAATAATTATTGGATCTTGTCATGTCTGCAATACTTTGCCAATAAGAAGACGGCGAAAGACACGCAAGGTTTCTGCCAATTGTCACCAACCTGTGTGTGGCGAGCACTCAGTTAATACTGTACAATGTGTTCAATGTAATTAATGATGAAAATAGTGTCATATTTTTCGAAATTCAGTTGCATGCATTTATAGAAATTTTATTCAATTTATTTCCTATGCTTTCCACTGTGGATACCCGGGTACCCGGTTGCTAATGGGGCGATGGTTGGAGTTTAAGCTTAAAAAAAAAAACAAAAAAAATTAATTAATTAAATGACCTCACAACTAGCTTTCTTTCAAGTTAAAAAACGACGATTTGAGAGCTTAAAATGAAATATTGTACTTGCTTCAACTTATTTACTCAGATACACCGCTGGGGGTACCCGGTTACTAACATAAGGGTTAAATAAGTATTTACAGCGTTCTGTTAACATTTGGGGGGAGGGGAAATGTTCTGGCAATAATCCCCGTTGAATTTAGGAATATTTATTTTAGGTAAGTAAGACCCTACGTTAGCATCATCATTAAACATACGCCTTCTTCATCGGTTCTCGACGAGATCAATACTCCCTATGAACCAGATTTCCGGCCAAAAAAGATAGCACCTCCAGAGATTGATGGAAAGAATTTTATCTTAACCCCTTACTCTAGACTACCTTTGATAAAGAGAATCAAACCTTTACTCAGTACCTTTGCTCCTTCAGCCAAGAACATGTATTACATAATCCACCAGATGGATTTATTATTAAGCAGTAATCTGTACTTTTTAGAACTTGCAGATAAATGGCATCCATTCATCTCCCGTTTATATTTCGGTATAATCTTCTTACTGCAGACCCTCCGTGCACAAACATCAATCAACGTTGGATCCCGCAACAACAAAAGATTCATTCAAGAGTTACTTAACGAAATTGCCCCGGAATCTTTCCCCATTCCTGGACCCTTAGTACCAGTTTTCAAAGCCCTTTCTGCCAGCGAGTCCTCGTCTTCAAGATTCGGACCAGTTTCACCATACCTACCCAGGCGAATTGGACCTAACATCCTTTCCCAGTTATACATTAACGGTGCAGCTCACGCTTATGAGTTGGAAACTCCAAACACTTACGATACCAACACTTTCGATAATACCGTCAACCACGAAATTTACGGTAATGAATTCGAAGCGGAACGGTGAGCACGTGTTCAAAAGGACTTCCTAATGAATCCGATTCTACTTTATTCGCCAGAATCCACTCCCGACTTAGACTTTACCTTCCATGAATTTGGAAGAGATCTTGGACTCCTTCTTTCAATGAAGATGACGACGTCACTGAGATCGAAGACTTCTCTAACCTATCTAATTCAGACTGGCTATCACGCCTCTGTAAAGTTATGGCTACCTACTCTTCTTTCTTTAAAGACTCATCTACTTTATCTGAATGCTCCCCAAGAGGACCACGATGCTCATTGGTGAAATCTACCTTTTCACGATCATCGTCACAACATCAGAACGAGAACATTTACCATACGATATCCCACGCCTTTCCTGACGAACACCCTCACTCGTACCAGGCTATTCACAGTTCACCCGAGAACTACATCGTACAGCCTTATGATTCAATGGCTCAATATGGATCGCTTCATCCAACCTACACCATTAGGAATTTCGGCCGATGGTCTCACACTTCTGACCCAATATTCACATCCAGCTCGAAGGACCATATGTTGAATTTCAGATTTCCTTTCCGATAGCTCGACTGAAATTCTGTATTATATTCTAAAGATTTATTTTACAAAGGAATATACAAATAATTATTTTACAGTGTCGTGAAAAGTCACTATGACAGGACTCGTCTCCGAGACGTACTTGATCGTTTCTGATTGTTTCAGACTCGAAGTAAAACTGAAAACTACCCTCAAGTTAAAAATAACATGAAATTCACAAAGTTGAGAATTGACATATGCTTTACGTGGAATTTCTAAATTCCAGTTCTTAGAAGTTCTAACATACCGCCAGCCTTGAAAAACTAGCTTTCAATGATTTTTCAATTTCTTAATAATAATGTTAAGAGACTGAATGAAATAATTAATTCAAACCAAGTTCAGTAGTCTACATTTTAGTCAAATTTAAAGCACACATTCACTTATTCAATTTTTTTTTCCACTAGTATCGTCAACTGGCAACACACAGAGTTTAGTTACCGGTCGTTTTAAAATTTCCTTTGAAACACGAACAGAGACAACTCGCGTACCTCCGTCACTTCCTGGATGTACCTCGACAACACGCCCAATAGGCCATTGTAAAGGAGGTGTGTGGTCATCCTTAACCAATACCATTGCGCCTGATTGAATATTGGCGCTATGCTTGTTCCATTTCAATCTTCCTTGTAACTGGGGTAAATACTCAATGTGCCACCTGCGCCAAAAATGTTGAAATATGCGTTGCAATAATTGAAATCTGCTGAGGGTATTGAGTTTCAGATGTTGAAGATCTTCTTGCTGTAAAGCCGTTAATGAGTCTCCAATTAAGAAATGTCCGGGAATCAAAGGGGTAAGATCATTAGGATCGTTAGATAAAGGAGATAAAGGTCGGGAATTTAAACATGCTTCAATCTGTGTCAATATAGTATACAATTCCTCGAATGTTAATTTAGTTTCTCCAATAACACGCTTTAAATGATGTTTCGCAGATCTCACTGCACTTTCCCATAGTCCGCCAAAGTGGGGTGCGTGAGGGGGAATGAAACTCCAAGTAATTTGATTGTTTACGCAATACGGAATAATTTTGTCGCTAAACTCAGTTTTCAGAAATATGCTCACTTCTTTTATTTCGGCCTTTGCACCAACAAAATTTGATCCATTATCAGAGAAGATAGTTTTACAAAGACCTCGACGAGAAATGAAACGTTTGAAACAATTTAAGAAGGCGTCATATGCTTGTTCAGAAGCGTCACAAAATCCGTGGTATTCAAGTTTGGAAGCTTGATCGGTGATGACACACCGTTTTGCACTCATATCACTTATATTAAGAATCTCCTTATGAATTTCTTCCCATTATGAGTGCATATTTTGAGGTAGAGATTCGTCCCAATCTATTTTAACAGACCATAGTCTTTGCATTAAGATTTTAGCTGGAATAATTGCCGGTCCGATAATGCCTAACGGATCAAAAATTTTGCAATTATTGAAGTAATTGTGCGCTTAGTTGTCTTCCGGAAACCGTTGTTGCGTATCTGATACTTGAATGAATCCAATCGGGGATCCCAAATTATTCCTAGTGTTTTGGGATCCTTGTCGCCATAAATGCAGACACTTTCATTGATAGAAATTGCGTAGTCATTAGAACTTCCGCTTTCGTTCAATACTCTCGGATCGTTTGACGACCATTTGTGTAAGGAGAATCCATATTCCGAGAGTACTTTGGTTAAATCAAGCTTAAGACGCTTTGCATCTTCCACCGTATTCACTCCTGCTAGTAAATCGTCGACGTAAAAATTTTCAAGGAGTGCTTGGCTAACGTGAGGAAAATCAACCTTGCATTTTTCAGCGATGTAATGTAGGTAATTATTGGCGATGTCTGCAGCTGAACCTGTACCATAACTAACAGTGGTTAGTGCCATTATTCTAAGAGGCTTGGTTGCATCATCCCTCCAGTGAATTAATTGCATGATCCATTGATCTCGATCTACCAAAATTTGCCGATACATTTTCTTGAGGTCGGCAGACAAAATAATGGGATATTTACGTGACGACAATATGATAGCAAACAGATCACGCTGATCCGGTGTTCTAACATGTTGGACATCATTCAAGGATAATCCTGTTGTAGTTTTTGCGGAACCATTAAATACAACACGTAGCTTAGTGGTCGTACTCTCCTGCTTGAATACTGCATGATGAGGAATGAAGAAATGGGGATTGGAATAATCAACAGTGTCAACTTCTACCATATGCCCTAAATCTCAATATTCTTTCATAAATGCAACATATTGATTCTTTAATTCAGGATTTTTAGAGAACCTCTTCTCTAAGGAAAAGGATTGACGTCGCGCAGACTCTCGAGATTGACCCAAATTTGGCAATTGATCTAACTTGAAAAGTATGCTTACAATAAAACGACCTGAATCGTCACGTGTGACAGTATTATTGAAATGTGTTTTAGCATAATCATTTTTTGAAGGAAGCGCATTCGATGATATGTGACAATTTTCAATTTCCCAGAATTTTTTCAATTGCTCATTGAGTTCATTATTACTTACATCTTGGTTACGAACGAGATTACACTTTAAAGATTCGCCTTTCACTGGTGGTATCATTACGTTTCCAGACACAATCCACCCAAAAACGGTTTTTGGAGAACTGGCTGGTTTTCACCTAATTTTATTTGACCTACACATAAGAGTTCATAAAATAATGAAGTTCCAATGAATAAATCAACAGATCGGGAACGGAAAAACTCCCTATCAGCGAGATGAATTCCATTTGGAATTTTGACGGAATGGGATCGAACACGGGAAGATGGAACATGTTCATCTATAGTTTCGACTAACAAACAGAAAAATTAACCCATTTAAAATACTAATGAAATCAAAAATTTATCAGAATGCATTCATCAATCTCACTAATATTAATGATGAGAGCACAAATGAGAACATTTTCTCAACAATAGAAAAGTTTGTATGCCCATTATATAAAATAAAAAATTGTAATGATACAAATACCGGAAGATTCGAACTATTTATGAATAATTTTACCGCTGAAAAAATTGATGAACCGTTTGAAAATAAAATAATAAGGTTTGATGGATGTCATTTACCGCCGTGTAAATCTGAATTGCATCAACAACTATTGAGAACAAAATACATTGCAAGTATTTGGAGAAACGCACATATAGATGTGCCAACAATTTTGACTCCAGAAGACAATGGTTGGGTAATAAATGATGGACAGTATGATTTTCAATGGTTTGAAGGAGATCAACTACCACCCACGGTATGTGATGCAATCACCAAGGACAACTTCGAGATTGACGCGAATGATATCAATGTAGATGGTAAGTGTTTTTCATAATAAATTATTCACATACAAATATTAGAGAATTATAATAATTATTATCACCAATTGTTTACAGATGATGACATATTAATACCTCAAATTGATATAATTGAAGATGATATCATATCTGATGAGAACAACAATGAAGATCATGATCAAATTGACTGAAAATTTATGAAAAATAAATATTTTTTCTTACATTTAAATTAATGTTCTTTTATTATTTACTTTAACTTTTTTGGAGCATTTTATATATGTAGCCTATTCTACTCGCCATATACGTTCTCTCCCTAACTCTTAGATTACCATTTAACTGTCTTGCTCACTCTAACATGGGAACGTTTTTTGTTCTGGCAGGCAGTTAGCGATAGGATTTTGTTCTGGCAATATATATTATTTTTCCTACATATATTTTATTCATTATATCAAAATTTCAAGACTTTTGAAATAACAAAAATGCGATTTTTTTAACCCTTATGTTAGTAACCAACTTTACCGACGTCTTTTAGCAACCGGGTACCCGGGTACCCACAATTCTGAATATTAAAAATTTTATTTATTATATGAAAAAATTTTTTCCAAAATATTTTTTTCTTGGAATATTAATAGAAACGAGCTCAAGAACCATTTGGAAGTTTTATTGCGAAAGATAAAACAGTGTGGAACAAAACTCCACCAACTCAGCATCAGACCGCAGCTCATAATGTTGTACGCCAGCGGAGTGGGCCTTATCGCAGTACGGAAACGTTGTCAATTAGTGAGACATTCAAAAAAATTTTTACTCACGAAATGGTTGATATAATCGCCCGTCACACTAACAAGAAAGCTGAAACCATTTTCCAAGAATATAATGTTAACCATCCAAACTCACAGCATCAATGGAAGCCCGTTACAATACCCGAAATTTATTCGTTCTTCGGTGTTTTGATTTGTGCTGGCGCAAATAATTCAAATACAGACCATACTTTTGATATGTGGCACTCCAATTCTTATCCACTGTATCGCGTGACGATGGGATTGACGAGATTCCATAATATTCTGCGTTTTTTGAGATTTGACGACAGTAATACTCGAAGTCAACGTAAAAAAGAAGACAAAGCAGCTCCAATTCGTGATTTGTGGACAATGTTGAACTCCAATTTAGCTCAGATGTACAAACCAACCGCAAACTTGACGATTGATGAACAGCTATATCCATACCGTGAACGTACTGGGTTTACTCAATATATACCATCAAAACCAGCTAAGTATGGTATAAAGATCTAGTGGATTTGTGATGCAGAAAACGCATATCCTTTACACTGGTAAAACAGATAACATTCGAGAAAAGAATCAGGGTGAAAGAGTAGTGAAAAAATTGGCGGCTCCGTACCGACGTAGTGGTAGAAATATCTGCATGGATAACTTCTTTACTACTCTACCCGTTGCTAAACATTTGTTATCATGGAATATAACTATTGTTGGCACGGTAAAAAAAAACCTTACATCCCTAGTGTTATGAGAGCAAATAAGACACGGGAGCAGTATTCGTCAGCTTTTGGATTTCACGAAAAGGTTACCATGTGTTCTTACGTTCCTAAAAAAAATAAAGCTGTTATTCTGATGTCTACAATGCATTCAGATGCATCAGTTGGTGATGACGCTAAAAAGAAACCAGAAATAATAAATTTCTATAATAAATATAAAGCTGGCGTCGAGACAATGCACCAAACGGTGCGGAGATACACCAGTCACCGACGATCTTCGAGATGGCCAATAGCAATGTTTTTCAACATGTTAGACATTTCTTCACTTGCGGCATATATAATTTATTATGATAATGAAATGATTGCCAAAAAAACGACAGAACGTCGTCAATTTATGCGTAAGCTAAGTGAAGAACTAGCATTGCCGATGATTGAACATCGTACCGCGAATCCACAAGTAATGCGCCATTTTTCAACAAAGATTGCCATTCAGAGTATTTTGGGGCATGCACTGTCAGAACCAGTCGTGGTAAATCCTGGTCCAGAGACTCTAAGAGATAAAACCGGAAGGAAAATAATTATTGGATCTTGTCATGTCTGCAATACTTCGCCAATAAGAAGACGGCGAAAGACACGCAAGGTTTCTGCCAATTGTCACCAACCTGTGTGTGGCGAGCACTCAGTTAATACTGTACAATGTGTTCAATGTAATTAATGATGAAAATAGTGTCATATTTTTCGAAATTCAGTTGCATGCATTTATAGAAATTTTATTCAATTTATTTCCTATGCTTTCCACTGTGGATACCCGGGTACCCGGTTGCTAATGGGGCGATGGTTGGAGTTTAAGCTTAAAAAAAAAACAAAAAAAATTAATTAATTAAATGACCTCACAACTAGCTTTCTTTCAAGTTAAAAAACGACGATTTGAGAGCTTAAAATGAAATATTGTACTTGCTTCAACTTATTTACTCAGATACACCGCTGGGGGTACCCGGTTACTAACATAAGGGTTAAATAAGTATTTACAGCGTTCTGTTAACATTTGGGGGGAGGGGAAATGTTCTGGCAATAATCCCCGTTGAATTTAGGAATATTTATTTTAGGTAAGTAAGACCCTACGTTAGCATCATCATTAAACATACGCCTTCTTCATCGGTTCTCGACGAGATCAATACTCCCTATGAACCAGATTTCCGGCCAAAAAAGATAGCACCTCCAGAGATTGATGGAAAGAATTTTATCTTAACCCCTTACTCTAGACTACCTTTGATAAAGAGAATCAAACCTTTACTCAGTACCTTTGCTCCTTCAGCCAAGAACATGTATTACATAATCCACCAGATGGATTTATTATTAAGCAGTAATCTGTACTTTTTAGAACTTGCAGATAAATGGCATCCATTCATCTCCCGTTTATATTTCGGTATAATCTTCTTACTGCAGACCCTCCGTGCACAAACATCAATCAACGTTGGATCCCGCAACAACAAAAGATTCATTCAAGAGTTACTTAACGAAATTGCCCCGGAATCTTTCCCCATTCCTGGACCCTTAGTACCAGTTTTCAAAGCCCTTTCTGCCAGCGAGTCCTCGTCTTCAAGATTCGGACCAGTTTCACCATACCTACCCAGGCGAATTGGACCTAACATCCTTTCCCAGTTATACATTAACGGTGCAGCTCACGCTTATGAGTTGGAAACTCCAAACACTTACGATACCAACACTTTCGATAATACCGTCAACCACGAAATTTACGGTAATGAATTCGAAGCGGAACGGTGAGCACGTGTTCAAAAGGACTTCCTAATGAATCCGATTCTACTTTATTCGCCAGAATCCACTCCCGACTTAGACTTTACCTTCCATGAATTTGGAAGAGATCTTGGACTCCCTTCTTTCAATGAAGATGACGACGTCACTGAGATCGAAGACTTCTCTAACCTATCTAATTCAGACTGGCTATCACGCCTCTGTAAAGTTATGGCTACCTACTCTTCTTTCTTTAAAGACTCATCTACTTTATCTGAATGCTCCCCAAGAGGACCACAATGCTCATTGGTGAAATCTACCTTTTCACGATCATCGTCACAACATCAGAACGAGAACATTTACCATACGATATCCCACGCCTTTCCTGACGAACACCCTCACTCGTACCAGGCTATTCACAGTTCACCCGAGAACTACATCGTACAGCCTTATGATTCAATGGCTCAATATGGATCGCTTCATCCAACCTACACCATTAGGAATTTCGGCCGATGGTCTCACACTTCTGACCCAATATTCACATCCAGCTCGAAGGACCATATGTTGAATTTCAGATTTCCTTTCCGATAGCTCGACTGAAATTCTGTATTATATTCTAAAGATTTATTTTACAAAGGAATATACAAATAATTATTTTACAGTGTCGTGAAAAGTCACTATGACAGGACTCGTCTCCGAGACGTACTTGATCGTTTCTGATTGTTTCAGACTCGAAGTAAAACTGAAAACTACCCTCAAGTTAAAAATAACATGAAATTCACAAAGTTGAGAATTGACATATGCTTTACGTGGAATTTCTAAATTCCAGTTCTTAGAAGTTCTAACATACCGCCAGCCTTGAAAAACTAGCTTTCAATGATTTTTCAATTTCTTAATAATAATGTTAAGAGACTGAATGAAATAATTAATTCAAACCAAGTTCAGTAGTCTACATTTTAGTCAAATTTAAAGCACACATTCACTTATTCAATTTTTTTCACTAGTATCGTCAACTGGCAACACACAGAGTTTAGTTACCGGTCGTTTTAAAATTTCCTTTGAAACACGAACAGAGACAACTCGCGTACCTCCGTCACTTCCTGGATGTACCTCGACAACACGCCCAATAGGCCATTGTAAAGGAGGTGTGTGGTCATCCTTAACCAATACCATTGCGCCTGATTGAATATTGGCGCTATGCTTGTTCCATTTCAATCTTCCTTGTAACTGGGGTAAATACTCAATGTGCCACCTGCGCCAAAAATGTTGAAATATGCGTTGCAATAATTGAACTCTGCTGAGGGTATTGAGTTTCAGATGTTGAAGATCTTCTTGCTGTAAAGCCGTTAATAAGTCTCCAATTAAGAAATGTCCGGGAATCAAAGGGGTAAGATCATTAGGATCGTTAGATAAAGGAGATAAAGGTCGGGAATTTAAACATGCTTCAATCTGTGTCAATATAGTATACAATTCCTCGAATGTTAATTTAGTTTCTCCAATAACACGCTTTAAATGATGTTTCGCAGATCTCACTGCACTTTCCCATAGTCCGCCAAAGTGGGGTGCGTGAGGGGGAATGAAACTCCAAGTAATTTGATTGTTTACGCAATACGGAATAATTTTGTCGCTAAACTCAGTTTTCAGAAATGTGCTCACTTCTTTTATTTCGGCCTTTGCACCAACAAAATTTGATCCATTATCAGAGAAGATAGTTTTACAAAGACCTCGACGAGAAATGAAACGTTTGAAACAATTTAAGAAGGCGTCATATGCTTGTTCAGAAGCGTCACAAAATCCGTGGTATTCAAGTTTGGAAGCTTGATCGGTGATGACACACCGTTTTGCACTCATATCACTTATATTAAGAATCTCCTTATGAATTTCTTCCCATTATGAGTGCATATTTTGAGGTAGAGATTCGTCCCAATCTATTTTAACAGACCATAGTCTTTGCATTAAGATTTTAGCTGGAATAATTGCCGGTCCGATAATGCCTAACGGATCAAAAATTTTGCAATTATTGAAGTAATTGTGCGCTTAGTTGTCTTCCGGAAACCGTTGTTGCGTATCTGATACTTGAATGAATCCAATCGGGGATCCCAAATTATTCCTAGTGTTTTGGGATCCTTGTCGCCATAAATGCAGACACTTTCATTGATAGAAATTGCGTAGTCATTAGAACTTCCGCTTTCGTTCAATACTCTCGGATCGTTTGACGACCATTTGTGTAAGGAGAATCCATATTCCGAGAGTACTTTGGTTAAATCAAGCTTAAGACGCTTTGCATCTTCCACCGTATTCACTCCTGCTAGTAAATCGTCGACGTAAAAATTTTCAAGGAGTGCTTGGCTAACGTGAGGAAAATCAACCTTGCATTTTTCAGCGATGTAATGTAGGTAATTATTGGCGATGTCTGCAGCTGAACCTGTACCATAACTAACAGTGGTTAGTGCCATTATTCTAAGAGGCTTGGTTGCATCATCCCTCCAGTGAATTAATTGCATGATCCATTGATCTCGATCTACCAAAATTTGCCGATACATTTTCTTGAGGTCGGCAGACAAAATAATGGGATATTTACGTGACGACAATATGATAGCAAACAGATCACGCTGATCCGGTGTTCTAACATGTTGGACATCATTCAAGGATAATCCTGTTGTAGTTTTTGCGGAACCATTAAATACAACACGTAGCTTAGTGGTCGTACTCTCCTGCTTGAATACTGCATGATGAGGAATGAAGAAATGGGGATTGGAATAATCAACAGTGTCAACTTCTACCATATGCCCTAAATCTCAATATTCTTTCATAAATGCAACATATTGATTCTTTAATTCAGGATTTTTAGAGAACCTCTTCTCTAAGGAAAAGGATTGACGTCGCGCAGACTCTCGAGATTGACCCAAATTTGGCAATTGATCTAACTTGAAAAGTATGCTTACAATAAAACGACCTGAATCGTCACGTGTGACAGTATTATTGAAATGTGTTTTAGCATAATCATTTTTGAAGGAAGCGCATTCGATGATATGTGACAATTTTCAATTTCCCAGAATTTTTTCAATTGCTCATTGAGTTCATTATTACTTACATCTTGGTTACGAACGAGATTACACTTTAAAGATTCGCCTTTCACTGGTGGTATCATTACGTTTCCAGACACAATCCACCCAAAAACGGTTTTTGGAGAACTGGCTGGTTTTCACCTAATTTTATTTGACCTACACATAAAAGTTCATAAAATAATGAAGTTCCAATGAATAAATCAACAGATCGGGAACGGAAAAACTCCCTATCAGCGAGATGAATTCCATTTGGAATTTTGACGGAATGGGATCGAACACGGGAAGATGGAACATGTTCATCTATAGTTTCGACTAACAAACAGAAAAATTAACCCATTTAAAATACTAATGAAATCAAAAATTTATCAGAATGCATTCATCAATCTCACTAATATTAATGATGAGAGCACAAATGAGAACATTTTCTCAACAATAGAAAAGTTTGTATGCCCATTATATAAAATAAAAAATTGTAATGATACAAATACCGGAAGATTCGAACTATTTATGAATAATTTTACCGCTGAAAAAATTGATGAACCGTTTGAAAATAAAATAATAAGGTTTGATGGATGTCATTTACCGCCGTGTAAATCTGAATTGCATCAACAACTATTGAGAACAAAATACATTGCAAGTATTTGGAGAAACGCACATATAGATGTGCCAACAATTTTGACTCCAGAAGACAATGGTTGGGTAATAAATGATGGACAGTATGATTTTCAATGGTTTGAAGGAGATCAACTACCACCCACGGTATGTGATGCAATCACCAAGGACAACTTCGAGATTGACGCGAATGATATCAATGTAGATGGTAAGTGTTTTTCATAATAAATTATTCACATACAAATATTAGAGAATTATAATAATTATTATCACCAATTGTTTACAGATGATGACATATTAATACCTCAAATTGATATAATTGAAGATGATATCATATCTGATGAGAACAACAATGAAGATCATGATCAAATTGACTGAAAATTTATGAAAAATAAATATTTTTTCTTACATTTAAATTAATGTTCTTTTATTATTTACTTTAACTTTTTTGGAGCATTTTATATATGTAGCCTATTCTACTCGCCATATACGTTCTCTCCCTAACTCTTAGATTACCATTTAACTGTCTTGCTCACTCTAACATGGGAACGTTTTTTGTTCTGGCAGGCAGTTAGCGATAGGATTTTGTTCTGGCAATATATATTATTTTTCCTACATATATTTTATTCATTATATCAAAATTTCAAGACTTTTGAAATAACAAAAATGCAATTTTTTAACCCTTATGTTAGTAACCAACTTTACCGACGTCTTTTAGCAACCGGGTACCCGGGTACCCACAATTCTGAATATTAAAAATTTTATTTATTATATGAAAAAATTTTTTCCAAAATATTTTTTCTTGAAATATTAATAGAAACGAGCTCAAGAACCATTTGGAAGTTTTATTGCGAAAGATAAAACAGTGTGGAACAAAACTCCACCAACTCAGCATCAGACCGCAGCTCATAATGTTGTACGCCAGCGGAGTGGGCCTTATCGCAGTACGGAAACGTTGTCAATTAGTGAGACATTCAAAAAAATTTTTACTCACGAAATGGTTGATATAATCGTCCGTCACACTAACAAGAAAGCTGAAACCATTTTCCAAGAATATAATGTTAACCATCCAAACTCACAGCATCAATGGAAGCCCGTTACAATACCCGAAATTTATTCGTTCTTCGGTGTTTTGATTTGTGCTGGCGCAAATAATTCAAATACAGACCATACTTTTGATATGTGGCACTCCAATTCTTATCCACTGTATCGCGTGACGATGGGATTGACGAGATTCCATAATATTCTGCGTTTTTTGAGATTTGACGACAGTAATACTCGAAGTCAACGTAAAAAAGAAGACAAAGCAGCTCCAATTCGTGATTTGTGGACAATGTTGAACTCCAATTTAGCTCAGATGTACAAACCAACCGCAAACTTGACGATTGATGAACAGCTATATCCATACCGTGAACGTACTGGGTTTACTCAATATATACCATCAAAACCAGCTAAGTATGGTATAAAGATCTAGTGGATTTGTGATGCAGAAAACGCATATCCTTTACACTGGTAAAACAGATAACATTCGAGAAAAGAATCAGGGTGAAAGAGTAGTGAAAAAATTGGCGGCTCCGTACCGACGTAGTGGTAGAAATATCTGCATGGATAACTTCTTTACTACTCTACCCGTTGCTAAACATTTGTTATCATGGAATATAACTATTGTTGGCACGGTAAAAAAAAAAACCTTACATCCCTAGTGTTATGAGAGCAAATAAGACACGGGAGCAGTATTCGTCAGTTTTTGGATTTCACGAAAAGGTTACCATGTGTTCTTACGTTCCTAAAAAAAATAAAGCTGTTATTCTGATGTCTACAATGCATTCAGATGCATCAGTTGGTGATGACGCTAAAAAGAAACCAGAAATAATAAATTTCTATAATAAATATAAAGCTGGCGTCGAGACAATGGACCAAACGGTGCGGAGATACACCAGTCAACGACGATCTTCGAGATGGCCAATAGCAATGTTTTTCAACATGTTAGACATTTCTTCACTTGCGGCATATATAATTTATTATGAAAATAATGAAATGATTGCCAAAAAAACGACAGAACGTCGTCAATTTATGCGTAAGCTAAGTGAAGAACTAGCATTGCCGATGATTGAACATCGTACCGCGAATCCACAAGTAATGCGCCATTTTTCAACAAAGATTGCCATTCAGAGTATTTTGGGGCATGCACTGTCAGAACCAGTCGTGGTAAATCCTGGTCCAGAGACTCTAAGAGATAAAACCGGAAGGAAAATAATTATTGGATCTTGTCATGTCTGCAATACTTTGCCAATAAGAAGACGGCGAAAGACACGCAAGGTTTCTGCCAATTGTCACCAACCTGTGTGTGGCGAGCACTCAGTTAATACTGTACAATGTGTTCAATGTAATTAATGATGAAAATAGTGTCATATTTTTCGAAATTCAGTTGCATGCATTTATAGAAATTTTATTCAATTTATTTCCTATGCTTTCCACTGTGGATACCCGGGTACCCGGTTGCTAATGGGGCGATGGTTGGAGTTTAAGCTTAAAAAAAAAAAAAAAATTAATTAATTAAATGACCTCACAACTAGCTTTCTTTCAAGTTAAAAAACGACGATTTGAGAGCTTAAAATGAAATATTGTACTTGCTTCAACTTATTTACTCAGATACACCGCTGGGGGTACCCGGTTACTAACATAAGGGTTAAATAAGTATTTACAGCGTTCTGTTAACATTTGGGGGGAGGGGAAATGTTCTGGCAATAATCCCCGTTGAATTTAGGAATATTTATTTTAGGTAAGTAAGACCCTACGTTAGCATCATCATTAAACATACGCCTTCTTCATCGGTTCTCGACGAGATCAATACTCCCTATGAACCAGATTTCCGGCCAAAAAAGATAGCACCTCCAGAGATTGATGGAAAGAATTTTATCTTAACCCCTTACTCTAGACTACCTTTGATAAAGAGAATCAAACCTTTACTCAGTACCTTTGCTCCTTCAGCCAAGAACATGTATTACATAATCCACCAGATGGATTTATTATTAAGCAGTAATCTGTACTTTTTAGAACTTGCAGATAAATGGCATCCATTCATCTCCCGTTTATATTTCGGTATAATCTTCTTACTGCAGACCCTCCGTGCACAAACATCAATCAACGTTGGATCCCGCAACAACAAAAGATTCATTCAAGAGTTACTTAACGAAATTGCCCCGGAATCTTTCCCCATTCCTGGACCCTTAGTACCAGTTTTCAAAGCCCTTTCTGCCAGCGAGTCCTCGTCTTCAAGATTCGGACCAGTTTCACCATACCTACCCAGGCGAATTGGACCTAACATCCTTTCCCAGTTATACATTAACGGTGCAGCTCACGCTTATGAGTTGGAAACTCCAAACACTTACGATACCAACACTTTCGATAATACCGTCAACCACGAAATTTACGGTAATGAATTCGAAGCGGAACGGTGAGCACGTGTTCAAAAGGACTTCCTAATGAATCCGATTCTACTTTATTCGCCAGAATCCACTCCCGACTTAGACTTTACCTTCCATGAATTTGGAAGAGATCTTGGACTCCCTTCTTTCAATGAAGATGACGACGTCACTGAGATCGAAGACTTCTCTAACCTATCTAATTCAGACTGGCTATCACGCCTCTGTAAAGTTATGGCTACCTACTCTTCTTTCTTTAAAGACTCATCTACTTTATCTGAATGCTCCCCAAGAGGACCACAATGCTCATTGGTGAAATCTACCTTTTCACGATCATCGTCACAACATCAGAACGAGAACATTTACCATACGATATCCCACGCCTTTTCAGATTTTCAGATTTCCTTTCCGATAGCTCGACTGAAATTCTGTATTATATTCTAAAGATTTATTTTACAAAGGAATATACAAATAATTATTTTACAGTGTCGTGAAAAGTCACTATGACAGGACTCGTCTCCGAGACGTACTTGATCGTTTCTGATTGTTTCAGACTCGAAGTAAAACTGAAAACTACCCTCAAGTTAAAAATAACATGAAATTCACAAAGTTGAGAATTGACATATGCTTTACGTGGAATTTCTAAATTCCAGTTCTTAGAAGTTCTAACATACCGCCAGCCTTGAAAAACTAGCTTTCAATGATTTTTCAATTTCTTAATAATAATGTTAAGAGACTGAATGAAATAATTAATTCAAACCAAGTTCAGTAGTCTACATTTTAGTCAAATTTAAAGCACACATTCACTTATTCAATTTTTTTTTCACTAGTATCGTCAACTGGCAACACACAGAGTTTAGTTACCGGTCGTTTTAAAATTTCCTTTGAAACACGAACAGAGACAACTCGCGTACCTCCGTCACTTCCTGGATGTACCTCGACAACACGCCCAATAGGCCATTGTAAAGGAGGTGTGTGGTCATCCTTAACCAATACCATTGCGCCTGATTGAATATTGGCGCTATGCTTGTTCCATTTCAATCTTCCTTGTAACTGGGGTAAATACTCAATGTGCCACCTGCGCCAAAAATGTTGAAATATGCGTTGCAATAATTGAACTCTGCTGAGGGTATTGAGTTTCAGATGTTGAAGATCTTCTTGCTGTAAAGCCGTTAATGAGTCTCCAATTAAGAAATGTCCGGGAATCAAAGGGGTAAGATCATTAGGATCGTTAGATAAAGGAGATAAAGGTCGGGAATTTAAACATGCTTCAATCTGTGTCAATATAGTATACAATTCCTCGAATGTTAATTTAGTTTCTCCAATAACACGCTTTAAATGATGTTTCGCAGATCTCACTGCACTTTCCCATAGTCCGCCAAAGTGGGGTGCGTGAGGGGAATGAAACTCAAGTAATTTGATTGTTTACGCAATACGGAATAATTTTGTCGCTAAACTCAGTTTTCAGAAATGTGCTCACTTCTTTTATTTCGGCCTTTGCACCAACAAAATTTGATCCATTATCAGAGAAGATAGTTTTACAAAGACCTCGACGAGAAATGAAACGTTTGAAACAATTTAAGAAGGCGTCATATGCTTGTTCAGAAGCGTCACAAAATCCGTGGTATTCAAGTTTGGAAGCTTGATCGGTGATGACACACCGTTTTGCACTCATATCACTTATATTAAGAATCTCCTTATGAATTTCTTCCCATTATGAGTGCATATTTTGAGGTAGAGATTCGTCCCAATCTATTTTAACAGACCATAGTCTTTGCATTAAGATTTTAGCTGGAATAATTGCCGGTCCGATAATGCCTAACGGATCAAAAATTTTGCAATTATTGAAGTAATTGTGCGCTTAGTTGTCTTCCGGAAACCGTTGTTGCGTATCTGATACTTGAATGAATCCAATCGGGGATCCCAAATTATTCCTAGTGTTTTGGGATCCTTGTCGCCATAAATGCAGACACTTTCATTGATAGAAATTGCGTAGTCATTAGAACTTCCGCTTTCGTTCAATACTCTCGGATCGTTTGACCACCATTTGTGTAAGGAGAATCCATATTCCGAGAGTACTTTGGTTAAATCAAGCTTAAGACGCTTTGCATCTTCCACCGTATTCACTCCTGCTAGTAAATCGTCGACGTAAAAATTTTCAAGGAGTGCTTGGCTAACGTGAGGAAAATCAACCTTGCATTTTTCAGCGATGTAATGTAGGTAATTATTGGCGATGTCTGCAGCTGAACCTGTACCATAACTAACAGTGGTTAGTGCCATTATTCTAAGAGGCTTGGTTGCATCATCCCTCCAGTGAATTAATTGCATGATCCATTGATCTCGATCTACCAAAATTTGCCGATACATTTTCTTGAGGTCGGCAGACAAAATAATGGGATATTTACGTGACGACAATATGATAGCAAACAGATCACGCTGATCCGGTGTTCTAACATGTTGGACATCATTCAAGGATAATCCTGTTGTAGTTTTTGCGGAACCATTAAATACAACACGTAGCTTAGTGGTCGTACTCTCCTGCTTGAATACTGCATGATGAGGAATGAAGAAATGGGGATTGGAATAATCAACAGTGTCAACTTCTACCATATGCCCTAAATCTCAATATTCTTTCATAAATGCAACATATTGATTCTTTAATTCAGGATTTTTAGAGAACCTCTTCTCTAAGGAAAAGGATTGACGTCGCGCAGACTCTCGAGATTGACCCAAATTTGGCAATTGATCTAACTTGAAAAGTATGCTTACAATAAAACGACCTGAATCGTCACGTGTGACAGTATTATTGAAATGTGTTTTAGCATAATCATTTTTTGAAGGAAGCGCATTCGATGATATGTGACAATTTTCAATTTCCCAGAATTTTTTCAATTGCTCGTTGAGTTCATCATTACTTACATCTTGGTTACGAACGAGATTACACTTTAAAGATTCGCCTTTCACTGGTGGTATCATTACGTTTCCAGACACAATCCACCCAAAAACGGTTTTTTGGAGAACTGGCTGGTTTTCACCTAATTTTATTTGACCTACACATAAAAGTTCATAAAATAATTAAGTTCCAATGAATAAATCAACAGATCGGGAACGGAAAAACTCCCTATCAGCGAGATGAATTCCATTTGGAATTTTGACGGAATGGGATCGAACACGGGAAGATGGAACATGTTCATCTATAGTTTCGACTAACAAACAGAAAAATTAACCCATTTAAAATACTAATGAAATCAAAAATTTATCAGAATGCATTCATCAATCTCACTAATATTAATGATGAGAGCACAAATGAGAACATTTTCTCAACAATAGAAAAGTTTGTATGCCCATTATATAAAATAAAAAATTGTAATGATACAAATACCGGAAGATTCGAACTATTTATGAATAATTTTACCGCTGAAAAAATTGATGAACCGTTTGAAAATAAAATAATAAGGTTTGATGGATGTCATTTACCGCCGTGTAAATCTGAATTGCATCAACAACTATTGAGAACAAAATACATTGCAAGTATTTGGAGAAACGCACATATAGATGTGCCAACAATTTTGACTCAGAAGACAATGGTTGGGTAATAAATGATGGACAGTATGATTTTCAATGGTTTGAAGGAGATCAACTACCACCCACGGTATGTGATGCAATCACCAAGGACAACTTCGAGATTGACGCGAATGATATCAATGTAGATGGTAAGTGTTTTTCATAATAAATTATTCACATACAAATATTAGAGAATTATAATAATTATTATCACCAATTGTTTACAGATGATGACATATTAATACCTCAAATTGATATAATTGAAGATGATATCATATCTGATGAGAACAACAATGAAGATCATGATCAAATTGACTGAAAATTTATGAAAAATAAATATTTTTCTTACATTTAAATTAATGTTCTTTTATTATTTACTTTAACTTTTTTGGAGCATTTTATATATGTAGCCTATTCTACTCGCCATATACGTTCTCTCCCTAACTCTTAGATTACCATTTAACTGTCTTGCTCACTCTAACATGGGAACGTTTTTTGTTCTGGCAGGCAGTTAGCGATAGGATTTTGTTCTGGCAATATATATTATTTTTCCTACATATATTTTATTCATTATATCAAAATTTCAAGACTTTTGAAATAACAAAAATGCAATTTTTTTAACCCTTATGTTAGTAACCAACTTTACCGACGTCTTTTAGCAACCGGGTACCCGGGTACCCACAATTCTGAATATTAAAAATTTTATTTATTATATGAAAAAATTTTTTCCAAAATATTTTTTTCTTGAAATATTAATAGAAACGAGCTCAAGAACCATTTGGATGTTTTATTGCGAAAGATAAAACAGTGTGGAACAAAACTCCACCAACTCAGCATCAGACCGCAGCTCATAATGTTGTACGCCAGCGGAGTGGGCCTTATCGCAGTACGGAAACGTTGTCAATTAGTGAGACATTCAAAAAAATTTTTACTCACGAAATGGTTGATATAATCGTCCGTCACACTAACAAGAAAGCTGAAACCATTTTCCAAGAATATAATGTTAACCATCCAAACTCACAGCATCAATGGAAGCCCGTTACAATACCCGAAATTTATTCGTTCTTCGGTGTTTTGATTTGTGCTGGCGCAAATAATTCAAATACAGACCATACTTTTGATATGTGGCACTCCAATTCTTATCCACTGTATCGCGTGACGATGGGATTGACGAGATTCCATAATATTCTGCGTTTTTTGAGATTTGACGACAGTAATACTCGAAGTCAACGTAAAAAAGAAGACAAAGCAGCTCCAATTCGTGATTTGTGGACAATGTTGAACTCCAATTTAGCTCAGATGTACAAACCAACCGCAAACTTGACGATTGATGAACAGCTATATCCATACCGTGAACGTACTGGGTTTACTCAATATATACCATCAAAACCAGCTAAGTATGGTATAAAGATCTAGTGGATTTGTGATGCAGAAAACGCATATCCTTTACACTGGTAAAACAGATAACACTCGAGAAAAGAATCAGGGTGAAAGAGTAGTGAAAAAATTGGCGGCTCCGTACCGACGTAGTGGTAGAAATATCTGCATGGATAACTTCTTTACTACTCTACCCGTTGCTAAACATTTGTTATCATGGAATATAACTATTGTTGGCACGGTAAAAAAAAAACCTTACATCCCTAGTGCTATGAGAGCAAATAAGACACGGGAGCAGTATTCGTCAGTTTTTGGATTTCACGAAAAGGTTACCATGTGTTCTTACGTTCCTAAAAAAAATAAAGCTGTTATTCTGATGTCTACAATGCATTCAGATGCATCAGTTGGTGATGACGCTAAAAAGAAACCAGAAATAATAAATTTCTATAATAAATATAAAGCTGCCGTCGAGACAATGGACCAAACGGTGCGGAGATACACCAGTCAACGACGATCTTCGAGATGGCCAATAGCAATGTTTTTCAACATGTTAGACATTTCTTCACTTGCGGCATATATAATTTATTATGAAAATAATGAAATGATTGCCAAAAAAACGACAGAACGTCGTCAATTTATGCGTAAGCTAAGTGAAGAACTAGCATTGCCGATGATTGAACATCGTACCGCGAATCCACAAGTAATGCGCCATTTTTCAACAAAGATTGCCATTCAGAGTATTTTGGGGCATGCACTGTCAGAACCAGTCGTGGTAAATCCTGGTCCAGAGACTCTAAGAGATAAAACCGGAAAGAAAATAATTATTGGATCTTGTCATGTCTGCAATACTTTGCCAATAAGAAGACGGCGAAAGACACGCAAGGTTTTAAATAAGTATTTACAGCGTTCTGTTAACATTTGGGGGGAGGGGAAATGTTCTGGCAATAATCCCCGTTGAATTTAGGAATATTTATTTTAGGTAAGTAAGACCCTACGTTAGCATCATCATTAAACATACGCCTTCTTCATCGGTTCTCGACGAGATCAATACTCCCTATGAACCAGATTTCCGGCCAAAAAAGATAGCACCTCCAGAGATTGATGGAAATAATTTCATCTTAACCCCTTACTCTAGACTACCTTTGATAAAGAGAACCTTTACCTATTACCTTTGTTCCTTCAGCCAAGAACATGTATTACATAATCCACCAGATGGATTTATTATTAAGCAGTAATCTGTACTTTTTAGAACTTGCAGATAAATGGCATCCATTCATCTCCCGTTTATATTTCGGTATAGTCTTCTTACTGCAGACCCTCCGTGCACAAACATCAATCAACGTTGGATCCCGCAACAACAAAAGATTCATTCAAGAGTTACTCAACGAAATTGCCCCGGAATCTTTCCCCATTCCTGGACCCTTAGTACCAGTTTTCAAAGCCCTTTCTGCCAGCGAGTCCTCGTCTTCAAGATTCGGACCAGTTTCACCATACCTACCCAGGCGAATTGGACCTAACATCCTTTCCCAGTTATACATTAACGGTGCAGCTCACGCTTATGAGTTGGAAACTCCAAACATCCCTCTCATTCTATACTTCATTAACAGTATATTAAACGCAGACCTTAACGATATCCTTGACTATACGAATACCAACACTTTCGATAATACCGTCAACCACGAAATTTACGGTAATGAATTCGAAGCGGAACGGTGGACACGTGTTCAAAAGGACTACCTAATGAATCCGATTCTACTTTATTCGCCAGAATCCACTCCCGACTTAGACTTCACCTTCCATGAATTTGGAAGAGATCTTGGACTCCCTTCTTTCAATGAAGATGACGACGTCACTGAGATCGAAGACTTCTCTAACCTATCTAATTCAGACTGGCTATCACGCCTCTGTAAAGTTATGGCTACCTACTCTTCTTTCTTTAAAGACTCATCTGCTTTATCTGAATGCTCCCCAAGAGAACCACAATGCTCATTGGTGAAATCTACCTTTTCACGATCATCGTCACAACATCAGAACGAGAACATTTACCATACGATATCCCACGCCTTTCCTGACGAACACCCTCACTCGTACCAGGCTATTCACAGTTCACCCGAGAACTACATCGTACAGCCTTATGATTCAATGGCTCAATATGGATCGCTTCATCCAACCTACACCATTAGGAATTTCGGCCGATGGTCTCACACTTCTGACCCAATATTCACATCCAGCTCGAAGGACCATATGTTGAATTTCAGATTTCCCTTTCCGATAGCTCGACTGAAATTCTGTATTATATTCTAAAGATTTATTTTACAAAGGAATATACAAATAATTATTTTACAGTGTCGTGAAAAGTCACTATGACAGGACTCGTCTCCGAGACGTACTTGATCGTTTCTGATCGTTTCAGACTCGAAGTAAAACTGAAAACTACCCTAAAGTTAAAAATAACATGAAATTTACAAAGTTGAGAATTGACATATGCTTTACGTGGAATTTCTAAATTCCAGTTCTTAGAAGTTCTAACAATATATATCAAGACGTCGGCATGATCTGCCGGACGCTTTTCCATCCTAGACCTTTATTTAGCCTTTTTATACAATGTAGTTCCATTCCTTGATTGTCATAAATAACACCCAATATTTCTGTGCAACGGTTTCCATATTGTTATATATGCTACAAATTCGGTCGACAAAATGTTGAACGGTCACTCTTATGCAAGAAGTATCAGAGGCCATACATTATCACGACTTGCATTATCAATGAAGATTTTTGAAGAGATGAAGATTGAAGGTTGTATTTTAGATGAGTTAATTGAACAAATAACTAGTCGCGATGTTTCCTACGAAGATGTTGAAGGATGTACAAGTAGCTCCAACTCGTTAATTGATCAATTTCAGGATAAACTGAATGAATTAAAAGCTCGAGGTCCCACAGCACAGTTATGGGCGCAGTATTTTGAAATGGTATCAATATCTCTAGATTTCATTCGTGCCAAAAGACTGGGACTTTTTAAAGAACATCTGGATGCAGTGCGAAAAATGTTGCCGTATTTTCATGCTGGTGGTCATTTCCTGTATGCGAAATCAGCTCATTTATATCTTCAAGATATGATAAAACTGGAAGAAACAATGGATGAACAGAGTTTTCAGAACTTTAAAAACGGATTCTTTACTGTAAAACGAACAGAAAAATTTAATTCTGGTACATGGACAGACATGGTAATCGAGCAAAGTCTTATGAAATCTATAGTCCGGGAGCCAGCGACATTTTTTTATGACACATTTGATAAACAATAATTTCATTATTTTCGTGTTATATTAATGCCATTTTGAAATAAAATCAACTCCTGCTAGAGCACGAGCGGGACAGCGCTTATCAGCAGCTTATCAATGTTGTTGAAAAAACCGAGTAAATGACAAACATGATAAAAGCTGAAACTTTACCTATCGTTTAATTACATATTGGTTAGTAAAAAAATCAACTCCTGCCACCTGCATCGTAGAACGATATACTCCTGCCATGAACCTAATTATGTGAAAAAAAAATTGACTTAAATGATAAAAGCTGAATTTTGTTTTTATGGGTAGTTTATTAATTAAGAAGGCAGAAAAACTTATGCCGCCAGCTATTTGTCGGAGCCTGACCTCGGCAGGAGCAAAACAGTTGCGCACGAACATACAGTATGTTTCGCAGTATTATGAGGTTCTCAATGTGCTAGATGGAATTATATGTAGATTTATGAGAGACGAAGGTAAACAAACGTCACATAGAAAAGAGCTAGTGTGATATTAACCTTTGCTAAGTAAAGTATTAATAAGAATATGGCTATCGACAATTGTATTGAATCCGGTTTGTTGATTTAGTATTCACCTTTGTAAATATGTATATAAGAATAATGTTTTGTTTATTACAGTTATTTTACTGCATCAATCCGTGTCTGAATATAACCTTGAAATTCAACTCCCTTTGTCTCTGATTTCGAGACTTACATATACTTATAAAGGACGAGGCCGAACGGTTCTCTTCTCGCGCACTCACTCACTCCCTAGCGACGCCGTAGAGAGAGAGAGTGAGCGAGAAGAGAGCCATCTGGCATCTGCCATCGCTAGACCAGGATGGTAGGATTAATTAGTTTGCGTGTTGCCCTGTTGGAAGAAGGACGAATATATCAGTTTCTGCGATGGCTACACTTAGCCAAAGTGCGTTTTTTGTAATAAAAAAATGATAAAATACTTCCTTTCACACAAGAACGTTTCAATAAATGTGCTGAAATTTTAAATATTCGTAAAGCGAATAAATTGCAATGGAGCAACATAAAATTGCCACCGACTGTGAGTGACATTGATGGTTACTCGGAATTAAACGGACTACCAAGCTTTTTTCCCGACAACCGATTGATCTGACGCTGAAACAAACTATTAATGCGGATGCTGCTAATAAATTAACTGGTGTCATTCATACCACAAACTCAATCTCGGCTCGACAGCGGTGGTGTAGAAGTCACAGTATACGAGCAAAAGTCATCAACCATGTCATGGAAAAATCTGGATTAAAAACTAGTCAAGACATTACAGCAGATCTTCAAAAAAGTTACATTGCGAAAACGAGCAGCCAGTTAAAAACTTTGATCGCGCACATTGATCAAAACATCAATCCTTTTTCAAGTACATTAGATAAGCAGAATCTGTACAACATTTCAAGCGGTCAGGCAGCCGATGAAAATATTGCAAACTAGCTTCTGAACGTCGAAGAGAATGGCAAAGAACAAAGGGAAACATTTATCGCAGAATGTGCTGAAGACAGTAATCGTTTTGAAAAGGCAATAAAGAGAAATAAAATCTACAGTTTCGCAGATTTACAGAAAAAGAAAATGAAGTTCTCAGGGAAAATAGTCGAAGTTCGCATGTAACGTGACTTATTTGGAAGATTACTGAGGATTTCTTTGGAAAACTCGATAGATTTGGCCAAAATATTATGCTTCCCGCTGACTCCTGTTCCACTCTCATTATGCCACATCGATGGAACCTTGTGCAAGACCGAAAAATCAGCTCTAATGAAGTTGGTTGAAAAAAAAACAGACAACGAATCACCATCATACGTAGATGTTCAAATTTTCGATGGATTTTTCATGCTGCATCTCATGAGAAACATTCCGTTAACCTTTGGAACGATTTCCTCCTAAATTTTGCAGATGCTTACGAGATGTGGAGCAAGAACAGCTATAGTAACGTTCGATGAATATTTTTCACCTTCGATAAAAGATAATGAACACACATTGCGTGGGACGAGCAGAAAACAACCATATCACGTCAACGGTGGTGATCAAACGCGTCCTGCAGATTTCGCATCGGAATTGAAGAACATCAACTTCAAAGAGGCCTTAGTAGAGTTTCTGATTGATGACTGGAAGAACTCTGCAATGGCGCCATTCCTCAAAAATAAAACTGTTTATATCAATTATAAAAATTGTTATAAATTCGAAGAAGTTAACGATGCTGTGGTGAGGACTGAAGACGATAATTATGCATGTCCCGCACACGAGGAAGCCGATACCAAAGTCATGTTTCATGCTTGCAAAGTAGAGCCAGTCTCAAATGTTGTCATTCGTTGCTCGGATAGCGACATTTTGATAATAGCACTGGGAAACATGCAACATTTGAATGAAAACGTTAAACTTTGGCTTAAAATTGGTGTTGGCAAATCGGAAAGATTTATTAACGTATCGAAGCTGTACGAACATTGGGGCAACAGTTATGTGAAGCTCTTCCAGGATTTCACGCTTTCACGGGATGTGACTTCAATCCTGCTTACTTCAAAAAAGGCAAGAATCGGCCACTCACCATTTTGCAGAAGTCTCCTGAATTCATCGAAGCCTTCTCAAAATTACCGAATTATCCAGACATCGAAACAAGTGCTATTTTCGAAACTTTGGAAAAATTTGTGTGTAGCATGTATGGCTGCAAACAATTAATAGACGTTAATGAGTCCCGACTGGCTATTTTTATGAAAGCTTTCAAATGCAACGACATTGAGGAGCAGTTCAAATTGGAAACGAAAAACTTTGACGGATCTATTTTGCCACCGTGCAAATCGGAGCTGCGACAACAAATTCTCAGATCCGCTTATATCTCCAGTATATGGTCCAACGCTCATTCTCAGCATCCTACCTTGATGTCTCCGTGTGACTGTGGATGGCAAGAAACAGAAGAAAAGTTGAAATTTCGATGGTTTGAAGGCGAACAATTACCAACTTCAGTCGGCGAAGTCGTAATCGTAGATAGTAGTCGAATCAATGCTCCAGGTAATGAAATAATATCCCTTTTACCTCACTTTTCACAGCATATCATTTCTACGTCACTTTGGTTTTTTTTTACAGACTCCAATTTCCAAAATGATGATGCCGATGACGTAGATGATCTCGAAGAAATGACGAGCAACCAGAGAAGCGATAGTGAGGTCTGTTTGTCAGTTGCTTCAGTAAAACTATCCGAATTTAGCCATCATTGTTTTTATAATGTTTTTGTAAAGTCAATCATTGAAAAAAAATGACAAAATAAATGAAAAATATTTTTTTGAGTTGCCTTCAGAGTCGTTCCTGTACTGTGTGTCACTTATCCAGCAACAACTTTACAACCTCTTGCCGAGGCCAGGTTCCGACAAATAACTGGCAGCATAAGTTTTTCTGCCTTCTTTATTAATAAACTACCCGTAAAAACAAAATTCAGCTTTTATAATTTAAGTCAATTTTTTTTTTCACATAATTAGGTTCATGGCAGGAGTATATCGTTCTACGATGCAGGTGGCAGGAGTTGATTTTTTTACTAACCAATATGTAATTAAACGATAGGTAAAGTTTCAGCTTTTATCATGTTTGTCATTTACTCGGTTTTTTTAACAACATTGATACGCTGATGATAAGCGTTGTCCCGCGATTGAGGTGGCAGGAGTGGATTTTGTTGATGAGCTACATCATTACGACAGATAAAAAAATGAATCAAGCTTTATCAAATAACACATTGAAAAATGTCGCTGGCTCCCGGACTACTATGAAGACAGGAGTATCTCGAGGCCGAAGTACACAAGAAAGTGTTCTATGTAAGTGGTTATATGCTATGTATGCCACGAATACAATTTGTGAAGAAATTGAACGGTTTTGTTACATTTCTTTGGATTCTGTAGACCAACATGTTGATGCTAGAGATTCACGAATAAAAAGGGATAATACTGATGTTAATAAACAGGTTGATTGGTATACTCTTCATAATCCCTTTCCAAATACGAATCAGTTGGTATCCTTAGCTTCAGGAATCGTTGGAAATTACCAAATTAATTGTCACAGAGCCCATGAACTCGGAATGCAATCTATGGAAAAGATAATTGGTTTGAATTTTAATGAGATAAAGTTAAAACGCGTCGATAAGATTTTGCCGCTTTCAGCCGTTAACAAATCTGTCAATATTAATGATTGTAAAGTCTCTGTAGATCCGTTCTTACTTTTCCAGAAAATAACTGTAAGCAAAAAATTTTAAAGTAATCTACAAGAATATCTTCAATATGAACTAAGCCCGTATCCGACATCTTTATTTGATAAAGCGACGTTATAAGACAATATGATACCTGTCGATATCGAGCTTGATGAAAATAATGTAACATACATCTTCGACGGTGGATTTCTTCTGCATTGCGTCGTATGGACCAAAGACGATACTTTCTCCCTTATTTTAGATAAATACATTCCATATTTACAAACACATTATGGTTCAGAAATTGTTGTTGTATTTGACGGATATTCGAACAATAGTAAAAATATTAAAGCAATAGAACAACAAAGAAGAACTGCTGCACTTTCAAAATCGTATGAAGTTTGTTTTGACGAAACAATGATTGTGCCAATCAGCCAAGAAAAATGTTTATCAAATCGGTCTAATAAAACAAAATTTATCTACATGCTTGTCGAAAAATTAAAAGCTATTAATATCACAACAAAACAAGCCAGAGATGATGCTGATGTTCTCATCATCGGGACAGCTATTGTATTATCAGAACATCAAAAGACTGCCGTCATCATAGGAGAAGATATTGATTTGCTCGTTATTTTAATTGGGCGTACTCAATCACATCAACAGGAAATTTTCTTTAAAAAAGTTGGGAAAGGCAATGTTAAGACACAAATATACTCTTCCAAAAGTTTTGATCAATATCCGCGTACTGAAAAACACATTCTATTTTTACACGCATTTAGTGGCTGTGACACGACTTCTGCGCTATTTAAAAAAGGAAAAAAAACTGTTACTACAGCATTGGAAAAAATTCCCAATTTGAATAAACTGGTGGAAGTATTTCAACAAGAAAACTGCCCGGTACAAACATTATTTGAAAATGGAGTGCGCATCTTGTTGGCATTATATAATGCTCCAAAATCTGAGGACAACATTGATCATTTTCGCTACACGCAATTCATTAAATTAACGAAACTATATAAACCTGTACAATTGTCAACACTTCCACCAACAAGTGTAGCAGCACATAAATCGCGTCTACTACCAGATTCAAACGTGGTTAGGGAATGACTTAGAACCTCAAGAATGGGGCTGGATGCTTGAAAATGGAATCCTGGAGCCCATAAGAACGTTATTACCTCCAGCACCAACCGAACTACTAAATATAATATTTTGCAATTGCAAAAATGGTTGTGGTTCCCGCTGTGGATGCCGAAAATCAGGGCTACTATGTTCTTTAGCTTGTGGCCAGTGCAATGGACAAGCTTGCCTGAACGCTGCACAATATCCAAGTAATCCCGATGAAGAAAACGCATACGATCCTGAAATTCTGGAGGGTTTGGAGATGAATATGACCGATAATGAAGATGATGACAATGAATTGAACGTTTTCGAGCGACAACAAGAAGAAGACGACGAAGAAGATGAAGATATCTAACTTCTATTCACAATTTTATTATAATTAAAAGCAATAAAAGTTCTTATAATATTTAAACTGACATTTCAACAAATGTATAGTATGGCATATTTAATGATAAATAAAGATAAGCATCAAATATATCCCCTTATTGTCTTTTTAACTGAAAATACAGGGTACTCACGGGAACCTAGTGTTTGGAACGGCTAGTATTCAGGAAATTGAGAAGGGAAGGTCACCCCGCAGGTAGCATTCCATTCCTTGGTTCATAGCATTTCATTTTAGACAGTGAAATGGAGCCGTGACGCTTGAGCACCGTGTGTACGCGTATGCTAGCTTTGTTCGTAATAACGAGTCAGTAACTCTTGTTCAGCGTGAGTTTCGCCGAAGATTTAATATCCATCGAAATACAAGTGTTCCTCCCCGTGACACAATATTGCGTTGGGTAAACAATCTACGAACAGGAGGCTCAATAATGAAGAAGCCACCGGGGCCACAACGTACGGCCTGCACTCCAGAGAACGTTGCTCGAGTGAGAGAAGCCTTATTGAGAAACCCAGGCCGCTCTGCTCGCAGGCATTCAGCCGAACTTGGTATTCACAGAAGTACGGTAAGAAGAATTTTGCGAAGAGATTTACATTACCACCCGTATAAATTAGCAATTGTGCAACAATCAAATCAGCGTGATTTCCCGCAGCGAATGGATTTTTCACAGGTAATGCTTGCACTTTTTGAAAACAATGACAATGTGTTATTGTTGATGAGTGATGAAGCCCACTTCCACCCCAAAGGCTTCGTAAATAAACAAAATTGCCGATATTGGGCTGAAACAAATCCGCAACAGCTTCACGAAAGACCACTGCCTAGCCCAAAAGTGACTGTTTGGTGCGCAGTGGGAAATTTCGGCATCATTGCTCCTTATTTTTTTGAACGAAATGGGATGGCTGTTACTGTCACATCTCAGCGATACATTGAAATTTTATCAAATGCTATAGTTTGATGAGTGTTTTTATACCAAATAAATTTTTTCAAAGAAAACATACGACTTTCTATGATTATTTCAAAATCACTAGGTTCCCGTGAGTCACCCTGTATATATTCCAGAATTAATAATATACTATAGTTGAATAGTTAAATATAAATAATTAAGTAACTGATTTCAATAAGATATCAACAATTAATAATAAGTATATAAACAATGGCCATTGTTTAATAATTATAATAATTTAATAAATAATAGACTCTATATAATGTACTGATAACCGTAATTCACGCTTGACATTGCATTGGACCATATATGACTGTGCGCTGCGCACTCTTCGCGCTCTACCTCAATAAAATACATAATACCATTTATGAATTTCTCGAACGTGTTTATCAGAGTCCACTGTCATCAGAAATTCAATGCAATGAATATTCCGATCCAGACTTCGTTTGTCAGATTTGAGTAGTTCTTCGGAATTCTATTCGGATGATGATTATGTTGAAGATCTGACCGAGGTACCCACTCAATTATCAATAATTAAAAAGAAAATAAATTTCATCTTATAAAAAGTGAGTTTTCCGAATAAAATCTCGACACTTATATCTTCTCTATTGCAGGAAAACCAGAAATCTACTACTTATGAAGAAGCCACTGAACAAATACAATCTCCAAGAGAAGAAATTCCAATAAATGAAGTGTAAAAAGTTTCGAGGAAGAATTACAAGGATAAATTAGATGGTTGTGTGTTTTGTGAGAAATATGTAACATATTTTGCTAGACACTTGATAACATGGCACGAGAAAGAGTTCGAAGTGCAAAAAATTATTGCTCAGTAACCGAATACGTTAAAAAGAAGAGAACTACTCAGTCTGTTGCGAAAAAAGGGAAATTTCATTCTGAATAGAAAACGAAAGACGTTAAGGTCAGTCAAAAGAGCAGAACATTCGGAAAGTTCTAAATCGGAATTTTTTCTTCCCTTGAAACATTGTTTCCGATTTTACAAACGCAATAGATTGGCAAGCCATATGAAAGTATGTATTTCGAATAATAATCTCAACGCAAAGAGACAAAGTGTTCAAAGCGATGGAAAAACGACATTACTAATGAATACTCTTAACAAACACGATGAGTTAGTGAAAAAAGAAGTTTTTCCTAGAATGAGGGCGGATGATACATCTGCCATCGCCAAACGATATCCATTGATATATTTTTATGGATACTCATATTTGAAGGGTCGTAAGGTACGCACCTTCAAATCAATTACTTTTGACGGAAGAGAAGGGGATAATGAACTCAAAACTGTTTGACAGAAACAGAGAAAATATTATTGAAAACGTTCACAAGAAATTTAAATCGTGGTAAACGTGGACGAGGTGTACCCATACGACTTTCGCCAACTATGAAGTTTGATTTGATACTAGAAACAAGAACTCATTTCGTGACATATAATGAATACATATTTCATACTAACGGTGCAGGATTTATTGACGGCACCAAGATACTGCATAAGTACGCATCGAAATGTGATATTCAAAATTCTAAAAGTATTACTGCTACTAGATTGCGTAAACATTTAGGTACTATAACACAACTTCTTCATTTTTTTTTCTGGAGTCCACAAACTCCACAACGACAGAACAGAGACAAGAGGAGAAAAAATTGAGAGTGCCCATACCATACATGGGAAACCTACTACATAGACTTAATTATATAGTGAAGTATCACAACATAAAAGTTGTTCATAAGCCAATCAAATTAGGCAGATTTTCAGTAAATTGAGGGCACAGGCTCCAATAACGAAGAAATCCAACGTAGTGTATAGTATACCGTGTAGAGACTGTGACAAACAATACATCAACGCTCATAAGTACACAAAAACAGCCACGACTGCACTAAACAAACACAAAGCACTTGACGGGCACGAGTTTCGCTGTGACTCAACAAGAATACTAACAACTGAACCGAGATAAAAACATAGAGAAATACATGAAATGATACACATAAAAGTAAACTTGGAGGACACAGTAAATGATAGACGTGATATTAAAGACCTCAGTAATTTTTATACACCACTATTGACAATACCAAAGAAAACGAGACCGGACAGAACGGAACGTAGCACGTAGTTTAATAAGTTTGAATATTAATTTGGGAATCAGAAGTACAACACAGTGGTAAACATTAAAAACAGGATTACACATATAAGTCATGAATCCTTTTTGAAACAAAATTTGATGAAACTATTTGATATATTTGTGAACAACGAATATCCGAAATATATTCTCAAGAAACTAATATACAATTCCAACATTTTCGATGGACAAACTGAAGACTCGAACATCAATGTCAAATTTTGAAAAATTCCATTCATAGATAAATTGTCTCAACAAATAATTTCTACTTTCAGAAATTTTCCACATTTGAAATTCGCGAAGTACAACATTCTGAGTAATTCTGATCTTTTCTCCAATATTAAAGACAAAACACTCCTAGTATACAACAGTAACGTCGTTTACGAACTTCCTTGCAAAGAATGTCACGAATGTTGTGTGGGACAGACATCGCAGTGGCTTAAACAATGATTAATACAGCATAAGAGTGACTGTCGGCTTGAAAAGAATACTTGTGCAGTGGTAGAACATCATCAACAAACTGGTCACTGCTTTGACTTTTCTTGGGTGAAAGTATTGGAACGTGAGATAAATTATAGGAGCAGATTGTTCCTCGAAATGTATCATATAAACAAGACAACATTGTGAATTACAGATCGGATACGGGACAGTTAAGTAACATTTATTGCAATATTCTTCAAAAGACTTAGAACATAGCTTTCTGTAGGTGTGAGTGTATCTGAGATTTTTCCTCTGAGTCTGTGTGGTGTTCATTTCATGTAGAACCATCTGTTCCTTCATCTCTGTCATATAGTATATATTTTACGTTGGTCTTATTTTCAGACCGTTCTGACCAGGCAAGCACCGAACATGCTTTATTCATTTTATATTGACTAACTTTATGTTTTGCAAGTAAAATTTATTATTATTGTTTAATGTCTTTCAACTTGTCCATCTTTAGATGTCATTTTAGGTTCTCTTGAAGAAGTCAAAAAGTATTGACGAAATATAGAGAATATAAAACGAATTAGTTATTTGTCACAGACCGAATCCTGAAGAAATATCAATTTCTGTATATATATATATATATATATATATATATATATATATATATATATATATATATATATATATATATATATATATATATATATATATATATATATATATATATATATATATATATATATATATATATATATATATATATATATATATATATATATATATATATATATATATATATATATATATATATATATATATATATATATATATATATATATATATATATATATATATATATATATATATATATATATATATATATATATATATATATTTATATATATATATATATATATAATTTCTATCTGAAATTTAATATCTGAATTTCATAAATACTCTTCTCTTTAACACCCAACCCAACAACTATTTATCAAAGTCACAGATCATGATTTCTGATGATTCAATGCCTGACATGTCTTTTCATTCTTTACCTTACATAGAAAAATTAACTGATAAAATTGTAAAAGTGTTTAAAGATTTTCCTCATATGAAATTTGCAAAGAGAACAGTTCTTCCACTCCGCAAATACGTTTTCAGCAAATTAAAAGACCCAATAAACCCAGATCACAGATCGTCTGTAGTATACTCCATTCCATGTGGTTCTTGCGATCGGGTTTATGTTGAACAAACTTCGAGATGGATTTCTTCAAGAATCATATCTCACAAAAGTGATTGCAGACGTGGATTGAATACATGTTCATTAGCTGAACATGTAAAGAATGAACATCATATTATTAATTATGAAGAAACAGAAATACTTTTCACAGAAAATAACTATTATAAAAGACTTTTTTTAGAAATGGTAGCAATAAATAACACAAACAACACGATGAACAAGAAGACGGATACACGAAATCTCAATAACATATATTCCTTCTTGTTACATTGTTGGACTAAACGACGTACGAGTCGATAATTGTCATCCTTGATTTTTGTTGACGTTTGGTCGGACTGACATCAAACGCTTTGTGTTTATATACGTTGAGGTTAGGCAGTGTTTATTTTGGATGTTTATAGTTTTGAGTTTGTGGAAATGTTTTTAAATTGTCACCTTTTATGTGTTTATATTAGTGAAGTTATACGTGATGTCCAGTATTTTAATGAATAATTTCATATAACCGTAAGTTCAATTTTGTTGTTTATATTGTTGTCTAACACGACCCCACTTATTTGTAGATTCCTGATGAAGCTAATAAATTTAGCGAAAGCTAGAATGTTTTAAAGAAATAACGTGTATTGCTCTCATTCTGATTGTTTATCCCAATAAGAAACTTTAAATATATATATATATATATTCAATTTATGATTTCTTCCTTTATTTCTTAAGGTGCGTACAGACATGTAACAGAACATCGCATCGTAACTCCGTCGCGTAACAAGTCTGGACGGCACTGCGTAACATCGTAACACCGTAACATAGTAACATCGAGGCGTTCCATCGGCTGTCGGTTTTTTGACGCCGCATCAAAGAAATGATACGCACTGATGTTGCACCACTTGTTATCATGTTTGGACATGTCTGCGGTACACAGTCGCGATTTAGTTTTCATTCGTTTATTCAGTTGAAGACGTCAATATGGAATGGACGGAAGAATCTACAATTAATTTAATAAATAGTTACCGTACTAAAGAAATTTTATGGGATCCAAAAAATCCCAAATATTACAATAAAATAAAGAAACATGATGCTTGGGAAGAACTTGCTGTAGAGTTTCAGACAACAGCAGGTGAGTGCAAAAAAAAAATTAATGGTCTTCTGTCAGCACTTAGGCGAGAGAAAGCCAAAATTAAAAAGAGCCATGGTACGGGTAAAGGTAAGTTTGAATAAGTGAATTTTAATTTCTTTTCTATATTTGTTTATTTACTTTTCAATAACAAATTTTATTTTTATTTATTACAGGGCTTTCAGATGTCTACGAAAGTACTTGGTTTGCCTATAAAAGTTTGATATTCCTTTGGGACAAAAACAAGGTTCGGGAAACACAAAGCACCGTAAGTAATGAATTACGAATAATTATCCTGCCACAAAAGTCGATTTTCATTTTGAAAGTACGATGACAATTCCTCTCTAATTTGTGTTGCATTTTCGGTTGGTCTTCTGGGAATATTTCTAAATGGAAATAGCGAAGACATGGGTTCATTAGTTATACTTCTATAGGTTCCTTCTACAAGCTTTCCATTAATTTCTCTATCGAAGCTTCCATGTGGCGTATATAAAGGACGAGATGTGGAACTTTCTCTCAAAAAATTATGTAGATGAGCTACTGCCATAATAACTAATTCAGCTTTTCTGGGTTCAAGTAACATCGGTTTACAAGTACTCTAAAAACGGCTGAGGCGATGCCAAATACATTTTCTACAGTTCTTCGTGCGCGAGATAATCTGTAGTTAAACTCTCTTTGCAATGATCCTCTAGGATGAATTCCCGAAAACGGTTTCATTAGCGAATCTGTAAAGGCAAATGCCTCGTCTCCAATAAAAAAAAAGGAATTTTCCGTTGTCTGCCACGTAAAGCTGCTGGTTCAGGAAAATTTAATTTATTTCGCTCCAATTTTGTGTAAAGCGAGCAGTTTTTAAAGATACCACCATCTGAAATTCTTCCTTGGCCTCCAGCATCGACATACAAAAACTTATAATTAGCATCCACTAGGGCAAAAAGAACTACACTAAATGTTGATTTGTAATTAAAGAATTCGCTTCCGGTGTTAAGTGGTGCTTGTAAAATAACATGTTTCCCATCTAAAGAACCCAGACAATGTGGAAAGTTCCAGACGTCCTCAAACTGTTTTGCCACTTCTAACCATCCTTCTGGTGTTGTCGGTATCTGTAAAAATTGAAACAAATTCCGTTCAATAAACTTGTTACTAAATACTTATTTTAAATTATATTTATTTTAGATTGTAAACGAAGAAGAAGATAATGATGAAAAAGAAATATCGGATGACGAAGCAACATTAGAAGATAACGATAATTCTGCTGTACAAGAGAATCGGGAGACTATAGAAAATGTACCGAAAAGAAAAGTGATTGAAGCGACACCTAGTAGGAAACGCCAAAAGAGGAATGAAGATTCTGAGAAATTAGATAAAGCTTTTAAAATACTGTCAGAAGCATCAACAAAAGCTAGTAACACACAGGAGCAAAGCGAATGTCACATATTTGGAAATCTTGTGGCTAAAAAACTGGCCAAATATTCTTCTGAATTACAAAGTACTGTACAACAACAAATTATGAATGTTTTGTTTAAAGCAGACAGGATCCATCTCAAACAAAGTTCAACCAATTTGGATCATTCGCAATCATACTGTACTGATAATCTTCAGTCATTCTTTCAAAATTCTATGCCACAACAGTCTCAACTCTATCAGGATAGCCAAGTTTCCAATGTTTCCAATTTTACTCTACAGCAATCACAGTTACCATCTCCAGTATATACTTATGCTAGTTCTAGTATTTCTAATAATTCAAGTCGCAATACTGCAATCAATTCTTCAGCAAACCAAGTATTGGATATGCCCGATATTGACTACCAGAATTTATAGAGAAACATTTGATTTGTTTAATGTGTATTTACTTCTTTAATAAAACATTTATAAGTTTCTTACCTGTATATTTTCTTTTAATCCTTCTATGATGGCTTCGCATACTTCAGGAACTATAGCACTTATCGATTGTTTAGAAATTTTGAAAAGGTATTGTAGACTGGTGAAAGAATCACCAGTCGCCAGAAACCGAATTGTTACTGCCAACCTTTCTTGGACAGAAATCGCTTTTCTCCATCTAGTATCTTTTCGTGCTATTTTGGGTCCAATTAAATGAATCAGGTACTCGAAGTCTGTTGGGGACATTCTGGTAAAATTGTTATAAAGGCCACTTTTTGCCTGAAATTTTAGATCCAACAGTAAATGATTTCCGCCATACACATTTCTGCTAGTATACAACTGGGTTTGCCACCACCGTCTTCTTGCGCGTCTTTTTTTATTTTTCTTAACGAGGTAATGCATATATATATAAGCTGCTGCGACAACCTCCATTGAACACAAGGAAAGGACAACTGCTCTGTTGTAAGGACGGAACGGCAGTATGTTGCGATTAAAAGATACACGACGATGTATTGATACACTATATTTATTGATACGCCGTATCTTCGATGCGATACAAACAATTGTTACGCGACGGAGTTACGATGCGATGTTCTGTTACATGTCTGTACGCACCTTTAGACTTTTATTTAACGTTAAGCTTTGACCTACGATTCATTTTAATTTGGAACGTTCACATTGTGATTTTAATATTCTTTATCGTATTATTTGTAATTTTAAAGGAATTTGACACTATTTTGTGCAGAGAAGAGGTTTTATAAGGAAAAACAATTTTCTGAAGAAGACAACATTGGTTTGTCGAAACGTTAGAAACTATATATAAATAAAATATAGATTTACCAACAGTTACTTATAGACTTAATAACCCAAGAACTCCATTCGATAATATATATATATATATATATATATATATATATATATATATATATATATATATATATATATATATATATATATATATATATATATATATATATATTAATGGAAATATCGATAAATATTTCAAAACAATCAGTGATAAAATTGACCTTCACAAACGTAAATCGAAGGAAATCGTGAATGGCCTTTTGGAAAGAGTTGACTCAATCAAACGAAAACTTGATAATGTCCAGTAATCTATAAGATAAACAATATATGATGCATTTACGGAATTCCCGAAGAAAAATTTGGAAACATCGAATATAAGACAGCTGATCTTCTGAAATGCGTTATATCATGTATATTCACAAAATATATACAGGTTTATCGCATTAGAAAATAAAGTAGACCTGGAAAATCAAGACCTGTCATCGTTAAGTTTGTTGACCCCACAGATAAGGGGGGGTTAACAAATATATTACGACTCTATATAGAGTCGTAATAACTCATACCCAAGATACTCAATTCAAACCAAAAATGATGTAGATTCCTCACGTGGAATTTTGTGTTGTTTTGTTCTGTGTCTTTTTCGTTTCAATCAACTTTAAAGTTTGAACATCTAATAACTTGAACTACGCCGTTCTGATGATAGCCAATTAGCTTGAAACATATGTAAACGGCTGTCACAAAAACAAGCAAAGTAAATTGCAGGTAAATACCGTAAATTTCTTCACTCCATTTTCATATATGAAAAACCTTGTTCTTAATTTATCTTATTGTCGGCACAAAATTTCTAGAAGGTATAAATATCGCATCGCAGGTAGACATTGATTCAGTCCAAAAATAGAGTCGTAATAACTCATACCCAAGATACTCAATTCAAATCAAAAATGATGTAGATTCCTCACGTGGAATTTTGTGTTGTTTTGTTCTGTGTTTTTTTTTTCAATCAACATCCAAGTTTGAACATCTAATAACTTGAAATAAGCCGTTCTAATGATAGCCAATTAGCTTGAAACATATGTAAACGGCTGTCACAAAAACAAGCAACGTAAATTGCAGGTAAATACCGTAAATTTCTTCACTATATATATATATATATATATATATATATATATATATATATATATATATATATATATAAGGGTTTTTAGACCTTATGAGCTATAAGTACAAACTCTTTTTTATGATTTTAGGTTTTTTTTTAAACCGTGTTAATGATAATTCGTTCTGTGTATGAAAACTTATCTAGATAAAATCTAAAATCGTTCATAAACTAAAAAATTATACTTAAATATTGTATTATATGATTTTGCTATATATTGTGATACAATATTATATTAAATATAATATATTATATAAATAATATATATTATTATTATATTATTGAATATATATATATATATATATATATATATATATATATATATATATATATATATATATATATAACGCCATCAAGTGAACTATGCACTGACGTTATGGTATTTTAGTGCATAATGTTATGGTAGAGACCATATCAGAAATTCTGTAATCCTTTTACCTTTTATTATTATGTGATCCTTATATTATTCTGTGAACCGTCTTACAGTATTTAAGGCTCGGTATATTATTTTAACCTCCTATTCTGTTTGTGTATTTTGTGGACGCAGAGCTCAAGATTAATATTCAATCGACATTTAATTCTCTATTCTTGTTTCAGGTTTGTTGTATTTTAGAATTAAGTCAATATTGTATTTATTGAATAAATCCTTGTTTCAGTTTTAAACATTTATCGAGAGTCATTGACTATTAAATAAAGTAGAAAAATAACTGAATTATAAATCGAGAATTTTTGTCAATTAATACTGTCTCAAAACAAGAAATATCCCGTTCTGGTCTACTTAAGAATTCAAGCTGAAGAGGCAGTTGATGGTAAAACAATAATTCAGAAACTAAAAACTATTCGTCCAGATGGAAGAGAGAAAATGTACCTTTTTCCTGTGGAACTTCAGGAATTTAAATTACATGCAGAATTGTTAGCCATCAACCAAGTAACCAAGATTTGTAAATCTATAAAGAAATGTATTGAGTTTCGAAATATTTCAGTAGAACTGCCTAGAGAAATAGAAAGTCTATACTTGGATTCTGATTTTGACTCAGTTTTCGAAGATTATTACTTAGAAGAAGTTGAAGAAGAAATAAATAAGAAACCTGAAATTCCATCTTTAGATATTCCAGAAATAATAAAAAAAATTGTGGAGATACTTAGTTCAAACAAGCCACAGTCAAACTTAAATGACATTACTAAGAATTTCATTCTGGATAATTATAACGGTAGGAATGATAACGCTGAGTTATGGATAGAAAATTTTGAGAATGAATGCATAAGGTTTGAAATTGCTGAGGAGAAAATGTTTGAAATATCGAGATTGTTTTTAGATGGAAATGCAAAAGAATAGTATACGTCTCCTAGAATTATATACCTATGGTTTGGAAAAACCATAGGTGGCTCTTTCAGGAAAACTTTTTCAGAAAGAGGTTAGTCAAATGCACGATTAGTTTATAATTTTAGACATATAAATGGATCAATGGCAGAATATGCTCTGGAGAAAGAAATAATGTTATAAAAATTAGATAATGAAATAAAAAGAACAGAGCACCTGATTAGTGAAATAAGAAAATATGATAAAAAAAAGTTTCAAATGTACATTCTGTTGAAGCAGGGAATGAAGTTTTCAAACGAAAGCTAGGAAATAAACATAAAATAAAAACAGTTAGTAATACGGAACTTCAAAAAGACTTAAATGATAGAATACCTGATCCAGAAAACTTGGAATGATACTACTGATTAAAGTGGACGCCCTAGTTAATAACCAAAGAATTAGTTCAGGGTATAATGACACTACACCTAATATTACAATGATCAATTCAAGAATTTTAAAAAAATTTAACACAAAATTGACAGAATGTAAGAGCACGTTCAGGACAACAGTGGTAGGCACTGATGAAAAAGATGGTATTGTTAGACTAAAATTTAAAATATTTGGTACTCAAGATTTTATTGACGTAGTTGTTAGAGAAATACTTTCAGATTGACCTGATTATTGGTCTTGACTATATCAAGACATTTTGTTTGATTCAAGATGAGAATCTCACAATATTAAAAAGGGAAGAAACATTACTTAAAGTGATTCAGATGAGTTTTAATTACATATTTTGATTTATCACAAAAATGAGATAAATCATTTTTTTGTGTTGAGGCAACTTTGGCCCAGGCTTCGGGTCAAGATTGGCCCAACATGGAGGTTGGGCCAATGTTGCCCCAACATATGTTTTTCACAAAAAAAATGTTTTTGGTCTGCAAAACTGTAAACCCTTCTACTGGCTGTTGATTTTAAGTAGTAAATTACAGTTATAATTACAAAAAGACTTATACCCCGTTGTTTTCAGATTACCATGATGAGAAATGCTAAAAGACGACTCCGGGCCAGGGCCTATTGACGTAGTATAGGGCCTATACTACGTCAATTACACACCTGAAAAACTCCAAGAATGCCTCAACAAGATAAAATCCAAAGAGATGACTCAGCGTGAAACCTCGGAAGCATACGGTATTCCTAGGTCTACTATAAAAAATAAGCTGAAGGGCTCACACCTGGACCCTCTTCATGTCCAGTTTTACATTTTTCCATGTAAAACTGGACGTCTAAGGGTATTCACAGACAAGGAAGAATAGTCATTTGAAGATCATTTAATAAAACTTTGTGACTATGGATTCCCTCTAGTCGAAATAGATTTTCGATTTGCTGTGAAAGGCTACCTAGATAAAAAAGGCATAGTTATGCCCCAGCAAAACTTACCAGGTTATGATTGGGTAAAATCTTTTTTAAAAAGACATCAACGATTGTCATATCGAATGAGCAAAAACATAAAAAAGGTAAGTGCATATATTATCGAAGAATACATGGATAATTTAAAGGAAGTTTTACAGAACATTCCAACAACACATATTTGGAATTATGACGAAAAGAATCTGCCAGACGACCCTGGAAACCGAAAAGTAATCTGTAAAAGGGGCACAAAATATGTTAAAAAAATATGCAACTTAAGCAAGGCCTCAACTTCCCTAATGTTATGTGGAAGTGCCAGAGGGATATTATCCCCCCCTATGAAGTGTACATGGCCGAGAATATACGGTCCACTTGGACCGAAAACGGTCCTGTTGGCACTCGCTACAACCGGTCAAAGAACGGATGGAGCGTTATATATTCTTTCACGGGCGTTCGAGTAAGCTGCACGCGTTCTACGGGCTCCTGTGAAATTATTGATTGAAGTGGTGAAAACAATTCGAAATTAAGTGAAAATTGGACAACTTACAACTTTCAATTAACAGATCTAAACAACGGAAAAAACAATTTCTGATAAGTGAATAGTTCCGCTAATAAATGAAATTAGTGAAAATCGCACTGCATAATTGTAGTAGTGACAGGGATTTCCAATATGCGCAAAGGGATACGGTAAACGAAGAGAAGATTGAATGCGTAGGTTGTAAATCTTGGACAACCAAAACGAGGAAACTAGTCTGCTGCGATGATTGCAAAAGGTTTTATTGCGGAGGATGTTCTGGGTTAGGTACAGAAGAATTGAAATACATGCAACAAGAAAAAAAAAACTTGAAATACCATTATAAAGATTTCTTGGAATTTCAAACAATTCGACTTCTAAAATCCACTATTGAAGACAAAGAAAACATAATAAGTTTGCTTGAAGATGAGCTGATGAAACAGAAAAAGTCTCAGAAAAAGAAATGATTAGAGTAGAGACTCAAATCTCCTACTCAAGTATAGTTAAAAGCGGAACTAATGAAAAAAAATTAGGCAATAATACACTTTGTATTCTCATAGTGCTGAATGATGACAATCATGCCACAAAACAAAATTGGAGATGGAAAATATAATTAATCCATCAAAGATTTCAGTTGGAATTAATAAGATCACAAATTCAAGAAACGGATCACTAGTAATAAAATGTGACACAAAACAATCAAAAGAAAAAATTAAAATAGAATTGGAAAAAAAAAAAGGGAAGAAATTACGAAATAAAAGAAACCAAAATGAAAAAGCCTTCGGTTGTAATATCTAATATTGATATGAAAACAAAAGAAGAGGAATTGATTGAATCAATAAGAAACCAAAATCATTTCATGAAGGAGGAAGATTATGCAAAGAATGCAAATTATATAAAAAAACCAGAAAAGGTACTCAAATTGGGCGGTCATCGAATGCAATGGTTCCGCTTTCCGAAAAATTATTGCCGCAGGAAAATTGAAAATAAAATATAATAGGTGCCCAGTTTATGAAAATATATATGTACCAAGATGCAGAAACTGCAAAGGATTCTACCATAAAGCGGAGGAGTGTACAAAGAAAATCTCTTGATATAGAAAATATAGAAATATTTGTGCAGGTTGGTTATATATCTTGCTGTGAACGGAGAAGTCATTGTTCACGATGAACATATCAAATACTTGGGTACAATTTTGGATTCGAATTTAAACTTTCACGCACACGCAGATTATATAACGAGAAAATTCTCGAAAAAAGTAGGATTCTTATCACGAATCGGCAAATCTTTGTCTATGAGTACAAAGTTGTCACTCTATGAAGCCATCGCACTTCATCATTAACAATTCTGTTGTTCCTTATTGTTTAATTGCCCTCAATATCAAATAAGTCGATTAGAAAAAAAATACAAAACAGAGCTATGAGACTTATATTCAAATGTAATAGATAAACACCTATCTAATCCATGCTGAATGTGTTAAAGACGTTATCTGTTAGTCAAAGAGTTTTGTTTAATGTACAAGTTTTAATTTTTAAACTGAAAAGAAATATGTTACCAACCTACATTAGTGCTAGAGTTCGATTATTTAAAGATGTACCTACATAATTATAATAGGAGATTCAAAACAGATTTTATCCTTGAAAAATGTAACACTACACAAAAGCTAAAATCTATTTTGTATAAAGGTTTAATAGGGTATTCGACTGTTTCCACAAATATATCTCCAATTATTCGTTATAGCTGATGGATGCATATTTGCCATTTGATTAATTCTCTTTAAATTTTTCTAATTTTTATGAAAACGACAGAGAAAGTTTGAATAAATAAGAGACCCGCCAAAACACTGCTAATCAGGTTACTTAATGTGGTGACGTCACGATGCAATAAACACAGTAACCGTCACATTGTAATACGACTGTCGACTAAAAAATTAAATTTAGTGATTGTTGACGATTTCATAACTTTACTGTTTATACCATCGCACCATTTATAAGACGATAAAATGTCTTATAAATGGTGCGTAGTGCCACAGTGTACTAACACATCTATTAAAACCTCGGGTAATGTTGAGAAATTCTCTCAAAATTCAAAAATATACCTAAAATAGCCAGCGTATCACGCTCATTAATTGTAAAGTTGTATAAACACTCTACGTTAAATACTTTACCTATAGCATTCAGACAAAATTATTACAATGTAAGCTGTATATTAGACTGTTTAGAGATCGATATTTAGAAACCATCGAAAGCACTTCATCAAGCATTAACTTGGTCTGACTACAAAAAAGCGAATACAGTTAAATATTTAGTTTCTTGCACATTTAATGGTTTGATTAATTTTGTTTCATCTGGCTTTGGTGGCAGAGCAAGAGATATTACTACGAGAATATTCGAAAATTGCAAATTTTTGGAAACTTTAGAGCCTGTAACTTTTGTATTAGCTGACAGAAGTTTTAAACATGTGGAACAAATGCTGGCTGAAAAGGGCATTAAATTACTCAGGCCACAAAATGTAACTACAGGTTCCAAGTTATCAAAGGATGAGGTTCGTCCACCAAAGTAATAGCTAGCTTACGAATACATGTAGAAAGGGTCATAAGACGTATTAGAGAATTTCACATGTTGAATAATACAGTAGTAAATGCTAAAATACTTAGAGTACTTGATGATTGTTATTGTTATAGCTTGTGGTTTGATAAACCTATAAGATTCGTTAATAAAATAAATGTAGCATATTCATAAATTATTTTCAGTATTTTTCATAATTATTTCTTAATTAAAAAATTAATTGTTCAGAATCTTGAAGATTCTTTTAGCGAGTAAGCAGTTTTATTTTATGTATAAATACGTCAATATTTTATTAATAAAATCAGTTCTACATCAGTAGTCAACTCATTCACCTAACAAGGATTAGGCAGATTGAGGCCTTGTCAGGGGGACATTTCCTTGTGGAGAAATAGCACTCCACATTTCTAAACATAGTCCTTCGAGCTACAGTTGAACCACTACAAGACTAGCAACCAAGAGGGCCATCAGCGTCTATCAACGGGCAGTCAAACACAAAAGGATCTACAGTCTAGGTCCTTGTGATTTTACAAGAACGTGAAATTACAAGACCAGCAACCAATAGGACCATCAGCGTCTGTCAAGGGGCATTCATACACGGAAGGATCCCAGTGCAGGTCCTTCAACTAAACTACACGACTAGCAACCAAGAGGACCATCAGCGTCTATCGAGGGGCATTTACACAAAAAAGGATCCACATTCCAAGTCCTTCAACATTGAAACGAATCCAAGATGAAGTTCATCGACCAAGAGATGGCTCTCTTGGTCGATGAACTTCATCTTTATCGTATATTAATTTATCGTATTGATTGTACACATAGTCAAATGGAGGAATTTAATACAGCCCTAGATATGAAGCCCTTGATAATGGATCGTCGGAGACCACAGCATGTTCAAAATCTTTGAGATTTCGAACAGATTTTCTATACACAATTAATAATAGAACGGAGTCAAATGGATTTTAAAATTAGAGCTCATGCTAGGTGGTAATTTTTTTAAGGTGTCTAGCAACCCATTTTTCCGTGTCACTTGTAAAAAAAAATTATCGATATTTTTAACCCACCCTGACATATATATATATATATATATATATATATATACATATATATATATATATATATATATATATATATATAATATATATATATATATATATATATATATATATATATATATTGAAATACCTGACGATCACGAAATCATCTCCCTAGATGTGGTAAACCTTTTTGGTAACCTTTCAACAGATTTGATATTGGACACCTTAAATTCAAAATGAGTGCATATACAGGTGGTAAGTAAAATACCTAGAACAATATTCATAGAAATGATCATATTTTTATTAGATCACAGTTATTTCTGCTTTAACAAAAACTGGTACACACAAACCCTTGGCTGTGCAATGGGTTCTAAATTGAGTCCTATTTTAGCACAATACGTTATGGATCATTTGTTAGACGAAATATTGCCAAAGCTAAAGTTTAATGTAATTTTCATCAAAAAATGTGTTGACGACTTGATATTGTGTTTACCGAAAAATTATATAGATAATATCTTGGAAGTATTCAATGCTTTTAACTCGAACATTTAATTCACAATTGAAAGAGAAGATGAAAATCATTCCGTCCCATTCTTAAGCGGCCCTTACACGGTCATTAATAATGACATTACTTTATCAGAATGACATTAATACTGATCGTGTAACGTCGACAAAGTTGGAATGACGAGGGGGAACGATGCGAATCCGGATTTTCTGATCTCGGCACATCATTACTGTGGACGGGAGGGGATACTGTCATTAATAATGATAGTGTAAGGTGTGCATCATTACTCAGTCTACCACACGAAATTGCAAAGACAACATGTCGGCTCCGGAGAGTGATTGTGTAGAAACCAGGATGTTTGCATTCTTTTATATCAATGTACGAAGAATTACCAGTATTATGGAATCCTTCAGATTCAAATTATAAAAATAAAAGGAATGCCGCACTCGTGAAACTGCGGTCAGTCTACGAAAAATGCAAACCTACGATATCTGACGTCAGACGTAAAATTAATACTCTCAGATGTAACTACCGAAAAGAGTTTAAAAAACTGACTCCAAAAGATCAGGGGCTGGAGCCTTGTATGTATTTTTTCTAAATAAAAAAGGTGTAACTAATTTCAGCAGTTTATCGAACGTCATGTCTTTCATACGGAAACAGTTTTTGTAGTCTTCTGGCTCAGTGTCTCTAATTTCATTCAATAACAAAATATGAGAATACTGTTCACGTTTTTTTAACAACTCCTTCATCCAACGTTTACGTTTTACTCGCCGTTTTGTAGCTAAAGCCAAAATTATAGCAATACAAGCGGTTTTGTGTGGATCCAATTCATTTTATACGTCTTGCTTTGACAGAGACCACCACTGTATTGAAGGAAAGTAATGACAATAAAAATGATTGTGTAAGGTTTTTACAGTAATGACAATCTGGAATGAAGTGAATTCGCAAAAAATGTCATTACTGGTAATGTCATTATTAATGACCGTGTAAGGGCCGCTTTAGATACTAGGCTCTATAGATTAGAAAATAAAATTTGTCTCGATTGGTACATAAAAGGAACAGCATCCACTAGATTCATAAATTATTTTTCTGACCACCCCATGAGCATGAAAATTATCTGTATCAGAGAAATGAAAAATCGATGTGATAGAATATGTCATTAGGTCTTTCATTGAAAAATCGACAAGGAAATTATATGACATCCTTTTGGAAAACTCTTATTCTGAAGACATGATTGACAGACTTTTCCATTCATCAAATTATCCAAAAACAAATACAATAAGAACATCAAATGTCACAGTGAAATATAAAATTATCATAAACATCAAAGATCTGACTTACAAAACTAAAAACTGTTTTAAAAAATAGGATATAAAGATAAATACATATAATTTTAAAACTGTAAGAAACCTATTTACTAAATTGAAGAATAAAACACCAGATTCCTTACAATCGAATATCATTTACAGAATCAAATGTTCGGATTGTGGGGATGCGTATATTGGCCAAACATCACAGTGGCTCAAAAGTAGGATGGCCTTACATAAGAGTGATATTGTGAAAAACAACCAACGTTGCGCATTATCAGCACACTCCAATAATAAAAATCATAAAATTGATTTGGAAAATGTAGATATATTAGACAGGGAGTCGAAGTTGAATAAAAGACTGATATTAGAAATGATATATCTAATATATAAAGTAAATATAATAATAATTTTATAATAATATAAAGGATTTTCAAATTGAGAGATATGCCACAACTGCCATGGAAAGGTCACTTTTTATTGAGGGTCTGAAAGCTTATAATGCGTTACTACTTTTTGTTAAATCATCTAGCACTGTAAGGATCTTCAAAGTTAGATTGAAGAAAATGTTTTTTTGTTCTTAGAATTATCTTTTCGAAATTTTTGCTGATTTTTTTCATGTAATATATGTGATGAAGTAGCAGATTGCTAAATAAATAAATATTATTATTATTATTATTATATATGAAATTCTTCTGTCACGGGGTGCGTAATCGATCTCCTCCGAAACGGCTCGACCGATTTTCGTGATCCTTAGCGAGGATATTAGTCAGGGGGGAGAATCGAACAAAATCTATTTTTCATCCCGCTAAATGTTAAGGGTGGTCCACCCCTTAATTTTTTTTTTTTTATTTTTCAGACGAAATTTTTTGTTTTTATTTTTTTATGATACATCATACAAAAATACATGCAACCCTAAATTTTCACCCCTCTACGATCAACCCTTATTTCTTATTTGGTAATTAAAAAGTTTTATTTTTTTTGCAAAAATTTTTTTTTATTCTGTCATGACTTTAAATAAAAAAACTCATATTACTCTCAATTTTCACCCCTCTACGATCAACCCCTATTTTTTTTTGTGAATTATAAACTTTAATTTTTTGGCAAAAATTTTTTTTTATTCTGTCGACTTAAAAAAAAATCTGATTATACTCTCAATTTTTCATCCCTCTACGATTAACCACTTTTTTTATTTGTGAATTATAAACTTCAATTTTTTTGGTAAAAATTATTTTTAATTTGTCATGACAGAATAAAAAAATTCATATCTCTCCCAATTTTCACTCTTATACGATCAACCCCTATTTTTAAATCCCGATTTTTATCGTTTTTTTTTGTTTTGAAATTACGAATTACCAAATTGGCCGGTATATCAGTTCCAATGAAGCTGTCTGGCGTATTTTCGGTTTCCCAATTCATGAACGGGACCCAGCAGTTGGCCATTTGACTGTCCATTTTGAAAACGGCCAGCGCGTATATTTCACGAACGATACAGCGCTTGATCGTGCTATAAATCCACCGAAAACTACGCTCACCGAATTTTTTGAACTGTGCAATCGTGCGCATGCTTTTGGTGCCTTCGCACAAACACTGCTCTATTCTGAAGTTCCGCGGTATTTTACATGGGCTCAATCGAAAAAATGGATACCCCGCAAGCAAGGGATACCAGTTGATGCGTGCCCCGGTTTATTCAAATCAAATAGTTTGGGTCGTGTATATACCGTCAATCCAAGGCAGACTGAGTGCTTTTATCTGCGACTATTGTTGGTTAATGTCACCGGACCATTGTCATTTCAAGATGTACGGAAGGTAGATGGACAACAGTATCCTACGTATAAAGATGCATGCCTTGCTCTAGGCTTGCTAGAAGACGACAATCATTGGGACAACATGCTTGCTGAAGCAGCATTAAACTGCACAGGAACACAAATTCGTCTACTATTTGCTATAGTACTGACTACATGTTTCTCGGCCCGAGCACAAATGTTGTGGGATAATCACAAAGATTCAATGACTGATGATATATATTGTATCGACATCGTACAAGGTGCAACGATCTAACAATATCATTCAGTGATGCAATGAAATATGTACAATGAAGCATTGATTGCTATCGAGGATCTTTGCATTGCTATTGCGAATTTACCAATCAGTCATTTCGGTATGAGCTCACCGAATCGAAGTGCATCTGATTTACTCAACACAGATATGAATCGTGAACTACAGTACGATACTGTACAAATGGCGAGCATTGTTAGCCGCAATGTTCCACTACTTAATGATGAACAAAAAATTATCTACGACCGTATCATGCTGGCAGTTTCGGCAGGACAAGGAGGATTCTTTTTTTTAGATGCACCAGGTGGGACTGGCAAAACATTTCTTATTTCGCTACTTCTTGCTGAGATACGATAAAAAAATGGCATCGCATTGGCCGTTGCATCTTCTGGCATTGCAGCAACTTTATTAGATGGAGGCAGAACAGCTCATTCAGCATTTAAGCTGCCGTTAAACATTCAAAATAATCCAGATGCAGTGTGCAACATAAAAAAACAATCGTCTATGGCCACAGTGCTGAAACAATGTAAAATCTGGGATGAATGCACTATGGCGCACAAACATTCGCTTGAGGCATTGGATAGAACATTAAAGGATATAAAAAACAACGACAAACTATTTGGCGGCACTTTGTTACTCCTTTCAGGTGATTTTAGACAAACACTTCCCGTTATTCCGCGTTCAACCTACGCTGATGAAATCAACGCGTGCTTAAAATCATCGCGACTATGGCGTAATGTTGAAAAAGTACAACTGACGGTGAACATGCGCGTTCAAATGCTTCAGGATCCATCCGTTGAAACTTTCTCTAAACAACTGTTAGATATTGGTGATGGGAAAGTTGCTGTACGTGAAAATACTGGATGCATAAAATTACAGACGGACTTCTGCACAATCATCGACTCGCAAAATAGTCTTATCGATCACATATTTCCCGACGTACACACACAATATGCAAATCATAAGTGGCTGGCAGAAAGAGCGATCTTGGCAGCTAAAAATGTGGACGTCAATGGGTTAAATTTAAAGATACAACAGCTGTTGCCTGGGGACTTGGTGTCATATAAATATATCGATGCAGTTTGCGATACCAACGAGACTGTGAATTATCCAATTGAGTTATTGAGAATTCATTGGATTTGCCAGGCATGCCACCACATCATTTACAATTGAAGGTTGGGTCTCCGATTATTCTACTTAGAAACTTAAACCCACCACGGCTATGTAATGGCACACGATTATTAATTAAACATCACACTAGGCTGGAAAGCCATATGAATGCATTACTTCAGCCGCTGACTGAGGTGCAAAGAATTCGGCGACTCAAAAGAAAATGGCCAGCATATCTGAAAGAGAATTGAAGCGGAACTGTCTCTGGACAGGACCCTAATCATGACATATAAAGCCAGCAAATAAGCTTATAGAACATATATATTCTGATTGCTTGTGATTAATATTATAAAAAAATTTTTTTTTACTATTGATAAATTTTTTATTTATCAATATTTTAAGTTGTTAAATATAAATAATTACGATCGTGTCAATGATGAAAAATTGTATTATATTAGTTTTTCTTCTGAAATAAAAATATATATAATATATAAAAATATAATTGATAATTTTTTCAATGAAATTGACATTTTTTTGGGAGAACTGTGTACAGATGGATCTGCATCTATGGCAGCAAAAAATGCTGGTCTACAAGCACTAGTTCGAAACGTGGCTCCTTGTGGAGGTTGGACGCATTGCATGATTCATAGACAATCACTTCTTTCAAGAGATATGGCTGAAGATCTACTAACAGTATCTGAAGTTATTATAAGAGTTGTAAATTTTATCAAAATAGCCCATTAAGAGGAAGGTTTTTCGCAAAATTGTGCGATGACATGGGTTCAGAATATAGATCACTTCAAAGAGATCGTCATATTTCTTACTGATAATAGTAGAGATGAAGCAAACTTGTTTTATGACACGAAATTCCTTGTAAAACTTCATGATTTTACGCAGAAAGACAATATTTCTGCATTTATGAAAAAATTGGACTGTGGATAATAAGTTCAAAAAATAACTTTGACATGTTTTCCACTTTTAAAATTACCTCTCTTGCTGATGAAATAGAAGAAAGTAAAGTTCTTTTTAATAATCATTTGACCAGTCTATGGCAGCCATTCGCGTTTTACTTCAAAGATCTTGACATATCCAAATATGAATGGATTAGAAACCCGTTTGTCATTGAAAAATATGATGATTTTGGCATAACGACAGCAGAGCAGAGAATGATAATTGACTTATCTATTGATAACACATTAAAGCAGACATTTCAAGACCAAATAATATTGTTACGTTTTGGCTAAAGGATGGCGTAAAGGACGATTTTCTCACTTTGACAAACAAAACTTTAGAAGTTTTATTGCCATTTGTAACATCTTACCTATGTGAAACTGGTTTATCTACATTAGCTGTCTTAAAAACAAAGTATCGACAAAAAGCAAGCTCAACCGTCGCTTCAAATTTCTATATTATATTATAATGTTGTATTAATTATATATTCCTTTTAGTATTTTTGTAAGATTTGTTTTTATTACATTTAAAATTATTATTTCTTATAATAAACTATATTTTTTTTATGTATATTTTTACATAATACCGTATATTATTTTGTAACCAAGTGGACGCAAAATTTTTTCCCAAAGGTGGGTGCAGTTACAAAAACGTAAAACACTAATATGGTCTGAGAGTATCAATAAGAAAATCGAGAATCCCCTCTACAGAACTCAATCTTCATAGAAAATTTGTCTGAGAGAAACTCTTTCTTCCTTAACATAAACAATTATTCCCTTCATTGTCGAGTTTTTAAGGCGTCGCGAACGCATAGACACATTTTTCGCCGAGTCTTGAAAAAACCCAAGGAAAGGAATGAGATTCAAGTGATGACCCCACCACATGGTGTGAGACTTAGAAGGAGGTTTAAAAACCATATGACATTACATCAGAGCTGAATCCCACAGAGCCCATGTTCGCAATCATAACGCTTTGGAAATTTCCTCCTCAATAAAAAAAAATGATGTTCATAGTTCACTTGACAATGGTTAAAGATACATCATCCGCCGAAACGTCGTGAATTATCCTAATTTCTGAAGTGCTTCAGTTACAATTACAGATTGTATCAGCTAATTTCATATGTGAAACACTTATTTAATTTTGAAGTGTTGTTTCAGACATAACTTTTCATTTCAAAAATTCAAATTTATATACAATTTAAATCACGCATACTACCAATGAAACTTCTGTTTTCAAATTATTTTTTATCTATGACCCTAAATAAAAACAAAGTATGGTGATGGTTACTTCTTTTTGGTTTTTTTACTTCTTGTATATATGGAGTTTCCTAATTAATAAATCTACAAAACACGCATTTAATACAATATGAAAATAAAAGATACATATCTGGATAATTTACAGTACACCCCACTTTCATCATGTATTATTAAATTTCAATATGCCATTCTCTTAAATCACAGAATTACAAATTCTCTCCATTTTATCACCTCATATGCTAACATCACTTGGTTCAGTCATTGCCAACTCGTCGATAGCGAGCTACTGGTAGCTTACCAAAAGAATTGTGGTGGCGTCTAAGGTATTTTCAATATAAAATGTTGATTTATCATTTGATTAGTAAAATAAATATATGTTTACTGTACATTATTTGATTTGTTTTGGCTTACGTCGTTTACTACTGCGTAGCTCAATGTTTATTCCAAAATTAACTTCATACATATGTAGCTCGCCATATTGAAGAAGTTGGCAACTACTGACTTAGTCTAACATAATTTGAATCTCAGATGCAAATAATTATTTCCATTATAATTTAAAATAGTTATCTGAATTATAATGCAAATAATTAGGTACAATGGATTTTCAAATTAATTATTTATAATTTATTCATTTATTTTTGGAGTTTTGAATTAGTATTCAACACACATGAAAGTTCTTCATTAGCTAGATCGCATACTCAGACTCAGAATTATGATGGTTAGAACATTTAAAATTTCTACTATGAATTCTCTAGTGAGGCTGGACATCTTCCTTCTCTCTGTGCCTTGTCCAGAGAAATTTTGAATTCGACAAAATCCACATATGCCTTTATTTTTTGATCAGGGTCTAAACCATTCTGGTGTTGATTATTTGTAGGTTCTGAACTACTTGTTGAACTAATATTATTCATGCTATTCATGCTGTTTACTATTGTTTGTTGATCTGAGTATGGATGCGATAAAGAATTACTAATAATAGAATCAAAAGTCGAATACCTGGTGTCACTATGAAGGGGAAAATTGAAATTTCTAAGCATAAGTGTGATATCTTCTCTCTTCTTTAAAGTTGATGGATTTGACATATAGCAATCATGATGCAAGCGTACTATCTTATCAACTACTGCTTGAGCCACACCAGTCAAAGTTGTTTGTTCTCTGAACTGAAAAGTAAAAATGGATTATAATTGTATATCTAATATATGAAAACTACAAACTAGCGGTTTTAATTTCTTGCTAGTTAATCAAATTCGTTATTTATAAGTGCGCTGATAAGAGTACTATAATTATATTAATGCAAAACCTACATTCTTTTGATCTTCCTTTAGGCTCAGTTTTATGATGATTATAATCAGTCGATTATTAAATTTGGAAAGATTCAATAATTATGAAGACCTTTCAGTCCCTTCTTCAAGCTGCATGCTTCATTTCATACTACAAACTAGAGAGAATTATCCTCTAATTATGAATATCAAATTAATACTGTTCAATACCTGCGGACATCTGGAAATGCTATTCGACGCTCTGAAATTTTTAAACTCTAATCTCAATTCCACGTATATCCACGTACATAGAATAGACGGTCGCACATATATTAAACGAAATATCAAAATATACGTGGACGTCCAGTTGTTTTCAACTGGACGTTCTCTCATTCTGAATAGGTCAGATAATGAATAGTAGATTTCCAGAAATACGATGTACGCTTACTGACAGTTCTTTAGAAGGGCGCCCTAAGGACAAGGGGCTTGACTTCTATATCACGGCCAACTTAAGTTCAGGCCATGAAATGAGTATCTGCCACGGTATCGTTAGTGGACTATACAATCCAGCCATTAGTTGAGCTGGTATACTAATGCAAATAGGACGTTTCTCAAAATTTTCGCATTTGAAGTTAAATAATTTGAGCTTCAGGTATAAATTCTATATTTTTTAATATAGATACATGTGTTGATGTTGATAATTTGTTGCAATCTCAACATCAAACAATAAAAAACATAGTGTTTAGTGTGCTAACCGATTTCAGAAATCAATGTTGTGTTGTTTAAGACTTTCGAAGTTTGAAGTTCAATATTTAGTTCTAATCCTCTATTCATCAATTTTTTCTAGTGTAATTTAGGTGCTAGTGATGATAGTTTGTGGATAACATAACATCAAATTATAAAAACGAAGTGTTTTGTGTGTACCGATTTAATCGAATCGAAATCGAATTTGTGTTGTGTTTTCAGTACGGATTACTTACAAATAATTTTTTTGTGAAATATAGTGTAGAGAACAGAAATTCCGTTTGATAAGTTTCAAGCTTGGAACAGAGGAGTTTCTAATGAGTGCATTTTCTTAAAATGACGAAAATTTGTTGAATTTTTGGTTGTGAATCAAATTATAACAGCACCCTGCGGCGGGTGGGCAACTAGTATCGACTTTCAGAAAAACAAAATATTCAGTTGTTTGGACCTTGAATTTTCCTTAAACTGATATCATCAGGGAAGAGAAATTCGTTCCAGCTAGTGGAATTGTAAGCATACCTAGAAGAACAAGCTTAGTCTCTCACGCTGTTCTTTCAATTTTTCCAAATTTACCGCATTATTTGTCAAAAAATATGCTCTTACCTAGGAAAAGCCCATAGGAAAGGCGTATGATTTATTTAGCTCGTAATGAGAATTTGAATAACATTTTTGAAAAGACAGATTTAATTGTCAATTTTCAAGATTTAACTCTTCATTACTCCACTAAAATGAATATTCCTGATTATTGGAATGTTAAAATGGGTTCAGTTAACAACAAAATTCATTTTTATCTTCTTAATTTAAGAGAAAAAATTATTACCATAAGTAACCCAATTACAGTTACATGTTAGTAACAGTATTTTTGAATGGAAAAAAGTTGTTGTACATTGATTTAAGTTGGATTTTAATATTGACTTCAAATTGGATAGGTAGTCTGAATTAGAAAATTTGTTGATATAAAACAGATATTCCAGACAGTGTGGATCAATCTTTCACGTATTTTACCGAGAAAACTTTATGTTATTTAAAATTGTGATATGGTTGGAAATTTTTCAGAAAACTTACTTGTTAAAATAACCTTCGAATTTTAATTGATCAAATAAAATTATTACTTCCAATGAAGAAACCATACTCGTCTGATACAATAATTATGCCTTTCATGTAATACACTCTTTCTCCCTGTGCTGATGATTTATTGGGGTGTTACTTCAATTTTCCGACCAAATTATATCTTCAATATTTGTCTTCAAATCTTAATGTTGCCCCAAGTGCTTATCTTATTGAATGACCACACAAAAAAATGAGGACGAACACGAGAAAACTGAATCAAAAAATAAACGAAGAAAGCTCAACATTTTCATAAAGTAGTTTTTGTGGGTTTTTTTGTGGGTCAATTTGAGTAATTCCTACAGCGTTTCTTTCAAGGTTCCTTTTCTCTGAAATAATTCAATAAATTTGGTTAGCCAACTTTTCATGTAAATAAATCGCACTCACTAATCGAAGTATTTTTTACGTAGTGGAACTTTATCGAAAACATCGTTGTTTTCTGGCAAAAATAAATTTTACATTTTTCTGTTACAGAAATATGTGGTCACAATACCCAATATAATATTCTATATGGTATTAAGTAGGAATAATATTTCTTGTTCGTTCGCAACACAAAAAGAGTTGAAATAATGCTTGACACTTTAGAAACAACCGACTAGAAGAGTAGACCACTAACTCAATTTTGGTAACACCGCCGAACTACGCTCTTCTATATATACTGCAGTCAATACTGAGACTTAATCGAAATTACGAAACCGGCTGGGTGTGATCTCGAATGATTAGGCATGGGACCATTCATACACACTACGGACGAAGCACTGTTGTGCTCAATGAAATGTCTACAAAGCATCTACGTACTCTCATTTATGTTGTAATGAGTAGGAATCTAAAATGCTGGAAAGAGTTTATACGTATTTTCATCGATAGAGGATTCACGTGGATAGTTCACAAAATAATGTTTGCGAACGATTGCAAGTATTGGCGTATTGAAAGTCATCGATTCATTGAATTGATTGAATAAGACTGATGATTTATAACAATGATGAATTAATTGTATCTTATTATCATTCAACAAGTTCGGTTGTTTTTCGAAACGCACTTAATATTCACTCTCGAAAGTGATAGGTTCGTTCTGGTTGACCTTTTTGCAGACAGCTCGCTGAGAGTCACCCAAAAAAATTGACCGAAACGTAATGTGCTGAAGATTTTTAATAAATAATTTTGAGAACCAAAAAACCCAATAATTTATTTCCGAAAAAAAAAAAAATATATATATATATACATACATACATACAGTATCATCGTATAGAAATATATAGACGTGTTTAAGAAATGCCCCGTATTATATGCAATTTAAAGTCGGAACATTTTTAGAAAAGCTTATGAAAGTTATATCAGCAGTTTCATAAGGCCGTGCGTTACAAAATAAATCTTTCAGGTTTTGTGAGTTTTCAATAAAGGTCCAGAAAAATTTGATTTAAATTTCGGTTTCAGTCAAATTCAAATTATCAAGTGTATGAAAACGATAAAGAACATGTGAAAGGAAATAACACAAAAACGTATTGAACGGTCTTATTGTGAACGAAATTATCATAGAAGATACACTTTCAATAAAAAACCACCGAGCATTATGTGCAGTAGCTATTCGTTGGAAGGTGATAAATACACGCAGTGCAAGGAATGTGGATATTTCACGGCATCGGAGAAGAAATGTTTTCCACTATTGCAGAGAAAGATTTTTCTCTATTGCCCAGAATGCAGAAAAGAAGCAGGCAATATTGAATTATTAATGAAGAGAAATAGAAAACTTAAACAAGAGATTAATACTCTCAAAGAAAATCATGAAACAACACAACAAAAAAGTTGCAATGAATCAGTGGTAGAAATTTCTGTCGTTGAGGATATGAACATCTATGTAAAATCATTAGAAGAAAAGCTGATAAATCTTCAAGGTGATATCAACAGAAGTGAGAATTCTAAAATCGAGAATGAAGTAAAGTTGGAGCAGAAGAGCTCAGCAAACAAAAAATTATTGAAAAAAAATGATCAACTGAAAAAACTACAGAGAAAACAGAAATAGAAAATAGAAACCTACAAAATGGGTGGGATAAACTCGAGGAAGATAAAAAAAAACCTTGAAACTGTCATCACATCACTGAAATAACAAATAACCCATCTGAATGGAAAAATCCAAAGATGCAGTCAACTTCATACAGACAATGAGCTCGAAATAAAAGGATCCAACTTAAATTTCAGAATTGACAAACAGAAATAATTACAACTGAAAAAGAGAAAAGACATAAATATACAAAAAAAAATCACTGGAAACTTTGATAACAAAATAGCAAATCTAAAGACGCAAAAACACAACTCATTCAAACAAGTAGCATTCAGAGAAGATGCAAAAAATCTAACACAATTGATGGAAATCCAGAAATATCAAATCAAAATATCATCTTAGATCAAAAAAAAAACTAATGAAAGATATAATAAACACTGAAACAATAGATCAAGCCACTAAACAGCTGAGTACTCGTAATGAAAAAAAAAATAACATTAGCACAACCCAAAATCGTGAGAAAAAGGTAGAGAGTATGTTCACATCTATAAACTACAAAAAAAAACTGAATCCTGAAATTACAAGGAATAACAAAAATTCTAATTTAAAGGTATACAAAAAATGGTTTATGTATACATTAGTAATGCACTAATATGCGAATATATATATATATATATATATATATATATATATATATATATATATATATATATATATATATATATATATATATATATATATATATATATATATATATATATATATATATATATATATATATATATATATATGCGAATAGCATAAGAGTCAATAAGAAAGCATCTAATGGAAAATGACCTCAAACAATTCGAAATAAAAATAGGTTATTCTAATTATCCGGATATATATATATATATATATATATATATATATATATATATATATATATATATATATATATATATATATATATATATATATATATATATATATATATATATTATATATATATATATATATATATATATATATATATATATATATATATATATATATAATTTCTTGAAATTGATTTATTGCCTGTTTAAGATATTTTATCTCGAAAGTTTTTAGCAATAACAGGCTTCTTTTGATATGAAAAAGTTTATTTTTGTTAACGTTTCGTTGTTATATTTCAACTTTGTCAAAACTAATTAGTTTTGACCCAAGAATAAATTTTCACACAAAAATAAAATTTCCTGAGATAGTGAACCCAAATAATACGGAAATTGTTTCAACATTATCTACTAGATTTCTGGGCATAATGATCGATTGCAATCTGAATTGGGGAGAGCATATCAATCATCATTTTAGGTCCATTGATGTGGTGCTCGATGGATCAGTGATTGAATTCAGTAATACTGTTAAAAATTTGGGTGTTGTGTTCGATTCGGGACTCAGCTTTCGTGAACACATTATAAAGACACTTAGCAAGGGATATGCCACACTTAAATACCTTTATAGCTTTAAGAATTTCATTAGTAGTCCTATAAAGTGTAAAATAACACGTAGTCTGATTATGAGTTTGTTCGATAGTGTAATAATCAAAATATAGCCCACTATATTTCACCTTGAGCACAAAGGCTATGCAGATTAGGGTGCAGAACTCCTGCCTCAGACATTCCTTTAATATAGGCTATACTGAACATATAACTCCGCACTTCTTATCTAGGGGATACTCAAATGTGAAAATGTTCTTGTGCCAATATGCTGTATTGATTTTTATAGTAATTAGAAATAATGGACCATACTTCCTATAAATTAAGTGGAGTGGTTGATAGATTGAATCGAGGTTGATTGATAACAGTTTTAGAGTGTTCAAAGAGACTTTTAAATTTTGATTTTTATACAGAACTGTAGCAAAAGTTACAGGCTACAACATGTTAAGTGAATTAAGGTGCAAATTGACTTTGTTGGACTTGTGTTAGGTAATAACTTTTTTGAATTATTGCTTGAATGGTCTAGAGACGTTTCTAAAAAACAATGAGTGATAAAACATTTGCATGTCATAAGAAACAATCATTTCATAATCTGATTTGTATGAACTGTTATCGCGTTTATCATAACAGCTATTACGAACGTGATATTGCGGGTGAAGAACTTAAAAGTAGTGATGTAAAAGTAAAAATGTTGCACTAAGGACGACAACGAGAATAAATTGTTGATGATTAACGAAACCTTGAGGAAAACCATAGACGAGTTGAACACTCAAAGAGAATATACAGAAGCTCACGTTTCTGCTTTGAAGGAAGAAGTATGCAAATTGGGACAGGATAACGAAGCCTTGATGGAACGTATTTTGAACTTGGACAAAGAAAATAATTCGATGAAAATGATCATAGAGGAGAACTATGATGAGGAATTCAGGAAGATGGAGGTACTGAATGGTGAACTAAATAGAGTAAACTCTGAATTAAAGGAGGAAAATGAGATGCTGGCACAGAAACTTTTGCAACGAAAAACTCCAACAAATAATTTAATGGACGAGTATCTAGAAACAGAAAAAGCTTTGAACCAACGAATAACTCTGTATTCGAAGAAGAACGAAATATTACTTCATGAACTAACTATTTTGCGGAAAAATAAGGAATTACAGAATCTGAATGTTAACGCTGATGTGACTGGGGAGTCGAGTAACTTATTGTTAAAAATGGAGGAACAATGTTCTATGATGCGAAATGAATTAACTAAATCGGAAAAAAGAGAAACCGAACTCAAACAAAAAATAAATGAGCTGGCTGAAGAACGTAGAAATATGCTCACCTCAATTGAGGTGTTGTCTTCCGAGAACTCTGTCTATCAAAGAGAGAAGTCAGCAAGAACGCAACTTGGGCCTAGTCAAGAGACTAGTGATGAGTTCGAGTTGAGACTTTGCCACAGGTTGCAGTATAAGTTATACTCCAGACTTTATGAACGAATAAGAAGCAATATTTTAAATGAATTAAAAGAAAGACAATGTTCTCAACCTTGTTTTGGAGGTGCTCCGAATCAATGTTCTCAAGAGAAGGACGGCGTTTCAATTTCGGAGATGAGACAAAGAGAAGTAAAGACTACAATGCATTATGAAAGAGATAAACGAGGTCAAATTCGGTATAATCTTGACGTTGGGATATCCCGAGGTGCCTGCCCTCCTAGTGTTGTCAAGGGGTCATATGCTCAGATGGCCTGTTACGAATCAAAAGGAAAAGCAAACAAACTGATTACAGTTAGCGGTGGAGGCTCTAAACCTTGTGTCTACGCTGGTAGCTCTTATGGTAGTGATAGAATGCTGTGAGGTGTAACAAGTAAAAAGAATTCCTCAAATGGATTATTGAACGGAGAGAGTGTCCTGAAGAAGCATTCCGAGGTAGCCATGAATGGTGCAGAGTGTTCAGCCTGGAGAACTGCTTGAGGGGCGTTCGCCTTGCGATACTCCTGCGCTCTTGCAGGCTGATCAATGGAACACTGTTAGCAGAAAAAACAAAAATGTAAAAATTTGGTGGGCACTTGAGGTGGATGTAATATTCTAATAAAAGGTGTAAAGCAACTATGCCACACACATGTTTGTAAACTGTCGCCTGATCTTACTGCAGAAAACATTATCCATCATCTTAACAAGAATAATTTAGACGACGTACGATGCGTTAAACTCTCATCAAAAAGGCCTGAGGAATACAGTTCCTTCAGAGTCAGTGTACCTGTTGACGATAAAAACGAAATAAGAAATTCAGATATTTGGCCACTAGGCGTGAGAATAAGTCCTTTTTTATTCAGGCGACAGCAGGTGCGGCATTCGGAGGGGTAGCTGCTGATATTGATGACTTTCTGCATCAGAATGAGGATAAACCCCCATGTATGGTCGATGAACTTAAGCGGCTTGAACCAGACTACAGAGGGAATTTCTCTACATCTATGATGTCGCACGGTTCTGAGGCGCCGACTTCACTGAGAATGTTGCGAATAAATATTCAATGCATTTCAAATAAGTATGGCAGTTTGGAGGTTCTGCTTGACGAGGAGTCTCCTGACATTCTGAGTATTGCGGAACATTGGTGTAATGAAGACCAGATCAAGATGGCTGTGTTGCCTGGCTATATCCAGGCCGCACACTACTGTCGCCCCCACAGAGTGCACGGTGGTGTTGTAATAGTTGTAAAAATAGGTTTGAACTTAAAAAAAATAGATTTTTCTTTGCGTTGCATCGAGATGCATTGTGAGGTATGTGCTGTTAAACTTAAAATTGGTGAGAAAACTTTTTGTGTGATCAGTTGTTTATAGATCTCCATTTGGTGATCTGAATACGTTTCTGAATGAATTAAATTTTATCCTAAAATGTTGTGAGATTTCTGATTCATTATTTTTATGTGGTGATTTTAATATCAATTATTTAAGTGGTTCTAAATTCGGGAACCTTCTTCATGAGGTTCTTATCTCTTTTGGACTGAAGATTTCATCTACCTGTCTAACCAGGGCTGTTCACCAGCGTTACCGGTCATACGAGTGTGTCTACGGTTGATTACATCGTAAGTAATGTGGATTTAGAGAGTTGTGATGTTCGTGTTTTTGAACCACACTTAGCCGATCACTTGGCAGGTTCTCTGTTATATCATTTTAATGCAGTGGAGAAGCACAATAAGCCAGATGGACCTGTGTTGTTTAGAGACTGTTCTGAGGATAGATTAAATTGTCTTGCTTCCTGGATTTCGGATATAGATTTCAGCTCTATATATTGTACGGATTATGTTGAACTTGCTTTTCAACTATTTAAAAATATTTTAAATCATTCCATTGAAATGTGTTGTCCAATGAAGCGTTATGACTTGACTAATAAATCAAAACAATGGATTACTTCAGAGGTTAGAGATGCTAGCATAAAATTGAAAAATTTGTACTGGTTGCACAGAATCCTTGAAACCCAGGATAGTCTAAGACAGTACAGGACATTCAAGTTGACCTATACGGTTCTTGTAAACAACGCCAAAAGGAAATTCAATGATAAAATACTGAGTAATTCGACTAACATTAATAGATCAGTATGGAAGATAGTAAATGGGGAGACTGGTAGGAAGAAAAATGCGATGAATAAGATAATATTGAGGATGGGGGAAGATGAGTGCTCTGAACCGGGTAAGGTTGCAAATGCGTTTGGTGGGTACTTCTCCAAAGTTGCAGCAAGGAACCTTGAAGAGCATTATGGTGGGTCATTGTATCGGTCATGTAAATCCTCTAAGATGAAAAACGAGAATTTCTTCTTTGTACCTGTAATGGGAAATGAAATTTTGAGTACAATTAAGGGCTTGAAGAATAAAAAATGTACAGGAACTGATTAAATGACTGCAAGGATTTGGAAGCATGTTACTGCCCTGGTATCTGAACATCTTGCTCATTTAATCAATATGTCGATAACTAGTGGTAGGTTCCCATCTGTTCTGAAGGTAGCAACTGTTATTCCAGTACATAAGAAGAATGATCCTAATATTATTAGTAATTATAGGCCTGTCTCTATACTTAGTGTTTTTTCAAAGGTAATAGAGAAAATTATATTTGATCGAGTGAACAATTATCTCAACAAGTATAAAATAATATCTGATAACCAACATGGCTTTAGAGCTGGAAGATCAACCCAAACGGCGGCTGTTTCCCTGGTGGGATACGTATATGAGTGCCTGGATGCTGGTCTCTATGTTGCGGGATTTTTTTTTCGATCAGTCGCGAGCATTTGACTGCCAGTTTGGGTTCATACTGGATAAGCTATATAACTTGGGATTTAGGGGAATTTTTCATGACTGGTTGGGTTCATTTATCGGTGATCGATCTGTGGTTGTTAGGGTGCATAATAGTCTGTCTGTAAATTATGGGTCGACTCTTGGAGTGCCTGAGGGCTGTCCTTGGACCGCTTCCCTTTTTATTGTTTATTAATGACCCATCTGAACAAGTTGAAGCCGAAAGAATTATAATTTTTGCTGATGACACCTCGTTTGCTATATCAGCACCCTCTCATGAGGAGCTATCGAGTAGATGTAAAGTTCTACAGACTACTTTGAGTGGTGCAGAAAAAATTCCTTATTATTGAATATTGATAAGACCGAGTGTATTTATTTCAGCACAAATAGTCTACATCGGGATATGTTGAGCTTTGTTCATGATGATGTTATTTTAACATCTAAGCCATACACAAGGCTCCTGGGTGTATGTGTAGACAGTCGTCTCAGGTGGTGCGATCACGTAGATCAACTCTGCAGAAGGCTCAATAGTGCATACTATGCTATATACAGAATTTTACCAGTGGACGCCTTGCTTAGTGTTTACTATGGACTATTCTATGCCCACATGGACTATAATATTATATTGTGGGGTAATTCTGTGGATGTAGGCAGAGTTTTCTTATCGCAAAAATGTGTAGTGAGATTGATGTTTACCTTGGGACCTAGGGAGTCTGGTAAGAAATCGTTTGTGGATAAAATATGCTAACAGCTCCTAGTTTATACATATTCCGATGCCTGCTGTATATTAGGGAAAATGAGTGTTCACTTCCTAGGCTTGCAGACAGTCATCGTTATCTCACTAGTTATCGTGATTTAATGGCGTTGCCCAAACATAGGTCTTCCAGATTCGAGTCCTCGCCTCTTTATCAAGGTAGGAAACTGTATAACCACCTTCCACCTGAGGTTAGATCTCTTCCGTATCCTCTCTTCAAAAATAAGATGAGAAAGCAGCTATTGCGTAAAGGGTACTACAGCGTTGGTGAGTTCCTTGGGGATAGGTTTGATATTTGAAGTCGGTATTTTATGTAGTAGTTTGTGTGATTTTTAATTGCGTGTATTCTTATATTTTTATATGTATTCTTATATTTTTATTTGTAATTTTATATTTTTATTGTGACTTGAACTATACATTATTTATTGTCAGAAAGGATCAAATAAAGATGATTATTATTATTATGATCTTACCTCGTTGATCTATTGGAAAGGAGAAACTCTTGTTATAAAGTAAATATCTGCTCTAAAGAGCTTCTCACTGTACCTGCCCACAGGACTGACAAGTTTAAGAAAAGATTTGTATACATTAATAATAATATTTTCAATAAGCATCATGATATTTTTCTGGCATGTAATTCTGTTGCATGTTTCCGAGCTAAATTTAAGAAGTGTATGCTGCAGTTGCAGACTTTGTGAGAGAGATGTGGCCCTGCCTGGCCTACGTGCTTTGCATTTTGTGAATATTACTATCATTTTAAGTCTCTTTAATTAGGTGGAAGTGGTAGAACAGTGAAAACTGAACTTCAAACCTTTTGTACAAATACTGATAGTTATGTTTTTTTTTGTGCAATAAAATTATAATCATTATTATTATTATTATCTGATAATGAGATTGAACAAGGCACTGTACTTGATCAGGGAGTTGTCTCGGCGAGTGGATGGAGAGCTTTTGAGGGTGGTGTATTTCTCAGGTTTTTGAGTCGATTTTGAGATACGACCTTGTCATTTGGGGTGGAAGTTCGGACTGAAGCAGGCTTTTTGTGCTGCAGAAATATGCTTTGAGAGTAATGAGGGGTCTGAAATATCGTGAATCATGTAGAGGCCATTTCAGGAAACATAATATTTTAACTTTTCCTGGTCTGTATATTTTGAAATGCTTGCACTTCGTTCGAGGAAACCTCCATTATTCTGATGATCTGTTGAACCGAAACGTGACGAGGCGCACTATTCATTTCCACTTTCTGAGACATGCTCTGACGTTAACAGAAAAAAATGCAAAGTACATGTGCATAAGACTTTTCAATAAGTTACTGAAGATTTTAATTAATATCTCTGAAATAAATGAATTTAAATCTAAAATTTTCAATATTCTTATTGAAATTGAAACTTATTTGGTAAAAGAATTCTTAGAATATAGTTTATGTTAATTATAATTATATTTGATACAAATTAGAATAATTATGGATTTTAGTTTTTTCTTCTCTTTTTTGACTTTTTCTCTTTTCTTCTGTATGACATTTGATTTGAAGAATAAACTTCATTATATATACATATATATATATATATATATATATATATATATATATATATATATATATATATATATATATATATATATATATATATATATATATATATATATATATATATATAATTTTAAGAAAAATAATGCAACAGGAAAAAACCATTTTTTATACAATACACCCCAAAGTACCGCACAGGCTACAGCAAAACTGGAGTAAGAGAGGAAGTGCATGAAACTGTACAATCAACTGGCAATTCGGCAATGAATATAACACGCAAAAACAAGCAAGACATTGGGACTGCTTGTAATAATATATATTTTGTACACCAGAACATGCAATCTTTAGGTTCAGCCTCTCGGTGTAAAGTAAGTAAACTAGAGTTGTTATTGTCGAAGTATAATGTAGATATTTTAAATATAACCGAACATTGGAAATCTATTGAACAATTAGAATCTATAGTCATTCAAGGGTATAAACTAGTAACAAGTTTTTGTCGTGATTCGGGCAAGCATGGCGGTTGTGCGATCTATTGTCGTGAGAACTATAGTGTAGTAGAAAGAGCCGATATTACTAATTTATCCCGCTCTGGAATATTCGAATGTTCCGCAGCTCAAATAATGATTAATTCATTGAAACTATTAGTTGTATGTGTTTATCGTCCTAATACGGAACCACTGTGTAATATAGACATTTTTTTTGAAAATCTTTATTATATCTTGAAAACTTGTATTAATGAAAGTGTAAGGTTCATAATCGGCGGGGACTTCAATGTAGATATTCTCAGGAAAACAGATATGTCTGATCAATTTCAATCATTTGGAGACATGTTTCAGTGTCGATTTCTTTTTAAAGAACCTACTCATATTACACCCCATTCGTCATCTTGCCTAGATAATATCATAACAAATATTGATGGGGACTCAAAGACTTTAATTCAGGAGTATTTGTCGGATCATCATGGTCAATTATTTAGATTTTTTCATATTTCTCAACAGTTTAATAATAATCAATATACTAAGAAGAGACATTTCTCAGCTGCAAATATTCAGACGTTTTTGAATGTACTGTCAGATCGGGATTTTAAGAGTGTTTATAATATAGCACATAAGGATGTAAACGACATATGGCTCACCTTCCATAATGAATACAAATCAATTTTTGATTATTCCTTTCCACTAATAAATACTATAGAAAGGGTGAAAACAGGGTTTAAACACACCACAAAAACATTACACTTAAAAAAAATTATTGGATTATTTCTTTACACTATCTCGAGTAGACAATCGACATATCGATACCTTTAAGGCTGTAAAACGTGAATATGATAGAGCCATTCAAACAGCGAAGCAAGTTTATTATGATACAAAAATATCATCCTCCTCAAATAAATCCAAGACAACTTGGAACATCGTCAATAATCTTAGAAAGAGGAAAAACGCTAAACCACAATGTCTTCCCCAATATAATGATCAAGCAGAATTGGCAGAGAAGTTTAACTCTTTTTTTCTAGAAATTAATTTAAATCATAAAAGTCACCAACATAAGTTTACTAATTTAATAGGAACCCGTAAAAGAATTGGAAACTCATTCTTCTTATTTGATGTATCTGAGTTAGAAATATTACGTACTGTAAAAAACCTAAAAAATAGCTTCTGTGCTGGCGATGATGATATACCTATGACTATAATAAAAAAATCAATAAATCATATCCTTAAACCAATAACATATGTTATAAATAAATCATTTGAAAATAGCATCTTCCCTGATCCACTGAAAGTAGCAGTGGTAAGGCATATACATAAAAAAGAAGATACTAATAAATTTGAAAATTATCGTCCGATAAGCGTTCTACCTGCTTTCTCCAAAGTTTTTGAAAACATATTGGCGGAGCGTTTGATGAGTTTTTTCAGGAAGTTTGGAGTGATAACACATCGACAACACGGCTTTACGAAGGGAAGAAGCACTGAAACTGCAGTCTTTGAGCTGGTGAACGAGGTTGTTCAGGCTATCGAAAAGGGTCAGGTCACTACATCATTGATGCTGGACTTGTCTAAAGCATTTGACAGAGTCAATCATGAGGTTCTCGTTTGTAAGCTTGAAGAAAGTGGTGTGAGAAATGCACAACTCAAAGTACTCAGGAGTTATCTGAGCAATCGATATCAGAAGGTTTTGATACGACAGGGTGCTGTGACACAAATTTCCTCTGAGATGATTGTGCCGTCAGGTGTGCCTCAGGGAAGCATATTAGGCCCACTCCTATTTGTGGTGTATATTAATGATATGCCAGAATTTATGCCCCTCAAACACGGGAATTTATGTGTTCCGTTGATTTACGCCGATGACACGGTCCTGACCTTCTCATCAAACAGCACGGAAAATATTGATTTGCATGCTGATGAAATTTTAGTTTCATTTCGAGAATGGTGTGGAATGAACGATCTTATACTCAATACCGTCAAGACCGAGTGTATTATTTTTTCGCATGTAAATTCTTCTTCTTTTGTACCGCCGATGTTGCATCATGATGGTGATATTAAAGTACAGGATAGTGCCAAATTTCTCGGCGTACAGCTTGACTCGCACCTTCGATGGCGGAGTCATGTTGATATTATGTCGGGAAAACTGAATAAGGCATTTTACCGTCTATTAGCGCTGAAGTCTCAAATATCATTTGAGACTCTCAGGATGGTGTATCTGTCTTACTTTCAGGGCATTTACAGTTATGCCATTATATTCTGGGGAAATGCATCTACAAATGTAAATATTTTTAAATTACAAAAAAAAGCTATTCGCGTTATCTTAAATCTGAGATACAGAGAGTCCTGTAGGGGTGGTTTTAGGAGGCTTGGTGTGCTGACCATGCATGGAATGTACGCTTTCAAACTGTTACAGTTTGTGTTTGGGCATCCCAATTACTTTGAGGAACACAGAAATAGAAACTACACAAGACGAGTGATGTCATTTTTCTATCCTAGGCATCAAACTTCTGTGACAGAGAGAAACTGTATCTACATGGGCATCAAGCTGTTTAATTCATTGCCACGCAAAATTCAACAAATTACAGGTCCCAAAAATTTTAGAACTGAAATTTTTAAAATAATTATGGAATGTGAGCCATACTCCATTGATGAATTATTGGAGTATTGCAGAGTTGTATTATGATGAAGAATATATTTTGTTTTTGGAGAATATATTTCGTTTCGAAGAATATATTTTGTTTATGAAGAATATATTTTGTTTTTGAATAATATATTCTGTTTTTGAAGAATATATTTTGTTTTGAAGAATATATTTTGTTTTGAAGAATATATTTTGTTTTGACCTGTTTTCTTTATTGTTGTAACATTATGTAATCAGCAATTAATGAAAATAAAAATATATTATTATTATTATTATATATAAGGAAATGAAAACTGTTTGTGCTTATGGCACTGAATGAAATATTTAAGAAAATGAACACTAGAACATTCATTTGAAAAATTGAAATTAATCAAGAGAATGTTATAGTAGAGCTAGATATGTGAACGTGATTAATCAAATTATATTAATAATATATATATATATATATATATATATATATATATATATATATATATATATATATATATATATATATATATATATATATATATATATATATATATATATATATATATATATATATATATATATATATATATATATATATATATATATATATATATATATATATATATATATATATATATATATATATATATATATATATATATATATATATATATATATATATATATATATATATATATATATATATAGTAAGCGAGGTTAGGGTGTTTTCGACTCAATTGAGCAATTATTGTTTGTACTCTTTTTTCTCAGTCAAGCTTTCGCAATATTTTATTGCATCTTCAGGACTTCTACAATTAACAAAAAGTGTCAAACAGAACATGTTCAAATGGCAAAATTATAATAACCTTACCAAATTTGAGGTTAAAATATAAACATGACACATCTACAACAGTAGCTATATGTACATAACAGATGTGTCATGTTTATATTTTAACCTCAAATTTGGTAAGGTTATTATAATTTTGCCATTTGAACATGTTCTGTTTGACACTTTTTGTTAATTGTAGAAGTCCTGAAGATGCAATAAAATATTGCGAAAGCTTGACTGAGAAAAAAGAGTACAAACAATAATTGCTCAATTGAGTCGAAAACACCCTAACCTCGCTTACTATATCATTAAATACGACTCTGAAAACTATACTATATATATATATATATATATATATATATATATATATATATATATATATATATATATATATATATATATATATATATATATATATATATATATATATATATATATATATATATATATATATATATATATATATATATATATATATATATATATATATATATAGAGATCTATCTATCTATTATATTATGTACCTATATCAAAATTATTTCTGCACAATTGTTTTCGGTAATTAGTCCAACATAATTGAAATCATCAAAAATTAAATAACACAATTAAAAGAAAAATAAGTTAAGAATTTCTTAACTTAATTTATTCTTCATAATGGGCTGATATAATATTCCGTTAGTCAGTAATCTGTTAGCATCTGAAGAAGTTGTTTGTAACGACGAAACGCCTCATGCTATGTTGTCAATAAAGTGTGAATCAAAAGTTCAAGTGTTTGAATTTAAGTATGATATGAAATTTCCTATAATAACTAGTACTTACATCTACTATTTCTACTTACTTGTTCAACTACACAATGGGCAATGTATTTATTTATTTGATCTGTCTTCACAGCTTCCTCGATGACTTCTAATAAACCTGAGGACATCATAAGCAAAAATTTGCATGACTCGTCTAAACTGAAGCCTCCATGGATATCTGGTTCTGCAGTAACTGGTTCCTGGATTGCTGAACTTAAATCTTCAAATTCTTTATAGCCACCTTTAACCAAATAATTTCCTAGACATCTGGTATTAGATTGATTTCCCAAATATGGACCTGAATAGTAATTAAGGGACTTAATCTCAACGCAATAAAATGACAAACTTTCGGCTTTTTGTGTCCTTTTTCAGGAGCAGCTTCCTAACATTACAACATATTCAGTGATTGAAGAATAATTACATTGTATTACAAGTTGCGGAAATTACAGATCGGATGCAGATTATGCTACCGTCATTTGATTTCTGGCGGGGTTGTGTGTATGATATTAATTGATGAACTTGTATTACACTACCGCCTGTTTATTTATCTGATGTGTGAGGGAAGGTTCAATTGAAATACACTTCGAAGAACTTTTAAATATAACTTTATTTTAGAACTATTAATATGGTAGGATATGACTTATTAGGACGAACTGCACTCTAGACTCGTTTCTTCTCAACTCTCCCGAATCTTTCCATGTCTCTGCTTTTATACATTTTCAACAGTATTCAACAATGGAAATCTACGTGACAATTTGACAGGATTCAAGATTTACAGATTCAAGAATCATAAGATTTGTACATAATGAAAAATGAAAATTACAAAGAGTTTATTACTTAACGAGGGTACAGTATTAAGCGGAACGTGCAAGTTAGTTACTATAAGTTTTATTACTGTTCCCTTCGATAACTTACCCCGGTGGGAGGTAAAAGTTGAACTATGAATTGCCAATCCAAATCAAGGATATTCGGAGAAGTTATTGCAATTAGAACATAAAATGCAATATTTTACAATACTATGGATTCCTTCAGAAACGAGTCTGAGAAACGAATAACAAAGAATTTAATACTTAAATGGGGTACCCTATTAGGCGGGACGTGCAAATCAGTTATAAATAGTTTTATTACCGACCCTTTAATAGTGCACCCCAGCGGGAGCTGTATTAGCCAAAAGATGGCAGGTAAAAGCTGAAATATGAAATATATTCATTGAGAGACGAAAATGAGCCGCCACAGATTTATGATTTGAAAAATTGATTGAGGTATTTATGTACCACCATACGCCGCAAACTTCGTACCCCCATAAGAAATGTACATAATTTTTTCTTATATGGACTGTATCATTCACATATTTTTGATATTAAACGGTAACGATTTGAAATGAACCGAAAGCACTATTTTCCGAACGGCTAACATCAACTATAATGATTCCAACCAGCCATACTCACCTACTAAAATTAACTTTAGGGCTCTCAAAAAAACAGTGTAAATGCGTAAAAGACTACAATTTGAAATAACAATTTATTTCAAGAATATAATGACTATATCGAATAATTGAAATTAAAAATTTTTACATATTTCAAATATATTAAAAATTTCAATAATTTTTGTGTTATAGTTAAAAAATTATTCAATTGGTTTGGATTATTGATATTAGTTTGATTTTATAACATTTTTCATTATTCACTTTAAGTAGATAATGAAGATAATCACTTAGAATATACAGAAAAAAATTATTTTAAAGTAAATAGCTCAGTCAAGTGGTTAAAAGATTGAACATATGTGAAGAGATTCCTAACTACTCACTCAGTACAATGAACAATAATCCTTAGTAATAGTAAACTGCATATATGTTTGTAAAAATAAATTCCCATTTAATCTTGTACCGTTTATTATAAATAAAAAACATTTGTATACTTGTTTGAAAATGTAGTATGGTTACAAAATTGCATAACAAATGAATGAATATATTTAATTATAAATACAAAATATTGTTGTTCCCCAACCAAAACTACCAATGTATGAGTGCCTTTATTCTGAATATGAATTTCTTTTCTTTCCTCGACAATATTTTCATTTCTCGTCTTAATAATTTTTCAACTGATTTAAACAGTTCATGCGGAACATCTGTGGCGAGCACATGTGTCTAAAGATTTTCACTGTAGTGAAAATGATACGAATAAGTAAAAGCTCATTATCACAAGGATACTTTATCTTATTATACCTTAAAAAAAAATCAATGACAAGTCATCACCGGAAATCCACTTCAAACGACCAACTTTGTTTATAAATGAAAAAACCCGATCACCGAAACTTACAAACGAAAACGATAAGAAATCAACATCTGCGGCCCAAATACAATCAACATCTCGATGCAGCGAAACACCGTCGCAAATAAAAACACACCCACAAAAAACATACGAGGACTTATTTCACGTAAGGTCGCAACCAAACATTTCGAGGGTTAATATGGCAAACTCATGGATAAATATATTTCCAGACAATACAGATATAATACTTCAAATGAAACACGGATTCCTAATAAAATCAAACAATAATAAAAATTACCTAAAGAAGGCTCTTGAATATTTAAAAACAAATGACACAAGTACTACCGACAACTAATTTAACAAAATTAAAATTTCGAAACTACCAACTACACAAATTTAACAAACACAAATAGAAAATACACAGAGTCATACTCAGCAGTAATTTCTTTGGTAAAAATGCAAATTAACGAAGAGGAAATTAGCGAATTTATGAACAAAAACCAAATCAACCACAGATATTGCAAACGAATCGAATCCAAAAAGACAGATAGACCCCCTATATTCATCGGAATTATTACAGGTGATATCTCTTCATATGAAAAGTTAATTAATGAGGGACTATTCTACAAATGTAAACATTATAGTATTAAACCAAGCAATCCACTGGACCCTCTTCCGGTTCCCTGCGCCAAACGCGTACTGTCTGCCCACAAAACTGAGGATTGCAAGGAACACATTAAATGCAACAAATGTGGAGGAAAATACAAATATATCGAATGCGAAACAAGTCTACCACCTAAATGCAGTGCATGTGGATCCACTGAACATGTATTATGGTCAACAAAATGTCCAAATATACCTCTTAAACCAATAGAGAGCATTCCCAACGTAAAGATAAGATATATAAATAAAAAGAGTGTAGACACACAAAAACAAAACTAAACAAAGTAGAATTCACTCAGTACTTAGAGTTCATGACCATATTTTTGAAACCTATGTAAATAATGTCAACAAACCTAAACACTCTGATAAGACAATAACTTCTACAGAAATTACAATAACGTTTTATCGAATCTTATCGAATAAACACAATACCAACTTTCGTCGGAAACAGATTATATGTTCTTATGTTTGACATGGATAAAGAAACAAAGACAGTAGACACTGAACCCACGGAGGGGGTGCAATTGTGCCAGGACATTCGTAGTTAAAATTATCTATGCAAACATCAATAGAATCAACAATAAAAAAGGGTTGATACGTCACTACATAAAGAAAAATGATATGTGCAATGTTTGTCGAAACCAAATCAAAAGAAACTAGTTACACCAATTACAGGGACTGGATTTCAATATGTAAACACTGTAACATAAATAAATGAAAAACTCGAGAAAGAGCATCAGTAATGAAGTTCTCCATTTTACAATACCGTTCAATTCTGAAAAAATACATTTTTTCTTGGTGTACATTAATCACTTCAGTAAACAAATTGAGGTGTTCATAAAAGCTGCACAATACAAATACTGCGTGATTTTGGGAGACTTTGATGTAAACCTACACAGAAGGGCACAACTCAACAGTTTCTTACGAACCTCCGATTTCATTCAGATGAGACACCACTGACTTTCAACATGGAAAATAACCAAAATACTACGCCTGATATATTTCTTTGCACCAAAAATATTAGACAAAATGTAAAAAACACCAGTCTGACTGATCTAGGCTCTGACCATCTTGCTATAGAATTCAGCATAAACCTATTTCAATATACTGAAGAAAATAAGGTACTATACAGTAAATGCAATATGGAGGAGGTGAACTGGGAAATGCAGCAGGTGATTCATCCTGAGGTAGAAATCACTCATGATTATATAACAAACTTTCAGAACAACATAATGAGAATAGTAACAAACAAAACACCCAAATACAAAAAAAATTCCATAGCCACACTCTTCCACCTTACATTCTGAAACTAATAAAAGTGAAAAAGCAGATATACCGAAATTTTCAAACAAACAATAACCCAACATTAAAGAGAAAATTTAATGAGTTGAATAAAGATGTTCATAAATTAATCCTCAATTAACGATCACATAAATATATGGAGACATGTGAAGAAATACAAGAAAAAAAAGGCCGATATTATTGGAATACAATAAAGAAGCTCTCAAAGTATAGAAAGCATAATAGAACGGACCCAATTCTGGTGAATGGTAGGACTTTAACCTCGAATAAAGACATTTCCGACGCTTTCGCATCTCATTTGCGGTACCAAAATGAATTTGAGAGCATACAAGTAGAAAATATGATCGAACTTATAAACGAAGAAGAATATTTTGTTGCACTTAATCACGGCAAAAATAGTGCTCCAGGTTACGATAACATGCCGGGACAATTAGTGCAGAAATTAGACCATTCAATACATCTAGAAATAATGAGAATTTATAATTTTTGCCTACTCAATTCATATTTCATTTGGAATTTGGAATTCATTCATTCCAAAAATTTAGAAAACTATAGACCTATCACATTTCTGCCAGTGATGGGAAAAAACTTTTAAAACTGAAAAAATACTGAAAAGTAGATTAAACAATAGTCTAGGAAAAGTTATCCCTTCATACCAGTTCGGTTTCAGAAACAGCACATCTACAATTCATCCACTGATTAGTCACCTCCAATATTCAAACTTAAAAAAAAAGGTAATCAATCCGCCGCTATATTTATTGATATAAAAAGGCATTTGATAGTGTGTGGCATGAGGGATTAATATACAAATTATTGCAGTCTTGATGTCCCACTTATCTATCTAATAAAGCTGGTAGACAGTTTCCTATCTGATCAAATTATTCAAGTGAGAGTGAGAGGAGAATATTCAGAAACTTTGGTCAAAACAAGGATTACCTCAGGGCTCGACCCTTTCTCCATGGCTCTATAACTTTTTCTGTGCTGACATATATAGTCATTTCTCCCAAAATGACGAACAAATAAACAAAAAAGCATATATACTGCAATTATATATGCCTATGAATATCCCATGGATATACAGCAAAGGAATCATTAAATGAACTGCAAACAAAACTACAGCATGGACGCGAAAATGGAAAATTCAACCTAACCCATCAAAATCAAATTTATCATATTCAATCACAAGATAAACACAAACTCTCCAACTGTCAAACTTAACAATACAACTTTTCTACAACTATAATACTATAGTAGTAATATACTACAATACTATTTTCCACAAGCAAATGTAAATATCTAGGGAACCAACTTCCATACACTAACAATATATGGAATTCTTCTGAAGAGAATCAGGATGTTGTTGGCATGAGCCGATGTGCCCCACATATGTCCACAAAATAAAATCCCATATAAAGCGGTGAGAACAATAGTAGGACTTAAACAGACAGATAGCTGTAGGGATGTGTTTCGGACACTTAACATACTCACCATACCAGCAGTGTATATATTGAAGTGCTCCACATATGTCCATAAGAACTTAGACACATTTCCAACTAATAGCACATTCCACAATTTTAATATAAGAAGACGAAACAAACTTACCATCCCATACCATGAATGGAAATAAGCGCAGCAAGGAGTAAACTACTGGGGACCTAAAGTCTACAATAGGCTTCCCAATGCCATCAAACAACTGAATGGGAAAAAATTCATGAAATGTCTTGAAGATATTCTCCTACAAACTACAATATATACCTTGGGGGAATTTCTAAGAGATTGAATGTAACTTTCTTTTGACGAAGCATGTAAACCATCGATGCTGAATAAAATTTATTTATTTATCCTAATAGATAATAACCTCAACTTCAAATCCGAAAGAAAATCCAGAAAACAACTAACTATGGCTAGAGCAAAACACTTCAAGTCAGTAACATACAAAAATGAAGGAATTAGCATTGCCACGGCAAGCAAAATATATAAAGTGACAAGTGGACCCCTTTTAGAGTATGGACTTCCACTAATTTTGAATGGAAGTAAGGCATTACTGACGAACATAGAAACTCCAAAAATCCCCTATTTATATCTAATGAGTTGCTCTATGAGGCTACACAGATAAAACCTATAATTAATAGGATAAATAGACTTAGCAAAAAGTTCATTTCTCGAGAAAATAACAAAAATATAATCCTACCACTTCTCCATGAGTACAACAGGGACAATCCACCGAAGAGGAAACTACCTGTCCTTTCCTCATTCGAACACCTCTGTACCTTAGAATAGAATATTATGAGTTAATATGTGTGAATATATAAGTGTATACCGTAAAACGGGGTGAATAGAAACAATTTTCAACTTTGGTTTAAAATTTTGCATATTTGTAGTTGTTCTAGGTACACAGTTTTTTGCCCAAATACAGGTCTCTGTTAGACCTATTTGTTTATGGTATTTAAATTTTTCAATCTTATTTCATTTTAAAGAAAAAAAATTAAAACATGGTGTTTCTATTAACCCCGCAGATAGGGGTGAATAGAAACAGTACTTCACTTTCATGTTTTTTTCTATTGAAACAAATTGGAGGTGAATGGAAACAGTCAAATATGGTTTTTAGGTGAATGGATGAATACCTACAAATTTATTTCTCAACATAATAATTTATTTGAGTACTTAAACAAAAAAAGTTACATAAACTGTAGTTAAGTAAGCAAATTGGAATAGGTAGACAATTAAATAAAAGTAAATTAAAGTATTTAACAAGATTAAATGATGATTAATAAATTGTGAAGTCAGACAGGTCATCTTTGAAAAAGAGCATGTCTTTGAATCGAGCGCTTGAGGAAGATACTGGGGAGGATAGTTTCAGGATGACGTCGTTTCTGGAGACAAGAGATTCTTCTTCAGTTATGGTAAACTTGTTAGTTTGTGGAACTCTTTTCAAAAATTTTCCAACGAAATTATCGTCTTCAAGGCCAGCAACCTTACATATATAACATCTAAAAGATGTTTTTGTTTTACCATAAACTTTGACCAACATGTATCGATCTAGATCAGAAGAATCTGAAGATTCACTTTCCTGCACTGAAAAGTCATCTTCATCTTCTGATGATATCTCCACACGCTTTCTGCTTTTCTTTGGCTGAACCTGTTTGGTACCTGAGGTACCTGGGTTTTGGCCAGAAGAATGTGAAGTTTGGGGATTCTCTTCGTCCTCGACAAAGTCCTCAACACTGATACTTTTGCCAGGTTTCACATTAACTTTTGTCCTTCTTTTCCTTATGTTAGGAGTCTGATCATGTCTCAGACTCTGAAGGAGCTCCTTGAAACTGTTGTCAACAGCTTCAGTGTCCTTCTGAATGTTTTCGGGATTCTGGTTTACATCTTCATCAATAATTTTCGGAAGCATAGACAGCACTTTGTTCCTGTTTAGAGGCGCTAGACCGCACTTCTTAAAACCGGCGATCACATTTTCTTCTTTCAATAAATCACACAACTTTTTTAATAACGTAGGAAATTTGTCCTTAGGAACAGTTGCTTCTGCTCTTCCTGGGCCCTTTTTCCACTCTTCGAGAATCTGTCGCCATGTTGATTTCAATGGGCGAAAAAATGCCACGTCTAGAGGTTGTGTGAGATGGGTGGAGTTAGCTGGGAGAAAAATAAAACTGATATCATTGTCTTTACACAACTTCACAGATTCCACTGATAAGTGGGAAGACAAATTGTCCCCAATCAGAATTTTTCGACCTGTGTTATGTTTCAGGTATGGAAGAGCAACTGTCAGTACCCAATCTTCAAAGCAAAAGGCATCGAACCAGCCAGACTTTGTTCGATTGTACCTGGCGTTTTTTGGCCCACCCTCTGTCCAGCTTTGGTACAAGTGCATTGACTTATACACAACGTAAGGGGGTAAAATAGTGCCATCAGCAGCGGCTGCAAACATCACAGACGTTGATGCCTTTGATGAGTTAATGATTCTTTCTGGATATTTTGTCCCTCTACGTATGATGACCTTTCGTTTGCCAGGGTCATCACTTAGATTCGTCTCATCGTAGTTCACGATATTAGATAGAGGCACATCCTTTAATTCGTTGGTCAGTTCATCAAAATAATTGTTAATTGCTTCTGGTGTCACACCAGCCCTCGATCGTTTAATATTCTGACACATTCTCACGGCCAGTTGATCCTTATGACGTTTTAAAAATGACTCGACAAAGTCACGGCCAGGGAGGTTATCTTTAAACCTCTTAACTTCTTTTCCTCTTCGGTCTAAGAAGTCTTTTACAAGGAGGCGTAGTGTTGTAGTGTCAATAGGATAGCCCCATTCGCCACATATCTTCAGCCTATCAACAAACAGCTGTTCTTCTTCGAGAGATAATGCTGTCTGACCACCATGTTTCTTCATATCGGGACCTTTTTTCAAGTGCCGATATATAACACTATAATGCAAACCATGTTTCTCAGCAGACTTACGAAGGCTTAATCCATTCTGTATGTCAGAAAGTGCATTTTCGATTGTTTTTGGATCGTGCTTTATGTAGCCCCCTCCAAACACCGGTTTGTACTTCCTTGGCATTTTACAGGGTCCTGAAACAAAACAGCTGTTTCCAATATAAGTACCTATATAGGTAACACATAATAAATATTTTATATAGTATAAGTGTGATTTAGTATTAAATTTTTCTTGTGGGGTGAATAGAAACACTATAAAATATGTTTCTATTCACCCCACAAATTCTGAAACATCATCATGAAAAAAATGAATAATTTCTGTGATAATATTGTTAAAGTTGAAGCTTAAAGTAAGCCTTATTCTTTTATATGGATAGTTAAACTATGTTTTGTACAGGTATTTTCTTTTATGAACAGTACAGATTCTGACTTACCTGGAAAGATCAAAGTGGATAAAAAACCGCATGAATCACGTGGTAACATTTAAGAAGGCAAACAAATATGAAACAGTGCTGCCAACCAAACAAACCATTATTTCCCTTTTAGCCTAAAGTGTAACAACATGAGAAAAAATAATAGTTACCACAATTTGCCCATACTTAAAGTAGGAAACAAATTATATATATAAAATAAAGTTTTGTTTCTATTTACCCCACAGTTTCTATTCACCCCGTTTTACGGTATATTATTTATATACCACTGTAACCTATATATGGTAATATATAGAGATAAATAAATTCTTCACACACAGCATGAATAAATTTTGAGTTTTCAAAATATGATTTTTTTAGGTACAATAGATTGCAATCAATACTCACGGTTTTTTAAACTGTTGACATCTATCCCAATCTGTGATAACCTCAATAATTCATCTTCATTCTTAAGATCATGATCAACACTCAATTGAACTACTTTTAAAACATTATTTTCATCAGTTTGACAAAGAAGCACTCTGCAATTTCCAACATTCGCTACATATAATTTATTATTGAATATAAGAGCTACAGCACATGCTGTGCCTGAAGACAACTCAAAATTGATATATTTCAATTTCTCTAAAGCTTCTGGAAACTTTTGACAGGCTTCCAATGATGTGAGACCATTAATATCTTCTGTAAGACTTGTTCTCTCAGCTAACAAGGAACCTATAGATTCCATATATTCTCTTTCCATTGAGATAAAAGCCTGCCTACAAATTCACTTGAAAATGAAGATGAAAATTTTATCTAATTCAATTTACCTTAAAACTTCTTTGATGGCATCATCAGTAAGCTCATCATTTAATTGAGCAAAACATAATTCTGCAGTCATTCTATCCAAGCAGAATTTTGCGATTTTACCTCCTTCATGGCCATCATATATGGCATACCAATAAGAATTGTGTTTGAACTTCTTGTGACAACTGCAGTCTTCGTAACAGTGTTCGTTTTGGGGTTGACCATCTTCTCTATAAACCTGATTGATTGAGAACCCTATACCAGTATTGCTACAAGTATCTAAATCGTCAGTCCAGCTTTGATTAGTAGCAAATGAAACTTTGAGAGATTTCATGATTAGTAAAACTTTTATTTAAAAGATATTTTATGAATCGAATAAGTTTACTTCACATTGCCCGCAGAATGCAATATATCTAGGGCACCGTTACTTTGTCCCAAACAATAATACTTTCAATATTCAAATATATGTTGAAATAAAATTTATCCGAAATTTTAATACGTTTTGCGACCTGCAGCGCGAAAAAACAACATTTAGGTTAACATGGTTAACCTAAAATAGGGGTGTTCGATATATATATATATATCGATATTTCGGAAATATCGTTACTTCGAACATATCGATATATCTGTGCGATATATTGCTTCAACCCGATATATCGAATCACATAGATTCGATATGTAATATCGATATATTTCATCCGATATATTGAATATTGTTACGATTATCGGTTTCGACGGATGAATTCCAATAAATAACTTTTAACAATCAATGAATAATCCTTTATTTACAAACTGAAAATAAACTCAACAAATGTCAATATCGCTTAAGTCACACTTCTGTCTACTTTACTGTACTCTAGATAACCAATTCTGACCTGCCCTCTTCCGTCCTGGTTCATTCTAGAAATGTTTTTCTAGAAGATTCCATTTCGAGAAGGTCCGATTCCCAGAACGTAGGAGCCGTTGTTACATCACATTTGCCGGAATGTTCTAGATAACCCAGAGATGGCTTCAGATATTTTCGTAACACTGTCCCCTCTCAGCTTTGATCGTACCGATCAAAGTCACAAATTTCTACTATGCTCCCTCCGAAGTATTTCGCCAAACTATCCAAATGTACAACTTTCGGCTTCGATCTTGGGTTGCGCTGGATTCTGTAAACGACGTCATTCATTCGTTTCATAACCTTATTAGCTCCTTCCCAGGCCTGTGTTGATTTCGGGGATAAACCACTCTTCAAAGTGGATTGTACAACTACACCAAGTCCTCTTCATTAAATCCGACTGAATTTGCTTTTAGGTCGTATCTGGTTTTCATTCGGTAAGTGCTTGCTTCAATCTTATCTCGAACTAGTTCATGTATCTTATTCAAATGCAGTCTCAGCTCATCTGCATATGTGCCCACTTTCAACCGTACTTCTTCGGGCTAGCAAACAATAGATCACATGGGAATCGGAGCTCTTCCAAAAAGTACCTTCGCCGGAGTGTGACCTGTAGTGTCATGAACTGATCCTTGATAAGCCATCATCAGTACTGGTAAATGTTTGTGCCTATCTTTTTGATGATCAGCTACTACCTTTGACAAATACTGTTCCATTGTACGATTAAATCTCTCTATCATTCCATCAGACTGTGGATGTAAAGGAGTTGTTCTTGTCTTTCGGATGTTCAGTATCTCCATAACTTTCTTAAAGATCTGAAGCGATGTATTAAAGACACCGCTTTCAAAATTTCGTCCTTGGTCTGAATGAAATTCCAATGGAACTCCGTATCGTGATATGAACTGATCTACCAATGTACGTGCAATAGTCTGAGTTTCTTGATTCGGAAGGGCATAGGCTTCTAGCCAGTTGCTGAAATAATCCATAGCAACCAGTATATACTTGTTGCCATCGTTGGTGGTAGGAAAACGCCCGGCAACATCGACAGCAATCCTCTCAAACGGTAATCCAACATTGTACTTCTCCATTTTCCCATGGGTTTTCTTCGGCGGTCCCTTTGTAGCTGCACATGTGGTACATTTCCTGTACCAGGCTTCTACGTCATCACGGCAATACACCCAGTAAACCTTTCTCTGAATCTTGCAATGGTTTTATTGACACCAAAGTGTGCACCGGATGTTCCACCATGCATTTCCTTGAGAAGTTCTTCTACCTTCTCCCTGGGTACAACTTAGAGAGTTTTGAGTCCTCTTTCATCTGTACTTTCTCATTTCCGCTTGAGCAGCCCATGTTCTATAACTAACGAGTCCCATTGTGCTCAAAGCGCCTTCGTAATGGATCCCATTGTTGAAATGTCTTTCCAGGTAAGCCTTCGGTTATCTCTTTTCCACTCTCTAAGAAGGTTTATATCCGGGTCTGTTTCTTGTGCCTCAATCAGTTCTTCTGTACAATTGGGTAATCCACGTTATATTTCAGAAGTGTAGATCATCCTTGTCTCAATTCGGTTGTAGTCCTTCTTAGATTGACAATGCCTTCTTTCTTCTCTACTCCTCTACAGTGGTCACATGCTTCCTTACATGGTCGTCTGGATAAAGCGTCAGCATTGTTATGGATCTTGCCCCGCCGATGTTCTACTTTAAAGTCATACTGCTGTAGTCTTTCAATCCATTTTGCGATTTGACCTTCACGTATTTTCATTTGCAGTAACCATTTCAATGCTGCATGATCTGTACGAATAAGAAATTTCCTGCCATAGAAGTATTTGTGAAAATGCTCTACAGATTTTATTAGAGCTAATAATTCCTTTCTAGTTACACAGTAATTCCTCTCAGATTTGTTGAAAGTTTTGCTATAGTATTCAATGACTCTTTCCTCACAATCTTGCACTTGCGATAAAACAGATCCGATGCCCCTATTGCTTGCATCGGTATCTAAAATAAAGAGTCCAGAGGTGTGTGGGTAAGACAAAACAGGGCTAGAGCAGAGTACAGCTTTAAGTAAGCGAAATGCTGCTCCCACATTCTCTTGTCCAGCCGAAGTTGATTTTGTTTTCTGTTAATCTTCTATAATGAGTGCATAATCCCAGAAAGCTTCTTACTTCATGTTTATCTTTAGGTCTTGGCCAATCCCTCACTGCCTTGATCTTATCCTCTGAGGTGTAGTGTACCCTAAAAATTGCACCTCATTATGAAATAGTCAACACTTTTCATAGTTCAGCTTCGAATGAGCATTCCGTAATCTGCAGAATATTTCTTTTAGATTTTCAAATGTTCTTCAAACTATGATCCCATCACCATTACATCATCTAGGTAGACTAAACAGGTTTTTCAAGTCAGTCCTTTTAGAATAATTTCCATTAGTCTCTCAAATGTCGCTGGTGCATTGCATAATATAAAAGGCATTACATCCAATTGATACAATCCACTTCCAGTTAAAAAGGCTATCATCAGGATGGATCTTCACTTGCCAATAGCCACTTTTTAGGTCTAATGTAGAAAACCATTTGGATCCTGCCAATGCTGTTAATGTATCATCAATTCTGGGTAATGGATAGCTATCTTTCTTAGTGACATCATTGAGTTTTCGATAATCCACACAAAATCTTTCTTCCTGACTAGAACAACAGGTGCTGACCATGGACTTGATGACTCCTTATAACTCCCTTCTCTTTCATGGATTCAATCAATTCAGCAACTTCCTCTTGCTTAGCTAGTGGAAGTTTTCGTGGGGCTTGTCGAATAGGGTAAGCATTCCCTGTATCAATTCGGTGTGAAACTAAATCAGTTCCCTCTAGTTCATGGTCGTCAAAAAGATCATTTTCTTCGAGTACAAATTCTTGAGCCGATTTTATTTGTTCTGGTGATAAATGTTTCCATGATATTTCAAATTTGTTCGAATCAACATATTTCTTCTTTGGTTTCTCTAAACTAGATTGTTCTTCACATCGGACTATGCATGACACAGGCTCTAAGGTAGCTCTTGGTTTTCCTATTTGAATGTCTAGTTGTTTGTTACTGATATTGGCGATTCTTACCGGTATTTATCGTTTTACTGTGGATACAGTCGTAGCCGTTAAAAATTCATTGTCATATTTTGGTTCAATGAGTCCAACGCACCACCCAGGATTGCTTTCAGGTTGAGCATAGATTATTTGTTCATAGCATGCAGGTATTTTATAAGCTTGTATCGTTTTAAGACCTACTTGTCCTTGGTTGGAGCAGTATTTTGGTATAAACTCTTCATCACTAATCTTCAAAATTCCAGAAACATTATCATACATTAGTCCATATTTCTTCACACGGTCCATTCCCAAAATAAAATCATCAGTTATATCAGCCACAGGAACCTTATGTAAAATATGAAACCTCTCTCCAATTTCTAATAAAACCTCTGCTTGTCCATGAATATAACTTTTCTCTCATGTTGCTGTTCTAAGAGTTATTTGGTTTTTCAAAGGTTGGATTTTAGACTTTGATATTATATCAGGTCTAACAAATGATATTTCAGCTCCTGTATCAACAATAATATTTACATTACGTCCTGAAATTGAACCACATACTGAGAAACTTCCACCTGCTATGCTTCTAACCCTAACGATCCTGAGGGCTGTTGTATCCACAGCTACAGTTCGCCCCCTTACTCTGACTGTTGGCAATTTTCCGAATTTCTTCTTGATGGTGGGGAATGATGATCTTCCTCTTAATCTTTTATTATTCTCATCTCTATTTCTTCTGGAACGGCATTCTCATTTAGAGTAGCAATACTTGTCGCAAACATAGCATTCACCTCTGAAGGACAATCTATTAATTCTGGATGATGAAACTATACCTTTTAGTTGGTCTATGAGCTCTGAAATTGTTGTGTCCTTTTCCATCTCTACTTTACTCACTTTATGACAAGTTCTGCTTTGGGTAGAAGTAGCTTTTGCAGCAAAATCCAGGGATCTCACTAATGCTTCATTCCCTGTTTTCGCTCGAATAATCTTAAGATGTTGAATTAATTCTGAATCTCTTAGTCCACTAATAAATGATTTGATGTTGAATAATTCCAGCATATCTTCAGTTACCACTGGGTAGGCTAAGCGAGTCAATCTCTCAATATCAGCATAAAACTACTGTAACGTTTCGTTATGTTGTTGGCACCTACCTTCCAATTGGACCTGGTGAAGCATTTCCTTGTGATTGTCCCCATATCTGGAATCCAGTGCCTTCATTAACAAAAGATAGTCTTCTTGATCTCTCTCTGATACTTTTTGTAGTACATCAGCTGCTTTACCTCTTAGAGATAAAATTAATTCTACAGCTTTCATTTTGTCGTTCCAACCATTTATTTGTGCTGCTGCTTGGAACTATGTTTTAAATACTAGCCAGGAAGTTACTCCATCAAAGGTAGGTGGTTTTGAAGTAGTTCTATTTTTTATTTGATTTGATGTCATTCCATTTTCATGTTTTCTCATATTTAATAAACGTTCATCCATATCTTTAAGTAACTGTGACTTTAATTTGCCTAATTGTTCTTCTAGGTCCTTATTAACATTGGTTATCTTAGTATTCATATCAGTAGAAATTTCCGAAATTTTGAGCTTTAAGTTCTTCATTCTCTTGCCCACGTTTTTCTAGATCTGCTAAAATATTTTCTAATAATATTTTGTCTTCTAACCTTTCTTGTTGGCGTTTTTGTTCGTCCTGTTTTCGTCGTTTTTCTTTCTCCAGCTGACGTTTTTCCTTCTCAAGTTTTTCCTGTTTTCGTCGTTTTTGTTCGTCCTGTTCTCGTCGTTTTTCTTCCTCCAGCTGACGTTTTTACTTCTCCAGTTTTTTCTGTTCTCGTCGTTTTTGTTCGTCCTGTTTTTCCTGTGGACGTTGTTCTTCTTTCTCGGCGATTTTTTTAATAAGTTTTTCGTTGACTCCATTTTTGTTGTATTTCCAGTTATTGGCATCCCACTTCTGACACCAGTTATTACGATTATGGGTTTCGACGGATGAATTCCAATAACTAACTTTCAACAATCAATAAATTATCCTTTATTTACAAACTGAAAATAAACACAACAAATGTCAATATCGCTTATTATGACACTTCTGTCTATCTCACTGTACTCTAGATAACTGTAATCTAACTAACTCTGACCTGCCATCTTCCGTTCTGGTTCAATGCATACCCTAGAGTTTTTCTAGAAGATTCCATTTCGAGAAGGTTCGATTCCCATAACGTAGGAGCCGATGTTACTTCACATTTGCCGGAATGTTCTAGATAACACAGAGATGGCTTCAGATATTTTCGTAACAATATATATCACAGAATATTATAACTATTCTCTTCACTTCTCTAGTACCTAGAGTGTAAAAAAATGCTGTTAGTTTCAAAAGTTTTTATATTCCACGATTTACATATTTAAATCTTTATTTCTAATTAGATGTTAAATCAACAAAATTACAAATTGAATGAGTTTTCAAAGGCTTCATTCAATTTCTCACAACGTTCCTTCAATGCTGGTTCTTTCAGCTGGATATTCTCTTTGAGAGTGTACTGTTTTTGATAAGTAAGGGTAAATAAAGAAAAATACTTGGCACTGCTTTTAAATTGAGTTTAACTTTATCCATCTAGCCTTCTGTTGATCAATCTAGCAAACGATGAATACCTTCTCTAGTAAGTGCTCCCTCTGGAAAATGTTTGGCACAAACTACAGAATATTTTGTGGGGGTCCATAATGCCCTAGGATTATTTTTTAGCCATTGATTCATTAGATTTCCATCATATGGAAAATGAAATACAGAAACTGGTGGTTCGCCGGCTTCGAGGTAACTTTTGTGTTCGACTTGCATCCAAGCACACTGATATATTCTCACATTCTCTGTTCAAAATTCAGTCTTCTCTTTAGGTTCTTCCATTGTGTATCACAATAACAGCGATAACTAACAACCACGTGTTCAATAGTCTAACCTGTGTTCATTTCAAATAAAGTTCTCTCAATAAAAGTATCATCTATATTGCAATCTGTTTTGCCTATTGCACTTTTAATACACTTAGTGTGTATAACGATACATATAGCTATCATTTAATTCAATTTATCAATCAATGAATTAATTGTATAGAAGGAGCAAGCTGTGACCATTATCTGCTTTGTTTGCTACAGTTTGATTCTTACAGTAGGTATAACGTGATTTGAAATTACTATAAACAAATAAAAAAACAATAAAAATAAAGTCGATTTTTGTACTTTAGGCGTCTTTACTCATATTCACCTGATTCATATCTAATAATATAAACCTATTAATATTAAAAACTAGTCTATACATAGACTTTTTTTCAAAATCAATTTATTGCCTGTTTGAGAGAGTTTGTTGATGTTTGGTTTTATATCACTCAGTTTTTACTGAGCGATATAAACTCAACTATAACTAACGAGTTCTCTGGATTTTCTGCCATTACGAACTGTCTTTGATTGATACAGTTTTATTTCCCTCTTAATTTTTTTGAAGAATTCACGTACCCGCCTATTTTTGTAACTTTCTTCGATTTTTGATGTAGAATACTTTCATTTTGTTCGTCAATCAGTAAGTTGCATATTTGAAAATCGTTTTACAATCTGGTGCTCCTCTAGTTGTGAACCTTTGTAATTTTTTTTTGTTTCCAAAGAGATTATTATAGGTAATAATTGTGATAATAATTTGACAATAATATAAATAATATTACTTTCTCTTGCGAAGTTAATGAGTAAGTGCCCATTTTCTGCCGTTATTTCATGTAGACTGCACGTTCTCTTTCCCTTTCTATTCGAATTGTACCAATTATGTTGGTACAATTCGAACCAATGAGCTGATGATTTCCTACCGATGAGTTTTTTGATTTATTTTTCGATAGAATTATTTATCAACTTCTCTGCTATGTCGGTTTCTATTTATTGCTGTCCAAGATTAACTATCAACTGTTATTCCTCTATAAATAATACACACTGTTGTATTTTCTGTTGCTCTTCTGAAAATATGATGAATTGATTTATTTCTGAAATTATTGAATTATTTTATTATATTGTTATTATGAATTAATTATTTTCTGAATTTATGAAGTAGTTCTATATTTGCATGATAACTTTATTATACGGTCATTTTGGGACTATACTGAAAACATTAACGTTTCGTGAGAATATGAGACTAAGAAATCAACATAAGTTCCATAATATGAACTTTATATTCGCACTCTAATGAATCATAGTACAACAGAATTTTCGCCCGTTTCTATGAATTCATAATTTGACATTGTCGTAATTAGTCCAAAAAACATAACTGAAAATTTTAGTGCAATAAATTCTAAAATGTCTAACACTAACATTGAAGCTGCAGATGGTGAGTAGACATTTACAGAAATAAATCGAAGAATTTTGGTTTCCAGTACTTTTAATTAATTTTTGAATACTGAAATTCACTTCAGTACTTATCGAAGTTTCAGTTTTTTCCCTCAGAAAGAACAATCAATGGAAAGGAAGTCTTCCATATTATATATAACTCATATTATTTGTTCAATCAAAAGATGAGATGATTTTCATCAATATATTGTATTTTCAGTTTTCTTTATTGGTTTTCTGTTTCACAATAAACATTCTGAAAATGACAATGCTCATCAGAAAAAAGTATTTTGTAATTTTCCTATCTATCTTATAAAATGAGCAAATCATTCTCTGATGTTAAGAATCCTCCAGTGGAATATCCACTCAGTGAAATTGAATAGGTGGTTAAAATCTCAAACTTTGAATACAATATCACTCTCCTGATCTTTTCCTATTCTTCGAAACCTGACATCAACAATTTCAAATATTCGCGGCTATTCTATTTCCTAATTTTGTAGTCACACTTTGGTTTAATTTTTAAATTGAATATTAACTTAAATTCAAACACTTGAACTTATGATTTACACTTTATTGACTACATAGGATGACGCGTTTTATGATTATTCTGTAAGCATCTGAAGAAGTCGTTTGTAACGACGAAACGAGTCATTGCTCAGAATCTTGAAGATTTTGAACAGATTTATATAGTTAGAATAGGAAAATATTTTAATAATGCATTAGGCAATAAGTAAGTAGGTTAACGCAACTATTGCGAATATCATGGGTTCACCATACTCGCATGAGTGTGATGAACGTCACTTTTAGCGAGTAAGCAGTTTATTACGTTTTACTTTAGCGAGTAAGCAGTGTTAATTTATGTATAAATACGTGAATATTTTCTTAATAAAATCAGTTCTACATCAGTAGTCAACTCATTCACCTGACAAGCAGTAGGCAGATTGAGGCCTTGTCAGCAACGAAACCCTTTCATACCGATTTCCAGGAATCGGGCGAATTGGGCATTACTAACATTCATACCTTAATAACATTCTTAGATTTATGGTTAGGGATTAGCACCCCATATTTCTATACATGTTCCTTCGAGCTACAGTTGAACCACTACAAGACTAGCAACCAAGAGGGCCATCAGCGTCTATCGAGGGGCAGTCACATACGAAAGGATCCACAGTCCAGGTCCTTCACCTAAACTACAAGACTAGCAACCAAGAGGGCCATCAGCGTCTATCAAGGGGCAGTCACATACAAAAGGATCCACAGTTCAGGTCCTTCAACTAAACTACAAGAATAGCAACCAAGAGGGCCATCAGCGTCTATCGAGGGGCAGTCACACACGAAGAGATCCACAGTCCAGGTCCTTCAACTAAACTACAAGACTAGCAACCAAGAGGGCCATCAGCGTCTATCGAGGGGCAGTCGCACACGGAAGGATCCACAGTCCAGGTCCTTCGACGTAAAAATTCAAGACTAGCAACCAATAGTACCATCAGCGTCTATCAAGGGGCAGTCATACACGGAAGGATAAACAGTGCAGGTCCTTCAACGTGAAAATACGAGACTAGCAACCAATAGTACCATCAGCGTCTATCAAGGGGCAGTCATACACGAAAAGATCCAAAGTGTAGATTCTTCAACTAAACTACAAGACTAGCAACCAAGAGGACCATCAGCGTCTATTGAGAGGCAGTCACAAAATAAAGGATCCACATTCCAGGTCCTTCAACACTGAAACGAATCCAAGGTGAAGTTAACCGATCAAGAGAGCCTGATTGTAAACCGGGTCAGATGGGGGAATTTAGTACAGCCGTCGATATAAATCCCTTGATGTTAGATCGTCGGGGCCCCCAGCATGTTCAAAATCTTTGAGATTTCTAACAGATTTTCTATACACAATTAATAACACAGGCCAACACACATTTTGGTGCCTGCGATTTTTTAACTGTTCCTGAGTAATTTTTGGATGCAGAATGTGAAAAAGTTCTCAGATTTTGTCTATCAGATCTAGTTTTTGAGATTTTTTAAAAAATTGTGTATATAATTTACGTTATAACTGTTATAATATATAATATTACTATTGACAGTTAAAAAAAACAAAGACACATGGATTTAAGTATTTATTGCAAAAACTTAATTTACATAATTACATTACTCACTAATCACATAAAAAATTTCTTTTATACGATTTTCTAGAATGGAGTTTACTAGGGCAGTCTCGCTGAAGGCTCCAGCAGTAGTCCGCCATCATGTGGCTATCCCATCGTCCTTGATAACGATCTTCCATAGTTTTAATATCCTGGTGGAATCTTTACCCCTGTTCTTCACTACAATCACCTAAGTTTTCTGGAAAACGATCTAGGTGGCTGTGGAGGTAGTGAACTTTTATACTCATGTTACAGCCGAGAATATTAAAATTTGAAAGCATAGTTTCCACTAATTCTACGTAATTCTCTGCTTTATGATTGCCAAGAAAATTTTGTACTACTTTAACAAATGAACTCCAAGCGTTAGATTCAGTCTCGTTCATTGATGTGGTGAATTGTGGATCTTTAACAAGTTGCCTTATTTGAGGACCATCAAATATACCAGCTTCCAGTTTTTCCGTGCTAATGCCAGGAAATTTACGTGACAAATACCCAAAACAATTTCCATCTCGATTTAAGGCCTTCACAAATTGCTTCATTAGGCCTAGCTTGATATGCAAGGGCGGAAGTGAGATTTTTTCTCTTGAAACCAAAGGTTTGTTGATCACGTTTTGTATTCCTTGAATCATGACATCTCTTGAAGGCCAATTTTTTGTTAACCCAGTGCTCATTTTTAGCTCTGCTGTCCCAAAGGCACAAAAAACAAGGATATTTTGTATAACCACTCTGCTGTCCAAGGAGGAAGTTAATCATTTTTAAATCAACACAAATTGACCACTGATGTTCTTCGTATTTGATTTTTCTCAAAACTAATGCTATTGTTTCATATTCTTCCTTCATGGTAGTAGAATGACCAATAGGAATTGAGCCATATTTGTTACCGTTATGTAAAAGAACACATTTTAAACTACGTTTTGAACTGTCAATAAAAAGGCGCCAATCATCTGGAGTGTATTCAGGCAAACCCATTTTTTCTAAGAGCCCTTTTATATTGTTACAGAATACCAAGTCATTTTCCTGAGTGAAAAAAGGCAGCAGATCCTTATCTCTTTTACGATAAAATGTAATATTAGTACCTCGACAAAGTAGATTTTTTTCTTTTAATCTGGATGCAAGTAATTCATCGGATTCCTTTGAGATATCCAGGTCTCTTATAAGATCGTTTAGTTCTTCTTGATTCAAACACTGCGGAGTTGCTAAATCTGCTTCAAAATCGCTGTCGTTTTCTGATTGAATTCTTTTAACTTCGTCAGACGTTGATGTTTCTCTATCATTTTCTGTCAGTTCAGGTAGACTGCTGAATGATGGAACGGGTATTTCTTCCGAATGCACTATAGGCCTTCTTGCAGAATCTAGATCAGGATATGTCCATTTGTGTCTATTGTTTCTATTTATGCCTTTAATATTAACGAGACAAAAATAGCAGTCGTCATGATGTTTCCGCGGTTCTCTCCAAACCATTGGTACACCAAACTTTAGGCACTTCCTCTTTCCAGTTGTCCACTTACGCAAATGTTCAACACATGTTTTACATATAAAATGTGGGGCCCAAAATTTATCTTGATCTCCTAAATGAACGCCAAAATAGGCAAGATAAACTCTTTTCACAAAGTCAGAAATCGTTTTTCTGCTCTCTTTCAAAGTGTATTCACCACACACATAACAAAAAAAATCGGGATGATTTACACAGGTACGTCTGCTTGTGGATGCCATTGTTTCAGTTTAGTGTCTTGATACTACAAAACGACCAAAATTTACACAAAATGATAGCACAACTTTACTTGGGAAAACTCAGTAATATACTAATTCAAGTACAGCCAAGCAGGTTTAGAAGGATCGGGTCATAGGCAATTACAGGTATAAAAGTAATTAAGAGCATTGTATTGAGCAGTTCCTAGTATAGGAACATTGGGTCAGGGACAATTCCAGGTATCCATTTGGCTAATTACATTCTGGGAAATTTCTGTTTTGACGATTAAGTACATATTTATTTCTTTATTTGTTGTCCTTTATCAGAAAAAAATATATCATTTAACCTGTAACGTGTATCTCAAAAACTAGAGCTGATAGAGAAAATCTGGTGGCATTTTTGGAATCGGCACATTAAAAACATTTTTTTTCATTTTGTTGGCCTGTGTAATAGAACCGAGTTAGATGGGAGAAGTTAGTACAGCCGTCGAGATGAAGCCCTTGTTGCAAGATTCTCGGAGCCTCCCAGCATGTTCAGAATCTTGAAGATTATGAACAGATTTATATAATAGGAAAATATTTCAATAATGCATTAGGCAATAAGCAAGTAGGTTAACGCAACTATTGCGAATATCATGGGTTCACCATACTCGCATGAGTGTGATGAACTAATTTATGTATAAATAAGTGAATATTTCCTTAATAAAATCAGTTCTACATCAGTAGTCAACTCATTCACCTGACAACGAGTAGGCAGATAGAGGCCTTGTCAGCAACGAAACCCTTTCATACCGATTTCTAGGAATCGGGAGAATTGGGCCTCAAATTGGTTATCCATCAGTCGGCAACTAATCATCCCCTGACAAGGAGTAGGCAGATTGAGGCCTTGTCAGCAACGAACCCTTTCATACCGATTTCCAGGAATCGGGAGAATTGGGCCCTACATTAGTTGTCCACTGGTAGATAATTAATCAACATCTGACAAGGAGTAGGCAGATTGAGGCCTTGTCAGCACCGAACCCCTTTCATACCGATTTCCAGGAATCGGGAGAATTGGGCATTACTAACATTCAAACCTTAATAACATTCTCAGATTTATGGTTAGGGATTAGCACCCCATATTTCTATACAGTCATGCTCTATAGTCAATAAAGTGTAAATCATAAGTTCAAGTGTTTGAATTTGAGTTTATATTCAATTATAATAGATTTACATCAAGTAAACGCCAACACTATTAAATTAATTTTTAAAGATGTTCCTTTATCAACCTCCGAGTCTATTTTTCATATGTGTAAATTTTCTGGTAAAAACTCTATTGTACTCCTTTTTTCATGTCATTATGCTCATTCCTAATGTGTACACTTCTAATACACATTACCTGCTATTTTTGCATTCTCCCTTAACAAGCCTATCAAGCGAGGTTAATTAATGGAACCCAAGATTTTTTCAAATTTATTTATTTGTTGTGAAAATGACCACAGTTTCCTGACACATATAAAAATTAAACGCGAAGGTGAAACTATAATGTCTCGAAAGATATTTAGATTTCAAACTGAATATTGAAAATGTTTCAATTGAAAATTCTATATAATTATCATTTAACAAAAACGCTTAATATAAGCAGCTCATCAAATATCCAGAATAAAGAACCTTGAATTGCTATCGACATATAATTTTGTCAATAGATTTTTTCTCTTTCGATTGATATGTATATTAGCTTTCATACGTAATCATGACTTTTCTTTGCAGAAACTCAACCTGCTGCAGAAGAGGTAAGCATAATAAAACACATAATTATGTAATTAGAGAAGTTGAAATATGTAAAGTGATTGTGATATAAAACTGTAACTATATATATATATATATATATATATATATATATATATATATATATATATATATATATATATATATATATATATATATATATATATATATATATATATATATATATATATATATATATATATATATATATATATATATATATATATATATATATATATATATATATATATATATATATATATATATATATATATATATATATATATATATATATATATATATATATATATATGTATGTAAAACTTGGTTCTCGGAATGAGCCGCGTTCTAGATTTGTATAATCTCGACGTTTCGGCTTCCATTGTGAAGCCATCTTCAGGAGTTGGAATAAATTAGTAGGGAAAAGGGTTATTCGGTTACGTGGCCTCAATCTGCCTACTCCACGAACTGAATGAAGGAGTCAAGTTGACTCCGAAGAGTAGGCAGGTTGAGACTTCGGAGTTAACTATTAGAAACGATTTGGCTCGTGGAGTAGGCAGATTGAGGCCACGCAACCGAATCATTTCTTATCGTTCCTAGTTTCCCTCATTTGGTTCGTGGAGTAGGCAGATTGAGGCCACGTAACCAGGTAACCTTTTCTCATTTTCCTTCATTCAGTTCGTGGAGTAGGCAGATTGAGGCCACGTAACCGAATAACCCTTTTCCCTACTAATTTATTCCAACTCCTGAAGATGGCTTCACAATGGAAGCCGAAACGTCGAGATTATACAAATCTAGAACGCGGCTCATTCCGAGAACCAAGTTTTACACATACTTCTGACCGCGGAAACCTTTCTGAACATATATATATATATATATATATATATATATATATATATATATATATATATATATATATATATATATATATATATATATATATGACTGTAACTGTTGGACATATTTGAAATGTGTTAACACAATAAAAGCTCAGTATATAACCACAACACATAACAGTACGTACAGTTTCAATACCATCACCCTATATCCCAAAAAAAAACTGTTATATTCAGCCTGGATGACAAAGCAATACACTTCGATGACTGGGAAAATAGAGCGCAAACTACAAGAAAAGTAAATCTTGTCCTAACATGAGTGACTGCCTAATAAAAATGATGAAATGATTTAAGAAGAGAGTACCTACGTAAATATCGCATTGGAGATACTAACAAATCAACTAAGAACAATAATAAAGTTGAAACCCGAAAAAACATCTATATCGTCACCAGTTATAGACACTATCCCGTCAACTTGAAAATGTGCTTTCAAAACATAAAATTGGAGTAGCACATAAGATATACAACCCTCTGAATCAATGTTTCCCTAAACTAAAAATAAAACAAAAAAAACGCAAGTAGTCTATCGAATCCCATTTGAAAATTGCGAAGGTATTTACATCGGCCAAAGTATACAGAACTTGGACACCGTTTTAAAAGGACATAAATATGACAAGAAAAACTACTTCCCTCAAAAAACATGAAAAATAACAGAATTATGAGTTTTACTACGAAAACACAAACATTCGAACACCACATAAAAAGACCTAGAATAACTAAACAAGATGTATAGCAATTTAATATAAATCAAAATTCTACCTCTTAGAAAATCAAAAGTGTGAAATGTTGACAAATACGGACAACAGGTGCAGCGAGCGTTTTTGCATTTACCGATCGTATGAGTTTTCGGGAATCATACGAAGATAGTTTCACAAACAATTGCGGTCCAGTTGAAAGTGAAAGACACCATTATATTTTAATTTCACTCTTAATATCGTCCTCTATGTAATTCTGAAATGTTATTGTTTCGTTGTTTAGATTTTAATGGTGAGTTTACTAGAGTCCAACCCTTTCTTTACAATTTTTGCTGTTCAGAAAAAGGCTTGAACACCGGCCGAAACGTTAACAATATAGAGAAACACAATTTTCACAGATAAATTTTGAATTATCTACATATGCACTCAAATTCTTTATAATCTTCATTAAATGATATATACAAATATAAAAGAAAGGTAGAGAAAATAATTTTTAATATATATATGTGAAAATATATGTTTGAAATTATAAAAAGTCGAAACAAAGAAGTGTAAAGGACGTTTCGGAGGCTTCTTCTGCTTGCTAAGCAGTGTAAATATTTTCTTGCAGATGATTCGTTGTTTGACCTGGTCAATATCAATCATCTACTTCTACAACAATAACAGACCTCTCAATAATTGGTTTCTCTTCCCGGTTTCGGGACCGGAATTGAAATTCACGAATTCCTTAAAGTTAGTCAATCCTGAGACTTTTGATCAAAATATCGAAATATTTATATATGATATATTCCGAAAATATTATTCATATATTATATTTCTAAATATTTCGAAATTTCGATTTAAAGTCTCAGTATTGGGTAAGTATGAATGATTCGTGAATCTCTAGAATATATATATATATATATATATATATATATATATATATATATATATATATATATATATATATATATATATATATATATATATATATATATATATATATATATATATATATATATATATATATATATATATATATATATATATATATATATATATATATATATATATATATATATATATATATATATATATATATATATATATATATATATATATATATATATATATATATATATATATATATATATATATATATATATATATATATATATATATATATATATATATATATATATATATATATATATATATATATATATATATATATATATATATATATATATATATATATATATATATATATATATATATATATATATATAATTTAGAGATTTTTCAGTTATATCATTATATCATCATCATCTTCAGCCTCTGTCCGTCCGCTGCAGAACGAAGGCCTCCCCCTGTCTTCGATAAGATTCCATATCGGCAGCCTCTCTCTTCCAGGCAACGCACAGCCAATCCACAAGCTGCTTATCCCATTGATCGTGAGGGCGCTTTCTTGGTCTTAACCTGTCTCTGGGCTCCCAATCACCAACCACAGCTGACCAAGGCTCATCTCTTGTTTGGGCTAGATGCCCTTACCATTTCCACTTTGACCTTTTCACACACTTCACGTGTTTGTTTAACCCTCACCTTTGTTTAACCTTTTATCCAGCTGCATATATGTATATATATATATATATATATATATATATATATATATATATATATATATATATATATATATATATTTCATTTCGAAAGTTTTTAGCAATAACAGGCTTCTTTTGATATGAAAAAATTTATTTTTGTTGACGTTTCGTTGTTATATTACAACTTTGTCAAAACTAATCAAACTTTATTATTAATTTTAATTTATTATTTCATAATGATTTAAAATGATTTTAATTTTGTAATTGCTGCGATTGTCGAAGGAAAAGATGGTATTGTTTCGAGAAATCAAACATTTCATTGTTTATCATCATATCAATAAAGATATTATAATAACTGGTTATCCTAATACGACCGACTTGCATATTCCACAGTTCTCAATGCTGCCAGTAAAATTAAAACAATGAGTGATTGATGTTCTGTTCTAATCTCATCACATCAAATTGTGCATTGTTAGATGACTTCTTTTGATAAGTTGTATCAATGCCTAATTGATTGACATTTATATAAAATTGGCTGTTCTTGTTTCAGACAATTAAATTACAATTTGAAAATGGCTCATCGCCGAAACGCATTAAGGAGAATTTCATTGTAAAAAACTAGAGAAGAATTCTCTTCCTTTAGTATAATGACCTACCCCCAAGAATGAGAAATTAAATTGAAATATATATATATATATATATATATATATATATATATATATATATATATATATATATATATATATATATATATCTGGTACAATTTTGTAATATTAATTTCTGCTGATTCGCTGAATTGGTGCTAATGAGAGCATTTCTCTCTTGATCCCACGTGAGGACAAGAGGCAAAGCAAAATTTGTGTTTCGGCGGTCCCATCAATAACTTCTATATCAGTACAAATCTCCTCTTAAAACTGAATAGAAAATTAGCAGAATCAAGATGCACAAGTTCATTGTAAGATAATTTGAATATTATAAGGAGAAAGTCAATATTGGCAATGGGCATGATGACAGTTTTTTAAAAACGAGCCTATAATGTCCACAAATGTATACTATTTACAAAAAATAAGATATTTCTGCAGAAATCAAGAGTTTAATCATTGTTTTGTAGATTCTAGTATACTATATAATATTTGGTAATAATATTTTGTACGTGGTCTAAATGTAAAAATATAAACAATCTATTTCGAGGTCTAACCTCGAAATTTCATCTCATTGATGTTATATTATGTATTTTATTCAAATTTCAGTTACCAAATGATATGGATAATTATATGGAATATCATCTGATGGGATCGTCAAATCGTGTAGGATCGTGTCAAAGATCCGCATGAAACCGGGGTGTATGCCCACTAAATTTCAATGTCAACCAGATAGAAGGAAACGAACATCAGATGCTACAGAAAGACCATATATTCTCAAAAAACAAAGAAAGACATTGATAGGAGAATGTCTGAAAGATTTAGAGGAAATAGGTACAAAGCATGTGGAACTTGAAGAGGTGTCATGTGGAAGTTCATGTAGGTACTTATTTGTAAAACAAATTTATTCCACTTCTTTGTAAATCTTTGTAAATGTGTATTTGAAGGTAATATTTTATAAATACTATTTTTTTGTCTTTTTCAGCTTCACAAGCACCCATAAGCAATACTTCACAAGAAAATGCAAATAAGATGGTGGATAAATCAATCCAAGTATATACGACAAATAAGTTTCGAAGTAAAGCCACTCAAACAAAAACTAATTTAGTTAATCAAATGACTTCTCCTTTGAAACCTTCTACATCATCTGTTTGCTTCTACATTCGCTGTTTGCCTTAATAAATCCTTGATCCATAACTCGTGTTATTTTAATAACATTCACACTCAAATAGTGAAATTGAATTAATAAATGAAAACACAGTCGTAGTGGAGGTTAACAATACGAAATGTAATTTTGGCGCCGTCTCGTGTTTACTTGACACTGACGTCATGAGCTCTGATTGGTGTTCAAGATATCATGGCGGATTGCCTTATTTTGTAGTTTTATTTTATAAAAATATATATCAATCACACTCTTAATAAGAAAAACAATGCTTGTTTTTTATCCTAAGCTTCAAATTATGGGAAGAATTTCTCCAACTCAAAATATCATTTTCAATTATTGTGGAAAAAGTTAAGAAGATTATATAAAATTATGATGGTAGGAATTATGATTATGTATTATTATTTATTTTATCGAAATAGGTGGATGCATCTGCACCTCTTGAATCAACTACTCCATCAGAGGCGACACCTACAGTACCTACTACACCTACAGCTGCCACACCTTCTCAAGAATTCACCCCGCCTTTTGCATCAACGCCAGTTAACGCACAGGAAAATGCTCCAGCTACACCCACTTCACCTGCTAAGAAGAACATCCGTTTTATGGATGAAAGGTAAGTGCTCTTATTATCCTGTGATCTAATTTTACAATTATGGAAACTTCATATTGAATATAGTCACATTTTTCAACATTTTCGAATATTTATGTCAATTCGTCGAATTAACACTGCCGGAATAGTTATCAATTTGATTCTTTATACATAACTCGAATGATTTTTCATTTGAATACAACAGGTTGATTGCGTGATGAATCGTGCATTGATTGAGGGTATTTATGACATTTAAAAAGCTCTCAACAAGAACACCAATTTCACCTTCCACTACCGCTTTTGAAACTCGATAACAAGTAGCACCGGATTCTTTAACTATTTCAATATTTTCATTTAAGTATTTCATTTCAATTTTATTAAAGTGCTTTTATTCAGATTTAAATTCAATAGTTGCAATCACATAATCCATATCATATGTTACTTGTACTTTTCACAATTTTATCAATCCTATTTACGAAATAAAAACTGAGTACACTCATCTGTAGCCCATCTCTAACAAGCTCACCAGTTGATACCCTTCGACAAGCCGAAGTCTTTACAAAATTGTTCACATTTTTTCATCACTAAAACACTACATACTTCATCTAGAATGAAGTGTTTTTCTCAAAGCCACTTTCTGCGTGATGAAGTTTATTTCGCCATATCCACAACTACCCCAGAAGATTGATGCATATAATGAACTTGATTAGAAATTGGAGTAATAAGGTATCTTCAAAACATTGGCATTCACATAATACTTCAGAACGTTGAAACTGTATATTATTGTACATAATTTCTCATTACTTGGCTTGTGCTTTCAACATTTGAATATAGACTCCATATGAAGTTCAAGGTGTTTGGCTGTTCGCATTTATGTCAAAAATTGGGTTTCCTAGAAAAAAAATTTTGAATTAAAAATACCTTTTCTATTGGTGGTGACAATAATACATTTAATTATTTGTTTGTTCACTTCTAGTTTTTTCTTCCTTGATCGACTCAGCACCAGATATACTCGTATAGCATAATTTGTGTTTTAATGCTCTTTATTGATTGTTTTTACTATCATTGATAACTAAGAGTCATGCGCATACAAAATATCACCAGAGAGTTCAATAAAGATGTAAGGAAAAACATGATATGGATAATAAACACAATAATCCTCAATAATAAGACATTTATTCCCAACAGATATACATCCAATTACAGAGAAAAAATTACAAAAAAATTACAATTTACAAAAAATTGCAAAATTGTACACAAATAATAATAAATAAGAAAAGAAATTAACAAAAAAAAACAAAAATAGGGAGTATAAGCTAATATATACAACGAAAAAATTAATTCAAAATAAATTTAAATAGTATTGAACAATAACCAGATAACTTAAAACAAATATGAAATATTGTCTATTACAAAGTTACGTATGGTCAGCAGAAGTTGACCATTTAGTAACGAAATATGTTTGATAAATAAAAATAAAATTAAAATCGATTGCGTTAGTATTATCTAGTAAACAAATAAAATAACTAAAATTAAAATAATATTTGAAATAATATTTATAACTAAGACATATGTGGACAACAGAAGTTCAGGAAAATATCACGACATCCCAATGCGCTGTTCTGAGTGGCATGCCAAGATAACTGCTAGCCGATCAAAATAGATATCACATCGACCGCAACAAACATCATAAAGATTACATATAAAATTGATAGGAGAACGTGACATAACATTTGATCTGCTGTAAGCGACATAAAATGTATTATTCCGCCTCAGACCAGGCCTTGGTACGCGAATATTTATTTTGCTGAGAAGAAATGGTGAGTCAATCGAATTGTGCAAAATTTTGAAGAGAAATGTTAGGCCGAACCGTTCACGCCTCAACTTCAATAATTCAATTCCCAAACTATCAGTTAGGATAGAATGGTCGAAGCCTCTAGAAGGATATTGCCCATAACATCTGAAGTACATATACTTCAAACATTTCCTCTGAACTGCCTCCAAGTCGACAATGGAATTAATGTACACAGGAGACCAAATTATAGACGCATATTCCAGTTTACTACGAATAAAGGAGTAGTAAAGCGTTTTCATAGTGTCAAGATTAACAAAGTTGCCCCAATTTCTAACCAAATAACCCAGCATCCTAGAAGCAGAAGCCGTAATGCAAGTTATATGTTTAGAGAAGGACAGCTTACAGTCGAAAAGTACCCCCAGATCCTTAAACTCAACACATCTATCTAGAATTTGACCTTCCAATGTATAACTATGATGAATTGGAAACAATTTTCGAGAAAATGATACAATTTTACATTTACTGATATTCAGTTTCAGCCCATTGCTGTTACACCACAAATTAACAGCGTCAAGGGAAGACTGTAATCTGACACAATCATGACGATCGTTAATAGCAGCAAATATTTTCAAATCATCTGCAAAAAGCAGATGCATGCAGTTAAGCTGTGAAGAAAGATCGTTTATATATATAATAAACAACAATGGACCCAAGTTGGACCCCTGTGGCACACCAGACGAGGCAGAATAGAGTGCAGATTCATTACCACCATGTTCAACATATTGAAAACGATCCGAAAAATATGACTGCATCAAATTTAACAACTGTGATGAAAAACCTATATCCTTCAATTTTGACAACAGTGTATAATATATAATACGCATCTTTCGTGAATTAGAAAAGACAGATCTCATAAAAATTTCACTTTGCAATGTATATACTGAATTATGTTCGAAGGACTATTATCGTTATCAAACGATTTCCGTCCCCAAGATTCTTGATCATAGTTCATATTTTGCCACCTCACATCAGTAAATTCATTTTATGATTCAAATAATTTCAAAATTTCGTTGGTGCCATTTGTTCCTAATATCAGAATCAAGAAAGAATAGGTTGCTACGTCAAAGCCGAAATATAGTAATAACGATTTATGCGTGATTGATATAATTCTCAAACATTCATTCCTTAAAGGAAAACGAAGGCATCACATTTTACACGTTCACATAGTATAATAATATTATTTTATTTATCACTTTATTTCATATTATACCTAATACTCTTTTGATAAATTTTTTGAATGAATATTCTAGTATTTTTTTGAATATTTCATTCAGTGTCATTAAAAAAAAAGATGTGTATACTTGTATGATACGTATCTTCATTTTATTGAAGAAATCGCGAATAGGCTCCTGAAATATAGGAATAATCTCGAGCATTCTACTAACACAACTTAAGGATATATGAAAACATCATTCGATGACATCGTTTCATTAGAAAATTGAATTTAGGGAATATCTACGGGTAATATAATGATCACACTGAAATAGGAACGATTGTCATAAGTGCTTGTATGAAATTTAAGATGATCAACTCACATTGATGTGTTGTGTAAGAGATTGAATAGTTAATTTTTTGCAATTACTAGAATCAAGAACATTTTACCTATGAGTTGTTTTATTAATGTATATTTTAGCTTAGTGTATAGTCATTTGTCATACAATATTTTACTCTGGGGTAGTAGTACTGACCTATCAAGAGCATTTGTAGCACAAAAACGAATTCTACGTGCAATATTTAGCGTCAGTCCATTGTAATCGTGTAAATCACTTTTTATTGAGAACAAAATATTAACCCTACCTTGTATATACATCCTCAAATGTTTAATATATGCTAAGGAAAATAATAACAACTGTATAAAATTGTCGAATCATCAAAGATATGTTACGAGAAATACGCAAACTTTGTTGTTACCCAAACATAGGACCTACAAATTTGAATGCTCTCCATTATACCGAAGTAGCAAGCTATTTAATCACTTACCAACATTTATAAAATCATTGAAATTAAAATTGTTCAAAAGGGAAATCAAGAATCTACTTTTGAAAAATGGCTTCCATTCTGTAAATGAATATCTGTGTAAACCCTTAGTTGATTAAGTTCATTAAATTTGTTGACTTGTCCTATACACAATGTAGTGTCTAAAGGGATTAAATAAATTATTATTATTATTATTATTGATAATATATCAGACTTGGAAGGCGAATACACGACTATACTACAATCTCATATCTCCGACCAGCTCTCGTGACAGCTTTCAAAATTAGCTGTGAAAACAAACAAAAAAAAAGGGTTTAAATGAAGCATTTCAGTGATGTAGCTGAACTCTCTTTCATAAACGATTTGAAAGAAGTTGATTCGAATGAAATTTTCAATAAAAACCGTATCAAGTAAACGAAATGTGAGAGCATTTTTTCGGCAAATCTTATTACGCTTTTGAAAAATTTCCTCTAAGTATGGATCACTCCTGAGAAAGAACCAAAATATATAAAGTCAACCGTAATCTATCAGTATGAACAGATACTTGATAAGTTATATAAGGTTTCAACTTGTAGATCTGTTTATAGAAAATAAAAAAAAATGACATTAGACTTCGAGAAAGCAAGAAAATTGAACATCAGGATAAAATACAAAATGCGAATAATAAATCCAAAGCTGCACGGCAGGTAATACGAACTGTTACAGTTAAAACACACAATAAAACAACAAAAAGAAAAAAGAATAACAAGCCACCCAGTAAAAGTATTGTTGATGAGACACTTCGTCAAAAAAGTTGGAAACAAACATAAACAAGCTAGAAAACTCTTTTTTATGTTGAAACAACAGAAAAATAATCACAAAACACTATAAAAAATATTAATAACAAGGATACTGTTGGATATGATGACATTCTTTTAAAAATAATTTTGATGGCTTTCAACGAAATAAAAATAACACTATGCGACAAAACAAACCAGTCCGTTTTCACTGGTATTTTCCCTGATGCACAAGGATTGCTATTATGAAACCTATTTACGAGAAAGGAAACCATGAAGACATGAATAACTACAGAGTAACAGACCTATCAGTTTACTTACTGCATATCAAAAAACCTTTGAGAGGTTTATAGCAGACAGACTGATAGCATTCTTTACTGAAAATTCGAGATTATGAATAAAAATAAAGATGGTTTCACAAGAAAGAAGAGCATAGAGACAGCCATATAAGAACTACTCAAAACTATACGTGGGGAACTATAAGAGGGCTTGTTTCTGGACCTAAGGAGTGCTTTTGACTGTATCGAACATTAGCAACATCTATGAATGATGGAATTAGATGTATTAGATGTAGAACTTTGAGATTAATAGGTAGTTTTTTCAAAAATAGAATACAGAGACTAACTATAGAGGATGAGGGTAAAGTATTTTGCTCTGATGATGAAGTCTCTTCAATAGGAATGCATTAGGGCGGAATATTAGGACCTTTCTTTTTCGTTATATACATAAATGACCTACCTGATCTCATTGAATTATTCAAACCGAAAATATTTATATATGCAGATGATACCAATATTGTACAAACTGAAAACACAATAGCAGAAGCAATAGATTATACAAAGGATGTGTTTGACATAGCTCAGAACCGGCGCATCACGAATAGATTAAACTTGAATGAAAGTAAAACAGAATGTGTTATCAATAAATTCAATGGACGATGAATCTACTCTGTGATAGTTCATATTTAAATGAGAGGTAACAATAAAAACTTGTCTGAAAATCACTGACTGAACAGTTCTTTATTCGACTAGTTTCGCCTTTTACAGCATTATCAAGAAAGCATTATCATTCTTGATAATGCTGTAAAAGGTGAAACTAGTCGAATAAAGAATTGTTCAGTCAACTGACGAGTTCTCAGTAGAACAAAACAGTTGTCTTGTGCTTCGATTAGGCGTTGCATCGATTTCAATTTCATCCATTTGGATGAATTAGTGCCATCTAATTTGCGCTAGTAGAAACGCTCGGTTATCCCTGTCTATAGGTCGTCAGTATTCGATATTCTCTAACAATTATTCCTTGGAATATTAGGGAGACATCAGATTGTACAAGTTTCACAAAGCCAGCTCAGCTGTATATTCTTTTGAATAATTAACTCTTGATGATAGTTAAACTGGCATTATATTTGGCAAGAATTCTAATTACAGAGCTCCAATCGGACTAGCAGGAAAAATGTAAGGTAATACCTGGTGTTTCGAAAACTATTCAAAATTACTATCACCCGGAATATTACCTGTGAAATACATACTGGATTGTCATACAACTATAAAAATGATAACGAAAGTAGTTAGGAATGGTTTTTCATTAACATTGAAATGCGTATGAATGACAAAATTTCAATAATTAAACTACTTAAATAATTAGACTATTAAAAAATGATAGTAACCATTTTTCATATTTTATAAACTCAAAGATTTCTCTCTGAGTTCAAAATTTAGGTAGGTAAATGTACTGCACAAAAATTTTGAAGACAATTCTTGATTTGGCTTTTTGTATTCTTTCCAATATAATAATAATAATAATAATAATATAGTTTATTTAACATAAATTGGCTACAGAATTTTGTAATATATAAATTGGCACATTGTTTTCTATGATATGACTTTCCTACTGTCAAATCCAAAATGTAAATAAACAAAAACTACTCTATTCCCACAAAGGCTTTGCCAGAGCGTGGGATATGCAAACAGATTTCGAAATTTTCAACATACAAGGTGTTTTTTCAAGTTTTCAATAATTTTATATACTTTGTGGCTACTAAGTGGCTCCATCGAACCCTGTTTATGACATTTCAATGCTAAATATCACAAAAAACATCGGGGTGGTATGACAGCCATGATCCCAAGAAATAACATAAAAAGTAATCAACGAAAACAATATCCTGTCTATTGGTTATTGAGCACGTCAGAAGCAGTATTTCTAGAACCAAATCGGTGACCTCTACTCACTCTTCAAGTTTTTGGGTTCACAAGGAAACTTGAGAATGAATTGTGCTATCAAATAAACGATAATTCATATATATATATATATATATATATATATATATATATATATATATATATATATATATATATATATATATATATATATATATATATATATATATATATATATATATATATATATATATATATATATATATATATATATATATATATATATATATATATATATACCTTATATATATTTATATATATATATATATATATATATTTATATATATATATATATATATATATATATATATATATATATATATATATACTACCTCGCCCGGCAAACTTTGTACGCTCATCTACTTTTCTCTGAATATTTTTCGAAAAACCGGAAAAACTTGTTTTACTATTTGTGCTACACTAGCTTGTTTTTAATATTCATCCAGTGTGGAGCCAGGGGTTTACTCACTTACGAAGGGACTGCAATATTTCCTGTTGTTTCAAATCAGTCGAAGTATCAAAAAATGCCCATATTAACACGTTTGATGTAATGAATGTGATTAACCTGTACGTGCTATAGTTGAATGGCATGTTCCTAATTTCGTATCTAGTACTTGCCCCATATATCTCATCATTAATTATATGAGATATTTGCTAGATATAAGTAAAAAAATGTTCAAAATTTTGTCCATTCCCGGAAACCAATGAATATTGTGGCTCTGGTGGTCTATTCGAATTGACTCTTCACACAATATTTTGTGGCACATTGGTAATATTTTATTATCAATAACAATGAAGCTTTGCCTTGAAATATTGATACAGAACGTTCATTGCTCCAATAGAAATTTTAAAAACGAAATTTCAACTGTAAATTAGAGAAAACTATGTATTCTTCTTTATAATCAAATATAATACGTGCTATGTTAGGAAAGTGTATGTAAGTAAGACTTACTGAAATTTCATATTAAATTGAAGTTTTTATATAAGTCGTGATAGCTTTAACCGAGACACTAACACTAACACTAACACTAATACTAACTAACCGAGATGTGTGATAAGATATTCAGTTTTTTACATCCTCTTCTTGAGAAATAATAATTATTTCTCACTTATATTATTAATTAAGTATTATCAAATTTGCCAATTTTACAGGCAATTTTTAAAATTTTGTCCCTGATAATAACAAACACAACAAAAAAATAGTGAAATCGGGCCAGCCGTTGATTCTACATTTTGGTTAGAAACATTTGTATGGGAAAAAGGAATGAGCTGCTTTTAGGGTTTTCTCGGCAATTATTGGAATTTTTCTCGCCGTAAAACCATTCTTGGACTTCAACGAACTTTCTAAAGAAAGAATTGGCGAAATTGGGACAAGCATTGTTGAGTTATGCGCTTACCAATACATTTTGCGATTAATTTTTATATATATATATATATATATATATATATATATATATATATATATATATATATATATATATATATATATATATATAAGTGTGAAGGTTTCTTGGGAATGAGCACAGTTTAAAATTGATGGAGTAATTATTTATTCGACATATGTTTCGGCTCTAGGCCTTTTTCAAGAATATTATAGGTTTATTGTTGGTTGGAAATTGACTTCAATTTCACAAATCTTTCGTAAAGCTGAATAGTGCGAGAATTATGGTCTATGGGTAACATCTGTAGGTTTATTTGTTTAGGACATGCGCATCTTCCGATGAATTCTTATCTCTGGTTTCATGGGCGTGCAGTTCTTGGATTTTGAAACTCCCATGAAACCAGAGATAAGAATTCATGGGAAGATGCGCATGTCCTAAATAAACGAACCTAAATATGTTACCATTAGACCATAATTCTCGCACTATTCAGTTTTACGAAAGATTTGTAAAATTGAAGTCAATTTCCAACCAACAATAAACCTATAATATTCTTGAAAAAGGCCTAGGGCCGAAACATATGTCGAATAAATAATTACTCCATCAATATTAAACTGTGCTCATTCCCAAGAAACCTTCACACTTATGTTATTAAGCAAAGCACAAGAAAACTAAACGAATATATATATATATATATATATATATATATATATATATATATATATATATATATATATATATATATATATATATATATATATATATATATACCTATATATAAATTTGTTTTACCATGCGGTCTGGTACAAATATAGTTTATTTTATGGAACAACCCTTTAGAATAAACCTCTATTTCGTAAGTTAACCTTTTTATTGTTTGATTCACCATGTTGATTGTAATATTACGTTGTAGCACTCCTGATAAAGGAACAATATAGGTTTGAAAGCTCGAGGAAAAAAGAGTCTTCTTATTTGACACCACCTGACTGCTATCCCACGAATATCTAATTTATATATATATATATATATATATATATATATATATATATATATATATATATATATATATATATATATATATATATATATATATATATATATAATTAAAATAATATCATGTTGCTATTTGCTTCAGCATTTCCAAAATACACGTATTTCCGAGTCTTCCTGTGTCCCCTGAAATCCGAAATAAGAAAGTTCGCAATTTCGCAACATATCTACCAACAGTACCGGACGAACCGGGACCTTATAATCCCATCCTGTACACATTCAGAGTTCCATCTAAGTGGCCGAAAATGCTGGCATATTTGAGGGTACGAACACCACCCTTCTACTTACAGTTGGACCATACAATTGCGGTTATATGGTGCATGTTTAGTCCTACTGCAAAGAAGAGTCTTGGTAATTATATTGTGAAAACTTCTATGAATTCATTGTATATGAAAACCATTTTCGAGTGAATTGGTTCACTTTAAACATAATTCAGCTTCTCAATTCTTCCATCACAATTTCGAAAAAAAAAATTTCTTCGAACCTACAAATATATTATGGACACATTGTAATTCACTCTATAATTGAGAAAATTATTGAGTTTCCACTGTTTTCAATTCAATGTAACTCAATCATTTCATTCATTAGAAATGAATATACTACAACAGCTTATATAGTATATACGGGGCCTATAGTTTTTCATACTCGCATAGTCAAGTATGTGATGAAAGTGGTTGAAAATTGTTCTATAAGTATATTCAGGAAATGAAATTCAACAGTCATATTGCAGGTCCAGATTCATTCAGAGACAATTTTTCATTTTTTCAAAGAATGATAGAACTCTGTCGAATGAAGAAATTGAAAGGGAGTATTTATATTATTCAATACTATGTACTCAATTTTCTAAATTATGCGTTGGAGAAAGATCAGACTTCAATTTTAATACAGAAATTGATTCTTCATAAATGTAGTTATAATAATTGTTTTGTACTATTGGACACAATCCACATTTTCCCCAGAATATTCAGCAAATTTCCGAGCAAAGTATTTTTTGTCCAATACTATTCTGGACACAAGATATTCACAGACCTAAGAATGAATTTCAGATGAATCAAATGGTTGAACAATACTTCAACACTTTGTTGAGCACAATACTTGCGCTCAAGCCTCAAAATGAAATTCTTTGAATTATATTTTACTTGGCATCAGGTTCTCTTCAAACTATGATATATTCCACTTATTTATTCCATATTTATTTTTACTAAATTAAAATTTTTCATCCTATGTTCTCAAGGAATTGCTCAGCTCCAATGGGCATTAAGTTTCTTGAAATCCATTTTCAACAAAAACAATGAACGACCGAAGGATATTCAGCATTGCATCGATGCTATACTTGATTACATAATCGAACTTTACGCTGATATTAGTAATAAACTGGATTCACTGAAAAATATGGAGAAGTCCCAAAGAGAGGAAGAAGAAGCTCCAGTGGCGACTGATATTCCTTTTTCAATCAATTATAGCGAACTGTTGCCCAAGTTCGATAGATTAACCGAATCCGCACTAGCAGGAGGAAATTTAGTGAACACCGATGACATATACCGACAAGAAGTAGAGGGATTGAAGGAAATTGTTGGAACTGATTCAGTGGATTTGATCTGTGAGTTGAAAATTTTATATACTCATATATAATTATAATAATAATAATGTTAATTAATTTCGAAATGAGATAACACAAATTGATATTATATAACTGGAGAAACAATGGTATGTTACAATAACTTCACAAAGTCAATATCAATCTGAACAAACAATAAACATCAACGAAATCCTCGAAGATAGACTCACCCAATATTTTAGTATTGAGCGAAAATATCTTGGATGAGAATTAAATAATTTCATTATTCAATGAACAACAAATTATTTTTTCTTATCCACAAATCTTAACATCTAGGCTTATGTTATATTAATAAAAATAAATCAACTTTTCAAAATAAAAAAATAGAAAATAATCAAGCAAATAACCGAACTAACCATGAATGTTTGCAATCCTAATATCTATGATATCCGCAATATCGCTGTGCTTTTTGTCAATAATCCAAATCTTCATTCGTATTTTAAATGGAGTCAAACGAGTTAACCAATTTCAAGTGATCTGGGATGGAATTAAAGATCCGTGGTGCTAGAAAAAAATGCGACATGTGAAAGACCGTTTTCGTTATTTTTGGTAAAACGATAACACCGGGGAACAATTTGCAACATACTTTCTGTTGACCGATTTTTAGGCTGTAAATTTTTTTCTATAGTTGTTGCGCAAGGGTGTTTTTTTCAGAGGTATAGAACTTCAAATTGCAATAAAACAACGATGAATCATTCGATTGACAATAATGTTTTTTATTCGAAAAATAATCTTGTGGAATTACATTTTAAATATGATTTCTGGCATATCACCGCTACGGATGGCTCGGATGTAGTCCAATCTGGACGTCCAATTTTCGATGACTTTTTCCAACATTTGTGGCCATATATCGGCAATAACACGGCGAATATTGTCTTCCAAATGGTCAAGCGTTTGTGGCTTATCCGTATGGACCAATGACTATACTTTACATAGCCCCACAGAAAGTAGTCTAGCGGTGTTAAATCACAAGATCTTGGGGGCCAATTCACAGGTCCAAAACGTGAAATTAAGCGGTCACCAAATGTGTCTTTCAATAAATCGATTGTGGTACGAGCTGTGTCACATGTTGCGCCGTCTTGTTGAAACCACAGCTCCTGGACATCATGGTTGTTCAATTCAGGAATGAAAAAGTTAGTAATCATGGCTCTTAATCGACCACCATTGACTGTAACGTTCTGGCCATCATCGTTTTTGAAGAAGTACGGACCAATGATTCCACCAGCCCATAAAGCGCAGCAAACAGTCAGTTTTTCTGGATGTAACGGTGTTTTGACATACACTTGAGGGTTATCTTCACTGCAAATACGGCAGTTTTGTTTGTTGACGTAGCCATTCTTTCAGAAGTGCGCTCCATCGCTTATGGACGTAGTGCGCGATACGTGTTCCGCACAGAACCATTATTTGCCAAACTAAACTGAGAATAAGTCACTTCTCAGCTGTTGAATCGGTCGCCATCTTCAACAGTAACGCCAACTTCTATACCTCTGAAAAAACACCCGTTATTACGCTTCGCAGAACTGAACGCGAACGCTTGTTATAAGAAGGGGTTAAAGTCACCTACTTTCGATCGAGAGAAAGTGCATTTCTGGAGTTCTTTCGGAGTGCTTATAGATTTGTGTGTTGGCCTTGAAATGATTTGTTTCCTTCTTGGCCAGCACCGCGGATATACCAAGTATCCCCGTTTTCTTAATCTGAGAGACAGCAGAGCAGGAGAGAAGCATTGGGTGCAGTCAAAGTGGCCTCCAAGATCTAACCTGAAACCTGAAGATTCAAACATTCTGAATCGACCACTTATCGACAGAAAATATATTATATTTCCGCCTTTGCAAATAAAACAAGGTCTCATAATTTGTTGAAGCTTTGTCAACTGAAGGAGGCTGTTTTATGCATATAATTTTGGCATCTCCTAGCTTGTCATATGAGAATATAAATGCTGGTGTCTTTGATGGGCCACAGATTCGGCAACTTATTGAAGATGAACGTTTCATTGAAACAATGACCGAACTTGAAAAGAATGCTTGGTTGGCATTCAAAAGTTTTGTCAAGACACACGAGCCCAGAATTAGGTTTTAACGATTCAATTAAAATGTTGTTACCTATGTTTTTCATTTATTTCTTTTATTTCATTAAATTGTATTAATAAATATTGAATATTCGTTTCTAATATCTATCGCTAAAAATTCTGAACACTCCCTCAAAATGCACCACTTTTAAACGCGGCCCGTGAAGGTGTTTGCACACTAATGTTTGTCCCACAACATGTCAAAGGTTGCCCAAACGTGTCCTAGTGCTTTCTGTAATATGTAACTGCTAATCATTCGCATTTGGCACAAAGTGTTCATTGAGTAGATGTACCTTTTGAGTATATGTATATAATATTTATTATCTTATATTTTTTATAAGTTTAGGTTTTTTTATACTTTATTATACTTATACATGTGTGTATATGTCTATGCATATTTCAGTACATATGATTATTCGGAATTTTATTTTACAGCTTCAAAATCCAGAGAAGCCGCAATAGACTATTTGAATGACACACTCATGAAGCATATAAGGAATATGACCAAAGAAGCGGAAAGAGTGAAGTCTTTGGAAAATCTATTGAGTGTTATCACTGCAGATACTGGTGTCTCAAAATCGAAGGTTGAAAATATGGTTCTATCGTTGTTGAGACAAAACGATAGCTCCGACATCGAGGGTTCAAGTGCCTTCGATAAATCTAAAGAAGATGAGTGAAAATAATTTTCAGGTCTCGGATGTAAATAAATGTCATGATCTGTAAATACTTAAATTTTTATCATTTTACTGTTTAAGGCTTTGATTTCTTCAATTAACGCCACAAATGACGAACTCGAGTTTTCATTATAATGTAACATGCCAAGAATATTAACTTAACTTTAAACATTTAAATACTGAGACTCTTAATCTTTCAAAATATATAAAAATTATATTTCATATAATATAAATTAAATATTTTGAAATATTTTATAGAGAAATATTTCAAATAAAACTCTCACGGAGCTGTCTAAACAAATGTTGTCAACGAGAATGAACCCATCACTTTCGAGAGTGAATATTAAAAACTTTTCGAAAAATTCATCGATCTTGTGTAAGGATAATAGCATACAATTGTCTCATCATTATTATGAATCATCAGTTCATATTTAATGTATCAATCAAGAATCGATGACTTTCAAAGCGCTCATAGGTCCTATACCAGAATGAGAATCCCCCCTTGTCACGAGAAGGAATCTAGTACGCTAGCGAGAGTTTATACGCCTTTTCTCCGATAGAGGGAGCTCACGTGAATTTTGACAAAAAAATATTCCGTAAAAAAATAATAAACAAATTTTTTTTTCCTAATAAAAAGAAGCTTTTTTTTGTCAATTTTCCAATGACTGCCATTAGGAAATAACCGCGGGAATGGTCTGCCTTTTCGTTTATAAGTACGTATAATAATATATTTCAACATATCGGCAGCTTTCCTGAGATTTGTCTTTTTTTCACCAAATTATCACACCTGTTATACCTGTGCAGTAACGAACCTACCGCGATTTCGCTAAACCAAGTCCCATTTCATGTATGGTAGGTACAACTTTCTCACTGAGAAAATTTTGTATCCTAAAATCCTAAAATATGTATCGTCAAATATTTAGTGGCTCTTAGACCTATACTGTAACGATGGAAGAACACGCGAGCGCGAAATATGAGATAAACAAGAGAACATCGAGCAGATCCCTACCAGACCACCGTACGAAGAGAAGGAGTAACGAGAGTAGGGGCTGATGAGTATAAAATCAAGTGACCGACGCTTAGAACGCTAGTTCACTGAGTATGTTGACTTCAGAGAATTCTTCCCTGAAGACTGGGTGTTGACCAGTTTCCTCTACCCTTCCTTTTCCGTTCTCCTGTAGGTGCTGACTCCGGAGGGCTTCTCCGTGGACCGAGTGTTGATCGGTTCACTTCCTTCCCTAGTTCTCTCGGAGGAGTTGACTCCGAAGAGCTTCTCCGTGGGCCGAGTGTTGATCGGTTCACTTCCTTGTCCCTGACCCGTATCTCGGAAGTCTTGACTCCGAAGAGTTCCTCGTGGGCCGAGTGTTGATCGGCTCGCTTCCTTGTTCCTTACTCGTCTGTCCGGAGGTGTCGACTCCTGGCGACGCCACTTTCTTCGCAGGTCGTGGTTCGACCACGTAGGCAGTTCGACGAAAAGCGAGAAACGCGTTCGGACAGTCGGAAGGTGAGAGCATATGTGAATCGTACCATCTAGGCACCGTTGCCGGTTATTCAAGAGGAATAACTTCTTTTAGACTTCTTTTAAGACTTCGTTAGTAGGATATATTTTTTGGTTGAATTATTATTTTGTGTATATATATAATATATATATATATATATATATATATATATATATATATATATATATATATATATATATATATATATATATATTTGAATTGTAAATAATAAAGAATATTTTTCATTTTTGGATTATCCTTGTGTTTTACTGCCTAATTTGAGTCGACGAGAAAAGTCGAAAGAAAGAGAAAAATAGCAATACCTAGTAAGTGATCGACCACTTCAGCTTCCGCTTATAGCGGTGCGGCCGGTCTACCTCCTGCTATGGGTATTATCGCTTTTATCTCCACTGTATCATGCTTTGTGGGTAAAATCTGTTTGATCTCCCCTTTTCATTTCCCGTCTCGTGATGTTATAGACATCACCCGTCCGCGGTGATGTCTATATCAAGACCATATATGTTCGCGGCCCTTCTTTTCCTTTTTTTGCCATAAAACTTGACTGCACTTCCTCTGATATTTCATCTAAGTTTTTCCGCAATCTCGCCCGTTGCGCAACTATCTTTTACCACCTCGATCAATAAATGTCCCTCTCTGGCTTGTCTTATTTTCTTTATTTTTCCCGCCACATCATCATTCCGCGGAATAACCGATTTTACGTTAGAAGCTATCTGGGCATAGGTAATCTCTTCGTCCCTTGAAATCATTAGTGTTACCGTACAGAAACTTCTCGCTTGCGGAAAATCCCTCGGTGTCTTCAGAAGTGAAGCTGAAGAGCTTTCATATGAATGTGAATGCCACCTACGGCTGCTAAGGTGCCATCTACGCCTGCTACTCCCTATCCAATCTCTTTGCGATCCTTCGACAAATGCGATAGATCTCGGCAATATCAGTATCTTCTCCATCCATAATTCCCATCATGAAAAGTCCCTCATCACATTGTTTGCATCCATCCATTTCCCATCCTTCTGGTTTACATGAAGCGATCTGTCCTTTACCTAGTTTCTCTTCCCTGATGAAATTAAATAGACTTCTCTGTGTCCCTAAGATCTTCCTTAAATTCAGTATTTTTGCACATTTATTTAAATTTGCCACAATTATCGTATCTCCTACCAGCTCAGGGTTAGCAATGCTACAATCATCTTGCTTCGCATCGTGAACTACTTTCGGCCAGCATTCCTTCACAAGCTTAATAACTTCTTCTGCTTCTATTTCCTTTAAACTACGATTTTTGATGTTTTTCATCTTATGCCTTTTCCGGTGTATCGTAATATTGTGCTATTGCCGTGCAGTGTTTTCAATTGCTCTTTACATACAGCACAGTCTTTATCTAGGACAGATTTTTGCTACGTTTTGAATGCATTTCTCTCGAGTTTCATCATCTCTTTTACACTGTTGTTCCACTAAGAAGGACCTTTGGCATTCCGTAATGCTCCGTTTGAGATAAAGACCCAGTATTTTGCAAACAGGCAATGCTCAGAGAATTCGAAAGAAGACGAACTATAAACCGAAACAAATACAAAAAAATAGTGAAATAGACCAAATACGAAACATTACAGGAAACATAAAGCAGATCCGTCTTCAATTTGTTTTCGGTGGAACTTGTGATAGAATGTAGTATATGTAAGAAGGTTGGGTTTTCAAAGTCATAATCTAGGGCCGTTTTTGAATGCGATCAATGTAATGCGGCTTTTTGTGTAGATTGCTCTGATTCGTCTGCATCGGAAGTTGAAGTTGCAGAAGAGGAAACTAGCCTTTATTGCTAAGTTTTATTGTCCAAATTGTGTTCACCTTATAAATGATGTTGGTGATCTTATGTCTCAAGAAAGAGAACTAACAGGAATGAACGATTTGCTTAGGAAAGAAATAGAGGAATTAACTAATGTAAATTTGGATACAGAAAAGATACTGAAGGAAAATGATCATTTGAAAAAGCTTAACGAATGTGTATAGAAATATGGGGTGCTAATCCCTAACCATAAATCTAAGAGTGTTATTAAGGTATGAATGTTAGTGATGCCCAATTCTCCCGATTCCTGGAAATCGGTATGAAAGGGGTTTAGTGCTGACAGAGCCTGAATCTGCCTACTACTTGTCAGGTGTTGATTAATTATCTACTAGTGGACAACTAATGTAGGGCTCAATTCTCCCGATTCCTGGAAATCGGTATGAAAGGGTTCGGTGCTGACAAGGCCTCAATCTGCCTACTCCTTGTCAGGTAAATGAGTTGACTACTGATGTAGAACTGATTTTATTCAGGAAATATTAACGTATTTATACATAAATTTAAACTGCTTACTCGCTAAAATGAAGTTCATCACACTCATGCGAGTATGGTGAACCCATGATATTCGCAATAGTTACGTTAACCTAGATACCTATTGCCTAATACATGATTATAAAATATTTCCCTATTCTAACAATATAAATCTGATAAAAATCTTCAAGATTCTGAACATGCTGGGAGGCTCCGAGGATCTAACAACACGGGCTTCATCTCAACGGTTGTACTGCACTCTCCCCTTTGACTCAGTGTACAATATGGCTCCATTGGGCGGTGTCCTTCAGCTGATGAGACCGGCGACATGTTGTCTGATGTGATGTTGGGCATTGAGGGTGTTTCTATTCGTGTTTTTAACATTTTATACAAATAGTATATGAACATAGCTGCTATAACACATAATACAAATGTTAAAGTGCTTATCGCTGTAGTATGGCCATGGACTTTTCTTCAAATCTTTTGATGAAGATCTGATTCTTGATTGACTGATGGAAGAGGGTGGTCAATCGCTTCCAAGACATCATTGACCTGTATAACTGGTGTTGTATCAAGACTCTCCAAGTGGGTTGTAACTGAACTTGTTATTTTTGGAGTAAGAAAGATGTTGTTTGTCTTCAGCACACAATTTTGGGATAGTTTGATAACTCCAGAATCCTTGATGATGATTTATTTCCGTTGTCCATTGCAAATCATAGAAATTCTTTTCGGTTGAAATGTACTGTAAAGCCATGTATTCGTAAGGTATAATTGTTTCCATCGTGTACTTCTCCATGGTATTTCTCTTATTGTGCAGTGAGCTCTATCTACGCGATTGAAGATTTGGTCTATGATGCAATTAGGATTCGTTTCAATATTCTTAACGACTGTGGGTGAACAAAGGTATGTGTGATTTTTTATTTGTATATTCTCCTGGAAGTTTTTCTCAGGCACTTCGAAGAACATCTAGTTGTTGTAATCTACCGCTATTAGATTGCTTGGTTCTTCAATGATCCAATACGACGTGGATGTAATTTTTACTGGAATTGATGTCACCTTGAATAATTCGTAGCTATTCAATTCGTAAATTAAAGTAGCTGTAGACCCAAATTTCTTCTCTAGATCTTTGGACAGATGTTTTCAATACTGGTTTCAGGAGGATTTTTAGTTTCGACAGCAGTTTGGTAGTTGCTTGTTCTATGAACTTTGCTACTTCTGCTGGTGTAAGAAGTTCATAGATATGCCCCCGATTAAATAGAACATCCAAGAGTAGGTCATGTTGCTGCTGTACTTCTTCCATATAATGCGCTGCCAACTGGTATGCATGGAGAATGTTCATGTTGAGAGTGTTTGCATTAGCCGCTTTGTACCATTTCTGCATTTCTTGAACAGCTTCAAGTCCTTGATTTAGTTTTTCAGTAAAATTCCTTAATCGAATCGCAATTTTTGCTCTGTCTCGTTAATGTGGGAAACCATTTTAACCATGAACCTAGCCTGGTGGTTTGATGCTTGAATGATCTCTTGCTGATTTTTTGTAGTGCGTCGATATCTTGGTATACTTCATTGTTAACTCCAAACACTTCCGTCAAAAATTCTCCTAGCAGCCCCCTCTTCCTTCTATTTTCAGAAATGCCATTAATCCCTTTTATTGTCCGATTTGTTGTTTCTGTTGTTTCAGGTGATGTATTAATTCTCTATATTGCACTTCATTGATAAGTTTTATTGATTCTTCACAAAGATGATCTGTGTCCTGTACAATCTATCCTATGTTTCGCTGTGATTCAGAGATATTTTATATTGAAAATTTGAATTGTAATTGGAAAGTCCCTCTGTTGATTACTGCTTGCCCAAGTTGTTCTATATATATATAAACCTGGTTGAGTTTCACCGGATTGATGATTGCCATTGTTAGTGTTAGGTACATTAAACATGTAGCTATAGTAAGGCCCTTTTGCTTAATAGGGGCACTTTCATCATTGTTGTTTCTACCGAGTTGAATTAGCTTGGTTATGGTCCTTTTCTGACGTTTTTTATTTGCTTGTTGTATTGTAACAACTCGCACTATTCCATATGGAGCTGGATGGGTTTCTTCGATCCTACCCATTGGCTAATTTCCGGGTGGTGTATTATTATCTTTAATCAATACAAGGTCTCCTTGTTTGACGTTTTCTTGCAATTGTTTCCATTTTGTTCTTTCTTGCAGGGTATGTAAATATCCCGACAACCATGATTTCCAAATATCCTTCTTCAATTTCTGAAGTAAGGTTCATCTTTCTAAGTGAGATCCCTTTGTGATCCCAGCTTATTATAGATTCCCTCTACTACATTCATATGTGTCTTAAATTCTTGCTCGAGTTCTCTAATGAGCTTTTGTGTTGTTCAAACGCTGTCTGTTGTGAAATATTCATGAGTGAATTCGTTTTCGTTCTTCCATATTTGTTCATCTTCTCTTTTCACATACTCCCAATCGTCCAGTAAGGTCTGCTTGGCTTCATACAAACTGTCTGCGTATGGTTGCGCTGTCATGGTTTGGATCATCTTTAAATCATCCATTATATTACTAATTCGGTTCTGTTGTAATTTAATTCTTCGTTGTTGCGCCATTACCTGCTTCGTGTCTTCTGACGTCGACGGTTTTCTGGTTGCCACGGTTGATCGAGGTTGTAGAGTCATTACCAACTTTTCTCACATTCTTCTAAGTATTTCAAGGTTTCTGCTCCAGCCTCTCGAATTTGTTCTATGAACTTACTTCTGAAGTAACTGTGATCTTCGCCTCTTATTGACTCTTCTACTATGTGGTTTTGATCTGTATGCTCTATCAATTTTTCTGTTATTTTCCTCCTTTTTTCGAAATATTCTGGTGTTTTCTTGGTGACAGCATCTCTTTTTCAGTTTGCGAGATTGCGTATAATCTCATTCTCTAGTTCTTGCTGTTTTTTGCTATATCGTCTAGTTCCATGATCAGAAATGCAGGAATACCTTGATCCCTAGCTGGCACGTTTTTTTGATTTTCGTTTCGGTTTGCGGAACTTGACTGTGAATCGCTCGTTGTGTTTTTGCCCCTTGATTGACGCTGATGGCCCTATTGGTTTTTGGTCTTGTATTTTCAATGTTGTAGGACCTGGAATGTAGATCCTCTCGTGTGTGACTGCCCCTCGATAGACGCTGATGGTCCTCTTGGCTGCTAGTCTTGTAGTTTAGTTGAAGGACCTGGAATGTGGATCTCTTCGTGTGTGACTGCCCCTCGATAGACGCTGATGGCCCTCTTGGTTGCTAGTCTTGTAGTTTAGTTGAAGGACCTGGACTCTGGATCTCTTCGTGTATGACTGCCCCTCGATAAACGCTGATGTTCCTCTTGGTTGCTAGTCTTGTAGTTTAGTTGAAAGACCTGGACTGTGGCTCTCTTCGTGTGCGACTGCCCCTCGATAGACTCTGATGGCCCTCTTGTTTGCTAGTCTTGTAATTTAGTTGAAGGACCTGGACTGTGGATCTCTTCGTGTATGACTGCCCCTCGATAGACGCTGATGGCCCTCTTGGTTGCTAGTCTTGTAGTTTAGTTGAAGGACCTGGACTGTGGATCTCTTCGTGTGTGACAGCCCCTCGATAGACAATGATGGCCCTCTCGGTTGCTAGTCTTGCAGTGGTTCAACTGTAGCTCGAAGGACCATGTATAGAAATATGGGATGCCAATCCCTAACGATTAATCTAAGAATGTTATTAAGGTATGAATGTTAGTAATTAATTATTCTCTACCAGTGGACAACTAATGAAGGGCCCAATTCTCCCGATTTCTGGAAATCGGTATGAAAGGGTTCGGTGCTGACAAGGCCTCAATCTTCCTACTCCTTGTCAGGTGAATGAGTTGACTACTGATGTAAAATTGATTTTATTCAGAAAATATCAACTTATTTATACATAAATTAAAACTGCTTACTCGCTAAAATGAAGTTCGTCACACTCAGGTGAGTATGGTGAACCCATGATATTCGCAATAGTTGGGTTAACATAGATACCTATTGCCTAATACATGTTTATAAAATATTTCCCTATTCTAACAATATAAATCTGTTTAAAATCTTCAAGATTCTGAACAGAATGTTTAGAAAGGAACATTGTGTTGAATTAGAGGAATTTTATTGAATCAAATTCAGCAAGAGGGGATATTACTTACAAGGCAAATAGCAATGTAGAACAAAAATTATTTGATACCCAACGGTTACAAGCTCTGGAAATTGAGAATGTTTACTTGAAAAAGCTATTTGAAGAATCGAATAACAAAAATGAAATTCTCAAGCAAAATAATAAACTTCTGGAAAAATGAGTTTCAATCAGGCTATGATAATAAACGGGCCAAATACAAGTAAAAATTCGAAAGTTATAGAAAAAGTAGAAAATAACAAAAGATCATTTTGAACGTATGCCAAAGCAGTTCTATTGAATCAGAAAATAAATCTAATTAACTATATGAATTAAGAATGCCTAGTGCTCCTTAGCCCTCACACAACGCAACTAAAAATTCCATACATGACAATAAAGTACAACCCCAAATACAGATTGAAAACAAAGATTCGACTGCGTCATCATGTACGAAGAATGGATTTCTGTTATCAAACATGAAAGAGTTAATTCGTCGAAAGTTGGAACAGGTAAACAAATAAAAATACATCGTCAGGCAAACATGGTACGTTGATAAAAGTTGATGTAATGTCAAGAAGAAGATATCTCTGATTATTAAGCACCTGTTTCTCAGGGAACACACTTTGTTGTTAGAAAGTTGCAAACTCAGGGACAAAACTCAGCTTTCAGCGTAGTTACTTCATCGAAAAAAGTATATGAGTAAATTTGTGATGAAGACTATTGGACGTTGTATTGAGGGAGTTCAACTTTCGAAATTTTTTCCACTCGAGTAGAAGCAAGCCAACAGATTAAACGATCTGTCACCGAATAAAGTTTGGTACATCATAATGTGGAATCAATTGGAACGTCTCATAGGTGCAAAATTGGCAAAATTGATCTTATTTTGGCTAAAAATGATGTAGATATATTCGCAGTAACGGAGCACTGGAAATCCAAGGAACAATCACTTGCATGCGGTCTTGCAGGTTACAAATTGACTTCTTGTTTTTGTCGCGACAGTGGCGAGCACGTCGAATGTGCCATTTATTGCCGTAACAACTTTCGTGTTTAAAATAGAGTTGATATAAATTCTCTCTTTGTTGACAACGTGTTTGAGTGTGGTGCGTCGCAGATTTATGTTCTCAGCTCTAGAATTCTGTTTGTTTGTATTTATCGGCATGATAGACCGCCTTTTTCTGACGTAAATTTTTTCTTTGATAGACTGTCGGTTATCTGAAAGAGATACACTATGGAACAATGTCCCTTCATTATTACAGGTGATTTTAACATAGACCTTTTGGGATAATCGAAAGATTCACATTTTTTGCTGTCATTTCAGGAAACCTTCAGTTGCAGTCTGCTTTATCAGGAGCCCACTCGCCATTATATAAAAAGGCCGATGTGGATGATCTTGTTGATTACAGCCGTATTAGTACTTTATCAGCATTCCCAAAAATTTTTGAGAAGTTTTTGGCTTTACATTTGCTGAGTTTTTTCAAGAAGTTTAATGTTTTTCGGAACATCAACAGAACTTTTGGAAAGAGGAGAAATTTCTATAGCTCTACTAGTCGACCTGACTAAAGATTCGACTATATCATGCATAATCAGGTATTTCGTGAAGCAAGGAAAGCTTCATTCCTTGGGATCCGAGCTACACCCTTCATGGGGTATAGCTTTTAATTTAATCAAGAGCTATATGAGTGATAGATTTCAAAGAGTTTCACTTCACGTGGTCACTCAAAATGTTCTTCTCTGATGGATGTGTCTTCCGGTGTTCCACAAGGAAGCATACTGGGGCCTCTTTTATTTGTATTATACATCAACGAGGTACCCAGGATTTATCTGAGTGGCATGGAAATTTTTTTGGCCAATAATGTATGCTGATGATACCAGTTTTATTTTTCCTTCCGATGATATAGGTAATTTTCCTCTGCACTGCAAAAAAGCATTGCATACTTGTGATGATTAGTGTTGTTTGAATGGATTGATTTTGAATAAGAGCAAACCAGAGTGTAAATCTTTTTCCCATGGTCGGTCACACATCACGGTTCCTTATGAGTTTGAGTTCAGGAAGTCTCTTGTTCGGATGGGTGATCGTGTTAACTTTTCTGGTATAGATCTTGACTCCACCTAAGTCAAGATACTCGGTAATTCGGAGAAACTCGGTAAGAGGCTAAACTTGGTAATTTATACCTATCTCATTCTCAGATCACTGGTATCTACCTCTATCTTGAAGGTCATTTACTTCTTCAACTTTCAGTCGTTGGGTTCTTATGGTATCATTTTTGGGGCAGTTCTTCGGCGTCAAGGTCCATTGTATTCATTCAGAAATCTACGCTCAGAATAATACTAAACCTTGGATACAGGGCATCATGCCGAGGTAAATTCCAAAGCATGGGCGTCATGACGTTGTATGGATTGTATATTCACGAATTACTCATGTTTTTGTTTAGGCAGCCACAATATTTTCAAAGCTACAAAAATGAATTATGATTTTTTTATTATTCTTTAGTATTATATCTAGTAGTATTATTAAATACTAGAAAAGTTTTTCTTTTCTCTTATCCTGTTCACTCTAGCGGTTTGTGCGCCAATTGTACGAATTATTTGACTGTGAAGATGTTCAACTCATTACCTAAATATATCCCAAAAACGGAAAATTTTAAGGTCTATAAAAGTAGAGTTCATGAAATTGAAGATGTAAAGCTTACTTAATAGAGGAATTTCTTGCTTTTTGTTGAACACAATGAAACATTCTTATTTGATAATTATCTTGAGTAATTTGTTATGTGTTTTCCTGACGTTTTTTCAATATTGTGTATATGTATACTGCATTCCATTATATTTATAAAAATAAAAATATTTCTATTCTATTCTGACCAGCATATTTTGTGTCACGAGTAATTAGTCCAAACAGACTCGAAAAAAATAAATTCTGCTGAATTGGAGCAGCATATTCATCCGATCGAGAAGAAATTGTAATAAAAGCAGAAAATTGAAAGAATATCAGACGAAAGTCATAAAAAAATATCATATATTACTGAAAGCAAGATGTCTGGTAGGAAAAAAGAAGAGGTGGCCGAAGGTATTCTGAAAATTTTTTCCTCCTGCATCTGAATGCTTCGAGCCCTTATATTCTATAGCAGATGATTTAGTAAAAAAAAAAAAGATCGAAAAGGAAGAACATCTAACACTTAAAGAAATCAGAGTAGCGACCAATATGGTTGTGGAAATGACCCAGCACAGAAACGTGAGCACCGAGTACAAGAAGCTTGAAAAATGGGGAATTTTCCAAAGACAGTACGATTCCGTACCGGATTCCGATTTCAAATATCAAAGGAGTTTTGCAAATAGGAGGTCATTATACAAATAGATATGCTTTGTCCTTCAGCGGAAACATCAACCATCAAAGCAAAGCATAACCATCCATCCATACTCTTACTGAGACTTGCACATGCAAATACATTGCATGGAAGAGATCTTCTGACGTTGGTCTGTTGCAGAGAAAAATGTTGGGTTATTTATGGAAAATAAATAATCCTAAATTCCATAGTTCAAAACACGTCTACGATATAGCACCCGACCAATGCAACAGAAAATAGGAAATTTAACTCTACGACAAAACACACCTACTCAGCCTTCCATATATTGATTGCAATAGTTTTATAATAGTATGGATGTCAAAACGCAAATGAATGGAATTCCATAAAGGTTATAACCAGATCTTCGTCTGTCTAGGCACAGAGGGACCTTCTTAGAATTTCGTGCAAATGAATATCACCACTATACATCTATATTGGCAATGGCACTTTATTCGTCAAAAGTAACGAATATCTGATTGAACAAATTGAGGAAAGAAAGGAGAAGTCAACATGATCAGTTTGGAGAAAGATTAACCAACTTTTACAATAAATTCCAAGCGTCATCTAATAATGTTGTTTCGACCGATCGCTCTTTATTGAATTTTTATTCACGGAATAGAAAATTTATGTTCGACAATCTTTTCCATTTCGATTTTTTTTCTGTTTCAAGCGTCGAAAAATATTTGCCATATATAACTCATATCATAAACACTTCTCTACTTGAATCTGTCTTTCCTGGCTGCTGGAAAATCTCGCATGTAACGCCGTTTCCGAAAAAGAGGAATATATCTCAACTAAGTGATTTGCGTCCTATTAGTATAGTCTATCAAAGATATTGGAGCGTCTTATGTACGATCAAATCTCGGATAATTTGAAAGGGTATAAGATACTTCCGGATTTCCAATCAGGGTTTAGATAGTTGTGCAACAGCTTTGCTAAATATAATAGACGACAGCTGCTTGATATAATGAACCCACAGAAAACACAAAATATTTATGATCAAGTATCTGTTCTTATATTTGTATTATATTTGTATTTTTATTTATATTGACAAGTTATGTAACTTTGATGACAACAATCCCTACATCTATATATTTATCTGATATCACATTTTGATTAATAACTTATAGAGTAGAATGATAATAATAAATAATAATAATAATAATAATAATAATAATAACTTTATTGTCAGAAAAATCATGAAGAAACAGCAACGTCAGGTAAAAATTATCAGAACATTGTGATTACAAAATGAATAAATTATTAAATATAATAGAAAACATGAATGATTATTCTCCCAGTTAGTATTCAAATTCAAAACTATAGAATGATTTCCGCAACAAATGTACTCGATGGTATATTTTCTAAAACGCAGTAGACTTTGCTTCCTCCTCGAAAATATAGGAAGTCAATTATACGCATTGACTGCCATCTACAATGGTGACCTCTCGAAAAATGCCGACCTGTGTTGATGCACGCTGAGATCAGTCCTACCATGAGTAGTCATCCACATTGCTGAGGTATAATTTTGTTCATTTGTATAGAACAATTCCGGATATTTCCTGACGAAAAAGACCAGCGTAAGGAAATAAATGGATGGCACGGTCATAATACTAAGGTCCCTGATATAGGTCTTACATGATGTTCGAGGACGCAAACGAAGCAGGCATCAGATCAACCGCTTCTGCGCTATAAAGACAGAGGAAGCCCAGCGCAATGAACCCCAGAACATCAACTGTACATAATGACGTACTGCACAGCTGCAGTTGCGTTAAACTGCCTGAGAGTATGCGGTGCAATCAACTCGCGAAGTCTGCAGAGTAATGCACAGCTACTATTAAGCTTGGCCCTTATGTTCTTTATTTGAAATTGCCATGTCAGTGACGTGTCAAGTTGCACGCCTAGAAACCTGGCAGACTCCAGCACCGGCAGAGCCCTGCCATCAAACCAAACACAAGGCGACTCAGAGCACTCCGAAACCTTATTGAGTGGTAAAAGGCAGGTTTTAGTCGTGTTAACTTTGAGTCCATATTAGGAGCACCATGCCCTCATCCGCTCCACTTTACGCGAACAATCCCCAGAAACAGCCAGGTAATCAGGACCAGACAGTAAAACAGATGTATCATCCGCATACACTAAGACCCTCGGAATTCCCCCACTAAGACTATTCACGTAGAGCAAAAGAGCATCGGGCCCAGTATGGGTCCCTGTGGTATACATTGGGTAATAGGAGTTGGGCTTGAGTATTAATGCTATCCATCCTGGTGAATAGACACAACTTGCCACTTATCCTCCAGATAAGAGCGCAGAAGTTCCAAACAGTTTCCTCGTATTTCACAACGCCCGAATATATTCAGGAGAATTCCGTGTTTTATGGTGTCGAAGGCCTTGGACACATCAAAGAAAAGCCCGGCTCCTTTCTTATTTTTGTCTATGTTATCAACAATGAAAGAAATAACATTGAAGATTGCCAACTGTGTAGAGTGATCCGGTCGGAACCCATTCTGATTTTTCGTTGAAATCCGATAAACTTTTAAGACTTTCATAATTCTTATATAAATCTTTTATATATGACTCGTTCAAGAATTTTAGAGATTGAGGACACTAGCGATAATGGCCTGTAGTTTGTCATGACCTGTTTCTCACCTGTTTTACGGACTGGAATGAGTATTTTTAGTTCACTAGGAAAAGAACCACTACCAAAACAAGTATTTAAAATACTTGTAAGAGGCGTAGATATACAAGTTGATACGTGCTTCAAAATAAGTATTGGAATTCCATCCAATCCTTCAGAATACTTATACGGCAAGTTATCAATGACACTCCTCAATTCATGATCATCTACTGGAGGAAGAAACAGCGTTCGTATTCCAGTTCCACAACCAACAACGGGACGCCATGTGAGAGAGCTGGAATGTTAAAATGATCCCTGAGCATATCCGATATGGATTGCGGATCATCCACAATTGTGCCGTCCCCTGACTTTATTGTTATATTTGAGTGATAATGATCTTGATTTGATTCCTTCGCAATTATTCTCCATGCTGTTTCAGTTTTGTTTTTGGAGTTTGTTATTTTATGTTTTTTGTGCTCAGAGATGTTTTATATTGCGAGAGTAAACGACGATATTCGCATTTTGGTCTTCGATATTGATTATAAACTGCTGGACTATTTGTTATTTTCGACCATATGTGCAAGTTCTTTATATATGCTACATATTTTTTCATCTCGGTGTTGACCCAGTCGTCTTTCCTAATCCATGCCCTATAATTACATATAGAAAAACTTAAATCAAAATAATAGAAGAGTATATCGAAGAAGATTAAGTACTTTTTATCTTACCCCACTGAATTATAAACATCAATCTATGTTTCATTTTGTACTCGATCAACAAAATGAACAATATTACTCTGCTTGAGAAACCGTTTCCTTGCGACAATCGTCCCACGGTTGCCTTGATTGCATTTAAATGTGAATATCTGGGCGAAATGGTCAGAAATACTTGTTTTAAAAATATCAACAATACGTTACCCGTATTCATGTTACTGAATATATTATCTAGTTGAGTGTACGTGACTGGACCCATTCTCGTGAAGACATCAACATGAGGTTTGAGACCATAACTCAGCATAAGTTGTAACAATCTTAAACAGTTTGCTATTAGGAAATTAAGATTAAAATCGCCTAATACTAGTATAAACTTATTGTTGGAAAAAATTTCATTCAAAATATCCTCTACCAAAGATAAAAAGATATCAAAATCGCTAGAAGGAGATTTTTAAATACAAACAATAATACACATTTTTTTATCTACAATTGCACTTGACACACAATATTCTCAATGTTTTCCACTTGTTTCACTTGAACTTCCACTGGTTGGCATTTGAAAGAAACTCCATTGAAAATTGCTGTCCCTGCACCTTCAAACCCATCTCGGGACGATTATGATATTGGCCTATATTCATCTAATGCTACCTGCAACATGTCATCTTTTCTAAACCAATGTTCCGACATGCAGAAAATATCAGGCTTTAACCTCGATAGTAGGACTCTGCTTTCTATATTTTATTAGTTAGACTTCGAATATTTAGGTGTAATGTAGATATATTGCGGCCTACATTGAGTATTTCAACAATTTTCTCATTATTTTTTGATGATGAGATTATTACATCTGTCTTTGATGCAGTATTCAATTTGTTATGTGAGTGTTCTTGGTATGAATTCTTGATACTCATGCATTTCGGTTTGGAACACGGCGCCTCATAAAAAACTTATTCACTATACTCCTTCCGGCCAGAAACCTGGAGTGATTACTTTCGGCAAATACCTTCTCAGTTGGAAGTGGAAGCTTGAAGGATGAATAAACGTCGGGTTGCTTCGAGTTCAACTTTTCGCAAGTGATATTAGGAATATCCTTGTTGATACATATAGTCGATGTTGAGGGAGAGTCTTGAAATATGAACGTACGATAAAGGTCGTTTTGGTGCTGTTTTAAGTAGCCAAACTAGTGAATTTTGACTTCCAGGTACCAATAATGGATTTTGCATTTTTGTCAGAAGTGGGATTCAATGATTTTTATGATCCTTGTTTGGGGTTTGGGAGTTCTGATTTAGTTTTGTTTCTTCTATTAGACTCAACTATAGTCGACGAGGTGTCATTTTCGTCTGATAGTGGCGTTATTTCCTCAATAGCATTACATTCAGTATTAACGACACCGTGTTTAGGTCGAGGACCATCACCCACAGCGGAAGGACATGCCAGGTAGAAGCAGGTAGACGATACCACTGAGCGACCAGTCGTGCGCAGAGCATTCTTATTCTGCAACGTTGTGCGCAGATAAATACAATCGTGTAAATCTCAGGTTGAACGGAGTTGACGGAATACAGAACATTGTACCACGTGTTTCGATTTTGTAAAACTCCAACTACGGCCATAGAACAACAACCTAGGCAACGAGAAGTCGACGAAATACGGGACGCGCTACCGCGGGTTCCGCATTCAGCGGATAATCGGGGATATTATATTTATAAACGAAAACAGAAGAGAGAAAAGCGAAACGATAATGAATTATGACGAAGCAATCACCCGCTTATTTGGAGAGAGAAACGATGCTCAAACGATGCAACTCAAGAAACAAAATGAGAAGAAGACTACAAAACGAACGATGGAAGACGAGGAATTCAAAATTTCCAAAACGACAGCTCGTGAAAGCAATCAAACCACACAAGACGTAAATACTATAACAACTAGCAATAAATTCCAGATACTGACCACTGATAAAGAAATGGACATAGAAACCATCTTAGAAAGAAACGCTGATTCGAAAAAAAATCATTTAAAAATATAACTATGAAGAAACTACGAAAGGAACGTAGTGGTACCACTTATTATTCGAGATAGGGATAAGTGGAACGAGATATCGAAAAAAAATTAAAAATACGAAGATAAACTACAAAAAGGCGGAACTCGCTTACCAAGGTATACACGTTGAGCCAACTACGGAAGAGGATTATAGCAAAATGTTCCATTTACTGAAGGAAAGAAACATCCAGTTTAACACTCATCAACTGAAAAATCAAAACCAGTTGAAGGTGATAAAGGGGTGTTTTGATTATGAATACCGCGGAAGAAATCGCTGAAGACCTGAAAGAGCAGGGATATCCAGTCACAAAAGTCGTCAGGATGAAGGGCAAAAAAGGGTTCCCAGCCCCACTAGTCCTTGTCGAGTTACTGAAACAACACACGACTATCTACAACGACCCGAGATTCCGCTGCGGACTAGATGTACAGGTGGAGAGTCTGAGGTTTAAATCCGAAATCGTCCAATGTTACAGGTGTCAACTCTTTGGAAACATGTAGAGTAACTGCCACGCTAATCCCAAATGTATCAAATGTGAAGACTCCCACAATTCATACGAATATAAAAAAGCAAAAACAAGTACGCCTAGGTGTGCCAACTGCAGCGACGAACATTTATCCACGAATGTTTACTGTGCCGAAAACCTTAGAAAAACTATCAAATCAACAAGGAGAAAAATGCTTACGAAGCACTAAGAAGCGAATTGTGAGAAATCACAAAACTCCATCGTAGAAAATAGGCTAAACGAACACGAAGAGGAAAAGGATACAAATCCAGTCCTCATCAAAAATCAGTGCAGACCAATACGTGTTCAAGTTGTTCTGACACAATAGCAATAATGATATTGGAGGAGCACGGATTATCCGTAAATACTCTACTTGTAGAATGTGCAGGTATTGAATCGAGACTTCAGTTGTGTTCGCGGTACAGAGATCAATCGTTGATACTTCAGCTGTAGTTTGGGTCGGTGACGGTTTGCTTGACATATGTGATTTATGTCCGGCGTTAGGTATCTCTGTAATCGAGAAGCCATGTCACTGAAATTGCTCTATACACACCGACATATTCTCAGTCAAAGTTTGAAAATAACATTTACTAACATTTTGGTCTTAAGCCATTTGAATTTTGTGACGTTGTTTACGCACCATGTCTGGATGCTATGGATAAGAGAAGAATTAAAAGGATTCAGAAGTCTTGTTCAAGATTTGTGCATGGCATAAGAAAGTTTGAACGAATTTCGCACAAGTTAAAGGAAGCTAACTGGCTGTCGATGGAAAAAAGACGAAAACTCACAGCCTGTTGATGTTTCGTAGGATCATACTTGTTGAATCACCACCATATTTGACAAATAAAATTGAGTACCGGATTGATGTACACAACTTGAATTTGAGATTTAAAGGGCTTATTTCACAGCCGCCATACAGAACAGCTACCTTTCAACGGGGATTTACTTACAAGTTGAAACGTCAAGTTTCTTTATCTCTTTTCAGGAGAAGTTGAAAGGCAGATTCATGAACATGTAGGGTGGCATTACGATGGCGAAGTGACTGGACGGAACCGTATTAATTCATATTTATATTAGTTCTTGAGAAATTGGAAATCTTTTTTTTTGTGTTTGCTCTTATTTTGCTGAGAGTAGGCTTATCTCTGTGATGGTTGACAAATTATTTTTGTTTCTAGGGCTAAAAAATGAAAGGCAATATAATTTGAGAAAGCGGAAATCGACAGAGAACGCATGGAACAGAGCCTTACACTCTGTAAACGCATGAAATGAGCTTGCAATATTTGCAGATTTCCAATATTGCAAGATTTGCAATCTAGACTGGAAAGAGACCATGAAAGCATAAGCTGCCACGGGTTCAGAGGTGCTAGCCTTGAAGTTCTGAGTATTTTTTTGAAAGAACTGCATGTGTGAAAGGTATGAATGTTTCCGCCTGGAGAGGCGTAGAGCTTGGTTGTCCACAGGACTCTCAAGACCAGTTATGTGGAAATTGTGTATGAATGGGTTTCTGGTTGACCTAGTCGAACACAGGTGTGACTTCGTAGTATTCGCGGACAACCTCCTGCTACTCATTGAGGGAAACAGTTCATGAAAGTACAAGTGGTAGCGAAAACTAAGAGTGAAAAGTGACAAAAGTGACAAGGAGAACTGATGAGTGAGGTCAGTAAATGAGTAAAATTGTGAGATAAAATGTGCTTGTGAGAAAGACATAAGCGATAGTGTGAAATACTAAACGCGTAGTACTAGTAACAGTGACACAGGTAGGTACAATAGTGATAGTGTAAAATAAACACGTCTGTGTGTAATGCACAAGCGTAAGTGTGATATATAAATGCAGTGCGACACAAAGTGAATAGTGACAAAGTGCAGTGATGTAACGTTTGGCCGATGCCGGGATTCACGAGAACCGAAATTTGGGAGGGAATGCGTTCCCGCGCATGTCCCACCCGAGGACGGTATGTACCATGGGAGGGGTGGAAGCCTTGGATGGAGTGTCATCCTCGTTCATAGGCTCGTGCTAGACGGATTCGGACAACGCGGAAGGTATCAATCGATCACTTAGTTCTTCTGCTTCGCTTTTCTCGTTGTGGTTTTGAACAGCTCTGGTGTTGCCGTCTATGGCTCGGTATAGTGCATTTGAAAGTTCAAATTCTCGTCCAAAATTTAGGAATGCCGGTGTGTATCCTGTGGATTATTGTCTGGCGGTATTTATGGCCATGGTGAATTCATGTAGGTGCTGATCCTATATTTTGTGGTCGTTTTCGCAAAATTGCGCCGCCATTGCCTTTTTCACCCTATTTGATTTTTCTACTGGGTTACATTGTGGCATGTAAGCGGGTGTGAAACGATGTTGTATTCCGAAGTCCCCCATCAGGGTTTGGAAAACTCGACTACGGAATTCACTACCTTGGTCGGTTATCACGGTTCGTGGACATCCAAAGCGCAATATCACTTCCTCTAATAAGGCTTGAGAGATGGTGTTAGCAGTGGCTTTGCTAATTGGCTAACAGGCAGTCCATTTGGTGAAGCGGTCATGGAATACGATGGAGTGAAGGTTCCCTCGTGATGATCTTGGTAGTGGTCCCACTATATCTGCGCTCACAGTTTCTCAGGGTTGTCGGACGGGGTTCGGTTGCAAACCATGTGTTTTGGTTTGGGCTACTTTGTACTTCTGACCGTGTATTCACCTTGCTTATGTCGGACGTACTTTCTTATGTCTTTGAACATATGTGGCCAATAGTATCTCAGAGCGATGCGTGCAGTAGTTTTGGTTATCCCTAGGTGATCGGCCGGCCGATGGTGCATCGTGGTTCTCCAAAAGAATTGCGGGTCGAAGCTCGCTAGGCACACACAGTTTCTACGGGTCACAATATTCTTCGTCCTAGGTCTCCGTAATCCCAAAAATTTCGAAATAGTTTTCCATACTCAATACAGTAGTCTGGATAGTTCTTCAGATTTTGTCTTACTTTTTTCATCTGTTATAGTAGCGGCGACGGTAACAGTTTCGGTATCGGACAGCGGTTCACGGGATAACGCATCGGCTACGCGGTTCAGAATTACTTTCCGATATTCAATGGAGAAGTCGAATTGTTGTAAGAAGAGACTCCAGGGGGCCAGTCTCCCACTCTGACTTTTGATTGAATGAAGCCAGGTCAGACTTTGATGATCGGTGGTGACAGTAAACCTGTATCCTTCGAGGTAAAGTCGCATTTTCTCTATTACCCAGACAATAGCCAGGCGTTATTTTTCCGTTACAGAGTAGTTTTCAATGCAATGTTCGACTCGCATAGGCTATTTTATGATCTTCTTCCTTTTATCGTTGTAAGAATGCTACTCCCAACCCATACTCGGAGGCGTCTGTCTGAAGCTCGAATGTAATGAGGAAATCTGGGCAAGCGAGTACATGTGCCTGAGTCAACAGTGTTTTCAAACTATCGAAAGCAATCTGTTGATCTTCGGTCCAGCGCCATCTTCGGTTTTTCTTGAGGAGGCTGGTTAATGGGGAAGCGACCTGGAGGAAATTTGGTATAGAACGGTGATAATAATAATAATAATTACAATATCTTGTTACAAAAGAAAACAGGTCAGAGATAATCGTACATATCAAATTAGGTTTTACAGGCATCGAAGTAATCGCGTGAATAGTTCACTATGGCCGCGGATGAACATAAGGCTCCTAAACAAGTACAACCCCGTAACTGTTAGGATATCATTTTCCTTGAAAATACCCCTACAAGAAGATCGATATCTCATATGACACAGACTTCTCAGTGCCATCTTCTGGGCAATAAAATCCTTGTAGAGTGAGGACTATTTCCCCAAACTAAAAGTTCCGTAGCTCAAAGGGGATTGGAAGTTGAAAAAATATAGCATAAGCAAGACATCAGAGCCAAGATGGCACCTCAAGACATTGAACGTATATATTACCGACATAAGTCTACTATTAAGGTGATCACCGTATGGAAGGTGAACATGATTAGATCCTAATGGATTAGATCCTAATCGCAACGCTCGTTCCAACACTGTTTGACTCATGGCGTCTCTTGCGATCATCGTCGCTTGTGTTCATTCTTGTTTCTAGATTGTTTAATCTTTTTTTAAATTTGTTATCTCCGCGTTTTTAATGCATGCTTCATCTTCCAATTTGGTTATTTTGTATCTCATTAACAAAGAATTCTCAAGAAGTATCACATTTTTAGCTTCAAGTTCTTCAATTAATTTTATTAAGAGTTCTTCTTTTGATGATTTACTCGAGATCTTCAATGTTTTCGATAATACTGTACCATGTATAGTTAACTCAGAGTTGGATACGCAAGTAAGGGGATTTGTTAATTCCCGGCCACAACACATTTCAACCCTTCCACTACATCGAGGGTGATAAACCTTAGAACATTAATCACATTTCAAACCACTTTTTACGACAGATTGTCTGCACTGACCATATTTAAAAGAATCTGTTTGAGGAGCAACGCTCACACCGACATTCTTGCTCGCAGACATATTCGAGAAAAATATAGTAGTCGCATCTGGGATACATTGCATCGTTAGCGATACTTCCACTCTTGTCGGTCCATGAGTTACGATTTTGTATAGTTACTCTTATGCCGCACACCTCACAGTGCACCTCCTCTGAAAACCTCGAGATATTCAAGGTTGATATCTGAAGTCCGGACTTTACATAGATCATTGTACCTCCATGCTTTTTGGGGGGTCGACAGAAATAAACGGCTTGTTCATAACCTGGAATTTAAATCATCGAGATGTTATCATCATGGCACCAATGTCCCACAACACTTAAAATATCGGGAGATTCTTCACTTAAAAATACTGTTGAAAAGTCCAGTTTATTCGTTAAGCACTGTATATTCATCTGTATTAATCTCAATTTGTTTGACGGTTTACATTCCACTTTCAGTTTTTGTGATCGTGGTTTGTCAATCTGCATTGAAAAAAATTATATACAGTGACTTTGTTTGGCCAAACTGATTCATCCATTGCTGTCTGAAATTGACTGCTAGGGATCTCAACTTTGAAGAGCCATACTCCTCCGGATATTTCGACTGCAGAGCTTCACATTTCACATCCGTAAAATTTGTCTGAAGGAAGGACTGCAGATAATCAACAGTTGTATCTGGTTTCAAATTAGAAACATGTAGTTGCTTATATTTTTCTAGTCCCACGACTGACGAAGCGCCCGAGAAAGTACCCACAACCAGGGTGCGGCCGGAAGATTTACGTGACCGTTTTCGGGAGTCCTGCTTCCATTCGTATTTTCTATGCATGTTTGCATCATCATTTTTCGATTTTTTGACTGAGTTTAGGTTATCTTTTGCTACCCAACAGTTTTCCCGAGCTGTCGCAATGGCAGTGCCTACGTCAGCCAATTTGAACAATTTCCAGAATTTTTCGAGAGCATTTCCAATGATCTGCATTCTCCAAGATCAAAAGGAGAATTAGTGGGAACGCCGCGATCATCTGTTACCGCAGATTTAATCGCAACGCTCGTTTCAACACTGTTTGACTCATGGCGTCTCTTGCGATCATCGTCGCTTGTATTCAACCTTGTTTCTAGAGTGTTAACTCTTTTTTTTTAAATTTGTTATCTCCGCGTTTTTAATGCATGCTTCATCTTCCAATTTGGTTAGTTTGTATCTCATTAACAAAGAATTTTCAAGAAGTATCACATTTTTTGCTTCAAGTTCTTCAATTAATTTTATTAAGAGTTTTTCTTCTGATGATTCACTCGAGATCTTCAATGTTTTCGATAAAACTGTACTATGTGTTTGCTACAGAAAATAAAAACTGGACTTGTAAGAGTTGTAAAGTCCCAAAAAAAAGGCAATCCATCGTTATGCCCAACAATGACGATGATGATAGTAGTGGCCCAGAGGACGAAGAGGACAATGAGTCGGAACAGTTCACAATGTCAGACATAATGAGACAACTACAAAAAAATCACGAAAATATGAACGATCAGATGAAACAGGTAAGAATGGACGTAAGAAGCATACAGGAATCTATAGAATTTATGTCAGACAGATTTTAGGAACTCCAAAAGGAAAATAAGATGATGTAAAAATTACTTAAGGAGGAAAAACAGGAACGAAAAAAAGCCTGTGAAAAGATTGAAAAGTTGGAAGAAAGAGTTATGAGACTCGATCAAGAAAAGTGCAATAAGAACCTGATAATTAATAACGTACCTTTCAAAAAAGAAGAGAAAACCGAAGAAATTGTTACGATGATAATACAGCAACTAGGAATGAATATAGATACCAAAAAACTCATGTGCAAACGGCTGTCTACTAAAGAGAAAGCTCCTATTCTTATAGAACTGCCAAACAAGGATATGCGAGACTTGATAATGGAAAAACGTAAAGAAAGGGGTGTTATGAAGCTACGAGACTGTGGTCTACCGGGGGATGATAACATATTCTTCAACGAAGACTTGCCGAGAGAAAAACAAGAATTATTTTCGAAGGTACGTAAATATAGGGAAGACCATAATTACAAATTCGCTTGGGTGAAAACGGGAAAATATACTTGAGAAAAACAGAATCTAATCAGGCTAAACTTATTAGATCAAACGAATATTTGCGAAAACTGTTAGAGGGACCAGAGACCAAGTAAATAAGTGTAAGTTTTTTTTTTCGTTGACTTTTGTTTGTAGTTTTAGTTGATTATGTAGGAAAATACGAAAGAAAAAAAAAATGGCTAATCAAATAGAGGAATTTTTCAGTTTACAAACTGCGAATATAGAAACTGTAGTAATAGATAATTCCTTTGGGAGTAAGGTGGTCTTCCCAGATACACCCGTGGGCATTATATGCCTAACTTGCAATATCAGAAGTATGAGAGCAAATTTTGACGACTTTTTGTTTGATTTGGATTTACTTTCATCGAAGTAAACGATACAGTTGATGTAAAGTTCAGAAACTTCTTGGAACATTTTATGAACCTTCAAAAAAAAAGTACACAAAAAATCACTGTCAATAATAGAACCCGAAAATTAAAACCATGGATGACATCAGGTATCTTGCGCAGCATTAAAAAAAAGAGATAAGCTATTCAAACAGACTAAGAGAGAATCACAAAACCTGGAGTTGAAAAGAATATACATAACATATAGAAATAGGTTGAAAAAACTAATGTCAACTTCTAGAAGGGACTATTTTGAAGGACAAATAAGAAAAAATGCCTACAACATCAAAAAACAATGGAAAATAATAAACTCAATAGTTGCCGCGCGGAAGAAGGAAGACAAAATTGACAAAATCAGGAACGACCAAAACAATGAAATAATAACAAACAACAAAGAAATAGCGAATCACTTCAACCACTTTTTTGTGGATAGAATTACAGAAGCTGTAGACGGCATGAACAGAAGGAACGAAAACAAAACTCCACCAAGCTCAAGCAGAAAACCAAAATGGATAAACCAAACGTTTAGCTTTTTACCCCTTATTGAAACTGATCTAATATCAGGAATAAATGGCCTCAAAAGCAATAAAGCTCCTGGGAAAGACAACATTACCTCAGACACATTGAAAGCGGTAAAATCAGAAATTGCGCCAATACTAACCAAACTATATAATTATTCTTTATCCCAAGGTGTCTTTCCAACCAATCTTAAGGAAGCCATAATTGATCCTATATTCAAAGGCGGATTGGAAATAGAAATGAACAATTATAGACCAATAGCTCTAATATCAGTTTTTTCTAAATTACTCGAATCCTTGATGCTCAAAATGATGAGGAAATTCTTAAATGAACACAATTATTTTTCCGAGAATCATTACGGGTTTCTCGAAAATAAAGGAACCGAACTGGCTTTATTAAAATTTAGCTCAGAAATACACAAGGCGTTGGATAGAGGAGAATACGTAACGGCGCTTTTCTTAGATATATCTAAAGCTTTTGACACTCTATCACATACAATTCTTTTGGACAAACTATTTAGAGCAGGTATCAGAGGCGTGAGCCATGAATGGTTTTCTTCTTATTTAAATGACAGAAAACAACAGGTTAAAGTCAAGAATGATATCAGCGAACAGCTCATATTGCAGCATGGTGTTCCACCAGGAACGTTACTTTCTCTTTTTCCGCTTTTAATCTACGTCAACGATCTGTGCGATTCACTATTTCAGGGAAAAATATCAACTTACGCAGATGACACCGCCTTGCTTTATTGTAACCTTGATAAGAACTCCTTATTCACTGCTATCAGACAAGATTTGCAGTTACTATCTGCATGGTTCTATGGAAATAGACTGATAGTTAATGTGACTAAAACCAAGTATATCAATTTCTCCATAGGTAGACCATTCCAGTATGAAAGGCCCTTATTTATTCACAAAGTGGACTGCAGTGAGGATTGTGATTGCGATGCACTGGAGCAAGTATATATAGCAAAATACCTAGGTCTCACTTTCGACCAGAATATAAATTTTAAGGCCCATATCCAGAAGGTCAAAGAGAAATTGTACACAATTATACCGAGATTCTACATTCTCAGAGAGATTGTGCCAATTAGTACCCTACATATGACATATCTCGCTCTAGTACAGTCTGTCCTAACATATGGAATAAGTATTTGGGGAGGAATCTATAAAACTAACATCAAACCTTTGATAACAACACAAAAACACTTTGTCCGAATAATATTGCACGCTAATAAACTGGAACCGTCAAAACCCTTATTTCATCGATTGAATGTTTATGCTTTAAAACAGCTATATAAATTACATGTCTGTAAATCAATATACAAGTATCATAACCAACTGGGTTTAAAAATACAAGAGACCACCAGAGGATTTAAGTGCATAATGCAACCCAAGGTTAACCGGACCCACACACTGAACTCTTTCTGGTATCAGGGACCAAAAAACTTCAACAGTATGAGAATTCCAAACATATTGAAGCCAACCAAAGAAGTTGAACGTTTCACCAAAGCAGGATCACATACACTGAATAGTGAAATTATTGAGGGTCAAGATCTACTTCCACACTACGAACTACCTTATGTATATGTATATGTGTATATATGTATCTATGTGTGTATATATGTATACTACACTACGACTACGAACTATCTCATCTGCACACGGACAGGAAATGCCTTGCAGAAATATTTACATGTTTACGGATTCATTTACTAAGTTTATTATATTTAAGTTATTTAGATATTTCAGAATTTATTATATTCTTGTTGAATTTGTTACTTTTCAAACATCTTATTCAATAAAATTTATTATTTTTCATTTATTTGGTATATAATATTATAATTTCAGTTTGTTTCATTTGGTTACTTTGTATTACTATTGCAATTGCTTCTGATTTTATTTTGGTACTTCATCAACTATATTTCATCAACTTCTGTTGACTGCACTTGACTTTGTAATATATTATTTTCATTTTGTTCCATTTAGTTATTGTTTATATACTTTTAAGTTTGTTTTTAATTAACTTTCGTTGTATATACTCGTATTCGCTTGTACTCCCTCTTTTCTGTTTTTTCTTTAATTTTTCTTATTTATCATTATTTATGTAAAATTTTGGATTTTTGCCCTGTGATTGGATGTATAACTGTTGGGTATAAATATTATTATTATTATTATGTATAGTTAACTCAGAGTTAGGTACGAAAGTGAGGGGATTCGTCAATTCCCGGCCACAACACATTTTAACCCTTCCACCACATCGAGGGTGATAAACCTTAGAACATAAATCACATTTCAAACCACTTATTACTACAGATTGTCTGCACTGAACACATTCAAAAGAATATGTTCGAGGAGCAACGCTCACACCGACATTCTTGCTCGCGGACATATTCGAGAAAAATATAGAAGTCGCATCTGGGATACATTGCATCGTTAGCGATACTTCCACTTTTGTCGGTCCATGAGATATTTAGCAAAATGCATATGATTCTGAAGACACGGCAAATCAAACACAATTGAGTTGATCTGTAAGAAAATTTGACTATGTTTAGTTAACAGGTAAATAAAAAAGATATGTTTATTATCCAAATCTTACATGCATTTGAGAGAATGAACGTCATTCAATAATATCAATAACCATTCGTTTTTCTAAATAACGAATGGAATATACTCTTATGTGAATAATCAAAAAATTTTCCTCCTTCAATTTCGAGGTTCGCAATGTATCATGTTCTGATTGCCTTTGAATACCATCCATTCAATTGCTTTTTTATTAAACGATTTATGGTCCCAATTCAATTTTACTGTCCATAATTCTTAAATCATTAGTCCGAAAATTATAACGGAAGGTGTGAACTAGCCTGGTCTGAGCGAATAATTTCGTAGTTTTTGAGGAAATTTTACATTTCATTGGCTCTCCGATTGATTGTATCTGCAACCCGAAACTAAACCATCCTAATTGAGATTGAAACCAATTTCTAAAGATTTGTTTGTCTCTTGTTGATCCATTTTCAACATTTCTTGATTTTGCACTGGTAAGTAATTTGATAACGCCAATACTCCTGAAATAATTTATTAAAAATAATCCACTATCAACACTCCTTTGAATAATCACACTTTTAATCTCAATGTCTCTCAACTGTCACTTTATACAATCATTCACAATCCACATTAACATTTGACATTGCCCGCTGCGCAGCTGTTAGCCGCTTATATATCCAACTCTATGCTTTCTACAACATTCCACAGTTCTCTGTCGTGCCTACGACGGTTATCCACATTCTCGTCTTTTCTAGCAACTTCTATAAACTACAGAGGTGGCTTCAGAGCAAATCTGTCACACTGTCCCCTCTTTGCCTTGATCGCCTCGATCAGACTTTAACCACCTTTTGGCGATAATCTTCCTCCTTGGTACTCCTCAAGTCCATCGAGATGAGAACTACTTTTGTCTTCGTCCTAAGGGTGCGTTGGATCCTATATTCCTATAACCTATAACCTTCCCAATTTGGGCACAATTTTGGTCGAAATCCATTCTTCCGTTTCGGATTATAAAATCAGATTAAATCTCTTCCTTTGAAACTATCTGAATTAGCCATCAAGTCATATCTCATCTTAGCGGTCTGTAGCCACAGCTACCTTAACACGAAGGTGCGCCTTAGATGCAGTCTCAATTCATCTGCATAAGTGTTCACATTCAGAAGTGTTCAGCAGCGCTAAACATCAGATCACATAGCATACGTAGTTCTCGTCGGAAGAGTCCCTTTGATGATCAGCCCCTACCTTAGACAGATACTGTTCCATAGTCCGGTTAAACTCCTCAACCATTTCATAAGATATGAAAGTGTAGTGGTGTTGTTCTGGTCTTATTAATGTTCAGAATATACATTGTTTGGAACACTTCACTTTCAAAATTCTCATCCTGATCAGAATGCAATTCCAGAGGATAAATTTTTTTTTGGAGCAATTACTACAAACCGCGATAGGAATTGGTCAACTTGTCCCTTCGCAACAGTTTCAGCCTCGTGATTTGGAAGAGCATATGCCTCAGGCCTCTTTCTGAAGTAATGCATGATGACCAGTATGTATTTATTTCCCTCCAGCGAGATCCTTTGATTGCTGCCCATGTTTCACATTTTCTGCACCAAGTTTCAAAATCTTTGCGATAGTATACCCAATATTCTTTCCTTATTCTGCCAATGGTCTTGTTTACACCAAAATGGCTCCAGGAATTTTCTCCATGCATCTCTTGAAACAAATTTTCCACTCTGGATCTTGGTACCACCAGCAGAGTTTCAACGCCTTTACCATCCGGGTTTTTCCATTTTCGTTTAAGCAAACCATTTACAAGAACTAATGAATTCAATTGAGCCCATAAGGCCTCTGTAACCATTCACATGGTCAATATATCTTTCAATGTTGGTTTGCAGTTTTAGTCTTCCATGTGAGAAGAAGTTTCATGTCAGGATCTTGATGCTGTTGGTCGATCAATTTCACTGACGTTCATCCTTTACGTAATTCAGTTGTAGTTATTCTCACGTCTTTAATGCCTTCAATTCGAACGTCTTACAATGACGACAATCTTCCTTGCAAGATCTTCTGGACAAGCAGTCCATATGCCTCAGGAGATGAGACTGGTATTTCTTTCTCTTCTAGTAGCACAAGATGACTCTAGAAACTCTACTTGTTCAGGTGCTTCATATTTCCCTCTTCGGTAGGGGTTTTGTTTTTCCCACCACCCTGGAACTGATATGTCCGTGGTTGGTAGAAGGGTCATCGTGGTGACACCTCAACTATTGACCTCCTCAACCTCAACCTCAATTTATTGACGCTGAGGATGTCTGCGTCATCCATTTCTCCACGTTTACTCCTCTCCGATCTTCGATCGGCGATCCCCAGCACGCAGATTTTGCATTAAAGTATCCGACCATTATATACTTTCTACCATGATTTGGAGTCTCTCGGAACAAAGCATCTATTTTCAGATTGAACGCATCCAGGCCAATGTTTGGTGATATGTATGCTGCAAGAAGGTGAAACCCTCCAGCTCCAGTTTCACGTATCCTTCTCCAGCCTTATACGAGTCAATTCTAATGTTTCTATTCGGAGTTATGACTGCCACATCCTTATTTTCTGTCCGTGAACCAATTGTTGGCCACGCACAATTTTTATTAGGCGCCGACATCGCGACTATATCTATACTTTTTACAAGGATTTCTGCCCACGTAAAGTCATGGACAGCTCTGGATCGTCAAAGGTTAACTTGAAGTTTCTGGAGCATTATGGGTGTTCAACAGTTTCGGCCAACGCGACAGTATTTCAGTGAACATAACACTTCTACTATAATAAATAAACGTACGATAACTATAAATA